>OY744537.1:5901037-5943537 GCA_963556195.1 Sepiola atlantica | reverse complement strand
AAGTTTTCTGGGAGCATCATTTTAGATAAACCCGCTTTCGGATTGTCAAAGCTCCAAATTACACAGTTGTTGCGGTTAACCAAGCCGTCCAGCGAGAAATGAGCGATGCATGGTAATAAATTGAAAGTTCTTGAAGCATCTTCAGAAATTTAAGTGATAAAAATGCACAAACAAATGCATTTGGAGACCACGTTTTCAGATGGAATATAATATTAAATATCATCTAAAATGTATTTCTTTTTTCTTTTTTTCTAAAAAAGTAAAAAAAAATTAAATTGTGTTTAATAGTTATTGCATCTCAAAACGTGATCTCTAAAATAATGTTTTTGTCTATTTTGATTGCATACACACACACACACACACACATATATATATATATATATATATATATATATATATATAGTTAGCATATCTCTCTCTCTCTCTCTATATATATATATATATATATATATATATATATAGTGAGCATACTCCCAGTTTGGCTAAGATCAAAGTGTAGTATCTGTTCCGATGGATACTGCACCCCATAGACTGGTATTGTCTTGGCCTTCGGGGCTTGATTTACGCTGGTCTATGGGTCTGTCCTGTGCAATTCTAGGAGGTCCACCCTCCCAGGCTTCGCCTCCCATCTTTGTGGAGGAGCAAGTTCCATGCTTACTGCCTGAGGCTCCCCTACCGGGGAATGCCGACGGGGCTGCCCAGGCAATTTTTAAACCCCACTTTCCCGACCCGACCTTGGGTCACATCTTACTTGTGGGAGTAAGATTAAAACTGGCCTTGTGCCTAACTCTTTGACAGGTAAATAAATACTCAAGGTTGTGGGAATATTCTTTCTTCTTACACAAATACGGTCGCCGTATATTACGGAATCGTAAGTTTAATATTTTCAGGTAATTTTTAAATCGTGTTTTGCGCAGTAGAGAAAACGCTCTGTCTCGGTAAACCCCGTTCTCCAATAAATGATCGTCTCAGACAGAGTCATGTGTGTGAGAGTGTCCTGATGTATGTAATCGCTGATTACATATATTTTGGGGGCGTGTTACGAAATGGTCACGTCTATTGGTGTTGTAAGCCTCACATATTCGGCTTCATACTGGCAATGAATGTTGGAAATAACTACACTTTCACATATTTATTTTTATTTTTTATATATATTTATTTTTATTATTTTTATATTTCTTTTATGTTCTTGATTTCTGTATTAAGATATTTGGATTTGCTTTATCCTATATATATTTTCATTATAATTATCATTATTGATCTTACAGATGTAGTTGTATAAAAATACATAATAAAAGGTTCTGTTTCCAATATTGACTAGATATATGTGTCTTCTTTTGAAATTATACTAACATTTTGTTTTGCTTAACTTGTGTATGTGATGTTATAAAGGGCGCTGATGACGACCGTGTGACCTTATCGAAAGTATAATACAAATGAACATATTCCGAATCGTCTTAGAAACGATCGTACGCGAAATATTCGTTGTCTTTGCATTTTTGGAAGCTTACGAGCACGTACTTTATTGATTTATTTAAAGCATGCCCTGACACACATTAATATATATATATATATATATATATATATATGCATTTAAAAATGATACGCGGAGATCTCTCTAAGGCCCTTTCGACTATCATCTCGTCAGGAGACCATCGATAGTTTTAATTAATAATATTGTCGAAAGAAAGAGCAAAACTATCGATTTTCTCCTGACGAGATGATAGTCGAAAGGGCCTTAGAGAGATTTCCGCGTATCATTTTTAAATGTATTTATAAGTTGTGTACCTCAAAACATTTATATATATATATATATACAGGGTGGGCCAAAATAAGGGTCCTATCTTTAAATTTGAATAACTTGAATTTGAATAACTTCCACAAAATAAAAGTTAAACTCACCAAACTTTATGTGTGTGTAGAATGACCCTTCCGAGATTTTTTGAAATAAACAAAACAAATTTTAGCCGAAAAACACTTCTTAAAACTTACAAAAACTAAAGTATTGTTTTTTACACTGTTTTGAGTTTTTTAAGCAAAAATAATGTTTTCTAAATGAGGGTACGTTCCTTAGGGCTAATACGGCTCATGCTTGCTTCGGAAGGGGTCCTTTACTTATTCTAAAAAAAAAAAATTTTTAAATCAATAAATAAAAAAGTTATGAATTTTTAAAAATAGGACACTTGTTTTTGCCCACCCTGTATATATATATATATATATATATATATATATATATATATATAGAGAGAGAGAGAGAGAGAGAGAGAGAGAGAGAGATTAAGTTCTAGTTTAGTTATAGGTTCAATCCGAATGGAAATCTCAGTTTAATATAAAATTATAGTTAGTTATATATGTATATCAAACTTAATATTTAAAACTAGAAAGCTTAGTGTATTTAAAGTATAGAGTATATATTCATAAGCAAAGGATAACAATACTTAGAGCATGCAAGACAAACAATTCATTTGAGCCAAAACTGGGCTCTTACATATGTCCAAACCTGAAACCGGATAATAGAGGCAGAAATAAAATTAATGTTCATATGTGTAAAGTTCAATTATCTTTTATTCATATATATATATATATATATATATATATATATATATATATATATATTACTGTTTTATATATCTTCTTATGTTATAAGATGATATATTACGTATATACTTCTTTTCGTATATATTCAACAGTGTTCAATACATGAAGAGATCATAGTAGCAGTATAAAAATATACATATGCCAAGCGAGCTACATAAAAAGTTTGTGTTTCATTTCACCGATGGGAATCGTCAGGCTAACTTTTAAGTATATATATATATATATATATATATATATATATATATATATATATATATACATATATATATACACATATATATATATATATACATATATATATATACACATATATATATACATTTATATATATAAATACATATATATATATATATATATATATATATATATATTACTGATCATTACAAGTTAGTATATTTTGTAAGCTTTTTTGGCATTAATATTGAATTTTATTTTTTATCTTTCTTTATTTTTCATTCTTTTTTTGTAGTAATACAAGAATTACATCATTGTTTGTTTTAATAGATGTATCTGGTAATTTACGTAGAGTCATTTTCTTAAATGTAAACGTAATAGTCAGATTTTACGAAAATACTTAGAACAGCCATGACACATATCAGAAAATCGGAAGGTTGGGTGTAATTGCTTGCCCCTCTTGGCTTGAGTTTCGCACTATTACATCCGTTCGTGTCGCAAGTCCGAAAGCAGACGGTCTTTAACCGGTTTCTTGTATGGTTCCTGACAACGCATTTCTCTTCCAGGTATGACCTAGCGCAGTCCCGCGAAAATAATAACTGGAGACCTAAAAGTAAAAAGAAAACAGATATATCGATAATAATTAATCTATATCAACATATAAAAAAAACATATAAATACTTCGTGTAATATTTCACATTTTATAGAAATAACGATAATATGACCATCTATTTAATAATAGTGATCTTGACTTTACGTGTTGTCTAGCAGAAGTTACAACACCTATTATATTAGTTAACACTGGAGAATCCTAATAATAAATGAATGGTAATACATGATATAATGAAGCATATTTCAAATCGTCTGAGTTATTGTTTAGTAACGGTAAATTAGAAAATCTTCTTAAAGAAAACTCATAAAATACTTACAGAGGTCAACTAACCAGCCAATCAGAGAAAATTACTCATAGGATACATAAATTGGTGTTGTGGATATTTAGACTGCAAATCCCCGTCTATCTATACTAAGAAAGCTTACAGCAACGAAAAAAAATATATCACGGCTATTTTAACATACGGTAAGTTCAGATTAGATTATTAACATTTAATATATATATACACTTATATATATATATATATATATATATATATATATATATATATATATATATATATATATATATATATATAATAGCTCTTTCTATTTGTGTTTACATATCCAACTACGCGTTAAATAGCATTAATACGTGCTGTGGGATTTACATTGGATTTTATGGATACTATTCCAAACGTTCTTGCTGTTTCATTTATGTATTTCCTTCGACGAATAATAAACAAAGAAAGATTTACAGAAGCGAGACTGATATATAACCTATAGAATGAAAGTGGGGGTCAAATAACTGATAGTGAGAGAGGATGAAAGCGATAGATATAAAGTCAGGAAGATGTGAGCCATTTGATGAAAATTACGGCCAATGAGAACAATTAAGATAGAACTGTTCTGAAATATGTGTTGTTAACCTGTTATGTGCTTTAATTTTCTGCCTAGAATTTATTTTGGGTCGATTTCATACAATGTTTAATGGTTGAAACTAATTCCTTCGATCGTTTTTCTTACTCGGTTGTCCGATTCTTTTGTTTTCTGGCTGAAAATTTTATTTGATAATAATCAGAGGTTTAACCGCTGCAATATGTCTGTGCAAAATAAATTGTTTGTATTTTTTTATATGCCCATTTTTACTTTTTTGGTAGTTCTGTTTAAAATAATGTCGGTAATTATTTCACCCCCGAATTTTATTTTCTCACCTGTCACCGACTTGCTATTTGGTTGGTTCCTAGCATGGTCGGTTTCTCCAACCGCTTCCATGTATTCATGTTGATAATAGACACATCTGAACTAGAATCCAATTGTAATTTTACATTTTAATTCTGGATTATTACCTGTACATATTTTCTTATAATTCTGTTGCCCTGTTCGTTTTTTTTTGTAGATTAAACTCGATTTTTATTTCCACTATTCGTTATGCAATATGATCTCATATGCCCGACTTTATTAAAAGTTAGACAGGTTTTAACACGGGTTGGGAAATCCTTTACTTAATAGAACTATCTAAAACGGAAACACGGGGTCTGCAGTAATTTATCCTGTTTTTTATTGGTCTGGCTTGTTTTTTGTAAGAGCTAAAAATACTTCCTCTTTTTGTTTTAAATTGTTTTGAAAGAGAGTTTAAATGTGTTTGCTAGCGTACCTTTCTTATCTGCGCAATGCCCGACTGCTCAATATCTTTCGAATCTTGTTTAACACTTATAAATCTCTGGCAGTCTTAGTCTTATGTAATTTATGTACTGTTGAATTCAGTTTACTTTTTAACTTGTTAAGAACACTACATCTTATTTCTGCGTTTGATAATGATACAAGTCCTTGCACGAATATTACACATTTAAACTTATATAAATTCAGGCAATTTTAAATCGTCACAGTGTTTATTAATGATAGACGCTAACGTTGCGTAGTCTTCGCAATCTTTTTTGACTAAATAAAAATACTTCCACCGTTTGTGGAACAGAGAAGTGTTAGGCCTAGATAATTATGTTAATAGATGAACAGCTTCAGAAAAATTAAAGTCGTTCGTTTTTCGGAGTAAAATAAAGTCCACCAATTTTGTATGTTCGGTGGTCTCATTTTCGGAGCAGTAGGCGAACTTTTTTAAAGTCTGCCCAATTTTCACAATCTATTTTGTATAAACCCTTATACCTTCTTCAATATGAAGCAACGGTTTTATCCTCGTCTGAGGAATAAGCGAAAGTGTCATTAGCACTCCAAACGATATTCTGCGAAAAATCATTATCGTTTAGGTTATTTCTATCCCTATACGATATTGTTTACATTAATACTTCAATCTTTTGATCGGTATTATTTGTTCTTTAAGTTGTATTCGTGTGATTCTATTTTGGTTCCAGAAGTATTTATCGGCTTTTTTTTTGTTCTAGCAATTTTTTTCGGATGCTTGTTGTTGTTCTAGTAGAGTGTTTTTAAATCTTTCTTCATTTTTCAGTTGTGATTTTTAAAAATCTGTAGTTGTCTTTTTATCAGTTTTTTTTCTTATAACATGCATTTGATACCTCACGAGTTCTGTTAATTCTTTAAATTGCGGTGCTAAATGTAATCTTATTTGTAAAAAAAGAAAGAGGGCATAAAACATTTTGTTCTTCGACTAAAACAATCATTATTTTTAGTACGCTTATCTCGTAACCGTAGAATTTGCGGCCAGCATTTTAGTGAACATACACAAATAAGGTTTTAATATTTTGGTGTTGGAAGAGAAAAGAAAATATTATGTATTTCCGTCTTAAAAATTAACACAATGCCGTAATAGCAATTACAAAATCACTGCCATCTTTTCTTCGACAGAAAATAAGTGTTTTTTTTCGTTGTGGTCCACCGGTAAAGCCAGTTTTTTAAACAATGACGCTGCTGGATGAATTTGCTGCTGATTTCTCCACGTTTGTCCTTTTTATTAAGGTTAAACAAAATTAATATACTACGTCGGCAGTTGTGCTCTTTATTTCAAGGTTTTAAGGAATTCCTTACTGCACCTCCTCGCTAGATGCTGTGATCTGTTAAATGGGCTGGAAGGAAGACACACACTCAGAGTTTAGAGAAAAAAAGAGTATTGAAAAAGTATAATACAACAGAGAACACGAGTGGTTGTACGTCAGTCTTGATTGCCGGCATCGACTGGGTTGGATCCAACACTGAGGAGCATAACGAAATCTGAAAAATGTGGTATATTTAAGTATGTATTTTATGTGATTAAAATATGTTTGCATAAACTTTAGTAAAAGAACTAAACTTCAGTACAATATATACACATGTATATATATATATATATATATATATATATATATATATATATATATATATATATATATATATATATATATATATATATATATATACGAAAAAAAGACTTATCCTAGGACGGGTGAAATTAAAATAAACTGAACACAATTGCCATTTGTCTCTTACGAAGATGATAATCAAAATATAATGATACTAAACCTTATGTCTAGAGAGTTGATTCTAATTTATATCCACATCCAACACATAAGGTTGTACTATAGAAATGTCTAAAGTTTAAGGCTTAAGCTAAAGGGGTCTTAATAATGAATTGAAATTACTGGAATATTTGTGTCTAACGGCTTTGATTACACAGAGACATTTGAGGTTCATTTCACCAAAGAAGTATGCAGGCTAACTGCGAAATTGGAAATTCTACCATCCATTTTTATAATGAAATATATTTCATTCACCGTTCATGGTTTATAACGTAAAACACACATTTTGAACCCTCTCCTGGTCACACCAATTTAAGTAATCGTTTTTATTGATAGATAAACCACCTATCACCCATTAACAAAAGTACCCGGATCAGAACCCATTTCCTCTCATATTAAACGTTATTGGTTTTATTGCCTATATAAACGACTGCACCCATTTCTGTCGCTAAAGTTCAACAAACTTTTCTTGATAAGTTTGGCATCTCATTCACAAGTGGCTGAATCAATTTTGTTTACTGAAGCTCCAACTGCTCTAAGCATAAGTTATGTATCAGTGTGTATTTGGTAGCAATCACAATTTAAAGTTTATTCTATTTTTAGCGTTATTTTAGCGTTATTCTATTTTTAGCGTTTGGAGCAATTTGTCATATTCCGTTAAGTATGTTGATGTATGTCTTTCTACTTAAAAATATCTAATCTCTCGCTGAAATATAATTTACATGGATCGTCTGAAAAGCTATATATTCTAGCCAAAATTACAATTTTCCATTTAACTACAAGATACCGTCATCTACACGTAAATTCATAGATAATAGTTCGGTATCAATCTATTATATCTGTATTTTCGTAATTGAATGTATCTTTGGTATTATATTATCTTTTCCTTACTTCAAAAGAAGTCATCAGTAGGTGATATTTTGTTATTCGAGCGTTCAGTCATATATGTTGCAGGTTTCAGGAATACGTTTTTGATAAAGAATTCCTCAAAATACACCTTTATTTTACAGTTACAGTTTTCCTGAGTTATAATCTTTCTAATTCTTAACCTGAATACTAGAAAAATATTATTATTATTAGTAGTAGTAGTAGTAGTAGTAGTAGTAGTAGTAGAAGTAGAAGTAGTTTTTCTTTCAAATTTTTGTGTATCTTTCTTACTATCATTTAATATTTTACAATAATCATCTCTAAATTCTCGTACTATAGCCCAATTTCAATTAATTTTCTTAAATATTTCATGTAAAATCTAATTATTGGAAAACGTACATCCATAAGTATAGAAGACTTTAACGAAGTGCAGTTTTCAGTACCTAATTATATTGAGCCGTATACCAAATATATTTCTATTTCTTCTATTTTCAGTATTTTCTTGTGATGTTTATTTTTATTTCTAGTCGCTACTTTTAGACTTGTGTTACTAAATTTAATAAATGTTTACTAAACATAACAAAAAAGATATTTTTTAAGCGGTGGTGTTTTGTTCGATAGAGGGTTGTTAGATTTTGGGTGTATGCACCTTGTCAGTATATAAGTACACAAAGTTTGAGCCTGATCTTAGTGAAGGATTTTGTTTTCGATGACATACCCGGGCAAATAGACAGATAGCTAGATACTGAGACACCATAAATACACTATGTGTGTAAATATATATCTGATCACTTTTCGGAGTAGAAAGTTTGATTAATTAACAAAAAACATTTATTTTGCGTTATTCGTTCGCTGTCTGATTTAATCGCCGGTGATTTTTTTAGTGAGTGTTTTCATCATTTATTTTCATTTATTTTACTCTTAAGACGCTTATATTTTTATCCTCCATCAACATATATACAGACACATGTCGAATTCTCATTATACAATCAGTTGATTATATAAAATTATTTTGTCAACATTTTATTTATTTATTTATTTATTTTTATCTTAATTATATTAATTTGCTGAAATTGTCAACTCAAAATTGATTGTATGTATATTCGGATCAGATTTTTTATTCTGTGTTATTTTCTATGTTTACTTTTATACCGCGTTAAAGATTCGACTTTTAAGAGCTGCCATCTTGTCAAGAACGTATCGAAGTGAGAAGCGAAGGAAAGGTGGACGAAAACAGGCAAACACATCGACTTTTTATTGTTTTCATACGTTCGCCATATTTATACAGTATGTAAGTACAAGTGTAAAAATGTAGACGATATTATATCTTACTTTTCTTGCACGTGCTATATAGGGTCCTCATCAGCCACCAACAAGGGCTGCTATAACAGTTTTGGTGGCTACGGCGGTATTGCCACTCCTGGTCAACGGTCAATATATGTTTTCGATTGCTTCCTTCTGATCGTTTCCCGTTGACGAAGCGTTTGTTTTGTTGGTGATACGGTATTATGGCGTTCGCATGACGTCACTTTCACCCAAGAGCGTGCACAACATTTCATAATATTTTGTTTGAATCGGTTTTGACCAGATCCAGTTAAAAACATGTTGAGTTTCGGTCTGAATCCGTTTGAATAGCGATTGGTTACTCATGTTTATTTTGAATAGGAAGAAAGTAGTTGAGCATCCAATGAAACCAAATTACCCGACCTCAATTTGTATCATGTGACAAGACCACTTCTCTATGCAGTCGGCTTGAAGCGATTCATATCTATTGGCCTTTCGCTCATAGGCTTCTTGTCAACTCTTCTAGAATAATAGATTTGCTTAAGTTATACCACACTAATACATCAGGGTGTTTATTAGTTTGAAGGATATGTACTGAAAAAGAAAAGATGTGGACATATCTTCTGGCATCCTCCAATCACCTGTTCTATTTAACAACCCCATATTAATGTTTTCTTGGTTTCGCAGAGCGAAGATTCTCTCTCCCTGCAATATCGGAAAAATACGTTCTGGGTCACTACAGTCAGCTTATTAATAGCTTCTTCAAAATAAAATACTTCAAATTTCAATTGTTTTGCTATGTCCGCTGTATTCATATGATATCTAAGTAGAAGGTTAGAAAGATTTCGTTATTTAATAATGTATTTTCACGTTAAGAAGTTTAAATGTTAGAAAACTGTCTTAATTAGTGTTCTATGCGTATGGTGTAAATTTCATTAAAATCTGATGTACATATTTAAAGTTTTTAGATCTTCGGAAAATAGAGGATAAGTGAGAGATTCAGGATAACTTGCTTCGTCTTCCCCGGAGAATTTTATACATATTTCATGAACATAGTATATATTTGAAGTTTAAAGAAAGTTATGCACACTTATGAGCGCACTTGGAGATTAGGGATCATTTCCATTGTCTTTCCGCAGTATATTCGTTCAGAGAGTCCGCCTAGACTTCGCTAGCTATCTCTCTATCCCCACGGTAACCGGAAATTATCACGTGATTTAGGGGAACTTAAGTTTGTATTCGTGCTTTGAGAAAGCGGGCATCAGACACAAGACTATCGAGATGGTTCAACGAACATTTTAGGAACCTTGCTTTCAAGCGCCGTGACAGTCTATTTTTAACATCCAGGAAAGTGTTAAACTTGTGTTTCTTTAAGGTTATTTATATATATATATATATATATATATATATATATATATAACATAATCTATAAATACACGAAATTACATAATCGTCGATGCAATAATTTATTTCAACCTTGCGGTTTTTTCAAGCATCACTCAAACAATTACATTTTTGAGACTGTAATTGTCTGAGTGATGATTGAACAAACCGCAAGGTTGAAATAAATTATAGCATCGACGATTATGTAATTTCGTGTTATTATAGATTATGTTATTCTTGCTCTGTTTACCACATTGAGCTCTGATACCCGGATTTTCTTCCTGGAATTATTCCATTATAACACGCACACACACACACACACACACACACACACACACACACACACATATATATATATATATATATATATATATATATATATATATATATATATTCACTTTCCATTCATAGAAAATATTACTTTTGTTTCATTAATCTGTTAGTTGTCCGTCGTTTCTTAACCCCAATATCACTTTTTTTATTCACTCTTTCTTTCTTGCGATATTTTCTTTCATTCTATGTTTCTCTATTTCTTCACACTAATCTCCTTCTCAAGATCTAACTCTCTATACTCTGCATCTTCTTTCTATCTTTGTATTTCTCTATATTACTTTTTTTCAAATTATGTGGAGTTTATTGTATCTTTTACTCTTTTATTTTCTTCATCGTCAATTATTTCTTCATACATTATCCTTTTTTCCCCTTTCGCTATCAATATATTAACTCTATATCTTTCTCTATCTCTACCCCTCTTCTTCTATGCCTCTATTTTCCCGCGTATCTTTATTTGCGTACCTCGTAGCTATGAACGCAAACTAACCACCATGACAGGCTTATGATTTCCAGTGTAAAAAGGATCAACGACCCTTCACAACTAATGGTAAACACGGCGAGTATACGCCGATGGTTACAAAATGTAATATCTGTTTTGCAACCGGGTTTGTTCCCTCAATCCCGTCGCTTTTTCGTAACCAATATCATCCCGGATTGTAAGCAGAGATCTTCCCCGCAATTACAGATCGAAAAACGCTATTAAGCTGCTTGTCATTGCGTGTCGGTTTTCTGAAAAGAATCCCATTCGAAATTGCTTGTCGATATTCACTAATAATATAAAAATGAATGAATAAAAATAAAAATAATAAACGATGTTAAAATATAGAATTTAAAAAATCCAATTTAGTGATAAACAAAATTAATAATATAATATAATCATTAACATTTAAAGATAACTAATAAAACAAGCCGCACGTGCGTGCCCCCCCCCTGTGTGTGTGACTCGATGTGGCAAGTGTAAAATGCAATAAATTTGGGCAATTTGGGGCATTTTTGACCCGTCTTTGACCCCCATGGGCGCGAACCTAAATTTTTCTGAGGTCAAGTATGCTCATTTTATATCCAGAACAATTGCCTCTACATTTTGGCCAAGATTCAGAAAAATTGAATGGATGGATCAAACGTTATGGGAGAAAGGGGTCATTTTTTGCCATTTTGGGGGCTTTTGACCCCCCCTGGGGGCGCAAACCAAATGTTGTCCAAGGTCAGCGATACATATTTTCTATTAGGAACAATTGCCTCCACATTTTGGCCAAGATTCAGAGAAAAATTGAATTGATAGATGAAAAGTTATGGGGATAAAAATGGCATTTATTTGCCATTTCGGGGCCTTTTGACCCCCTGGGTAGCTAACCAGTTGTATTTTTTTTAAATTGGAGAATGTCACTTTCTAACCTGACCAAAGTTACAACTTCATGCAAAATTTCAGAGAAATTCAATGGATGGTTGTGGAGAAAAATCCGGACGGACGGACGGACGGACGGACGGACGGACATGCCTCAAAACATAAGTCCCCCATTTTATAAATCGGGGGACCAATTCAGTACGAGTCAAAGCACATTGATTCATGAATGAAGTAATGAAAAACTAAATGAAGAATAAATTAATAAATAATCATCAATATACTAATAAAGATGATAACTATAAATCTAATCATAAAAAATACCAAATTTAAGGAAAGCGAAAAATGGGCAGTTTTAAAAACCAGCCTTTTCAAAAAGTATTTTTTAAATTTCCCAAAATCATCAAAATGTTCAATTCTTTAAAAAATGGTTTGAAAAATTTGTTAAAAAATTTGTTTACTTATTTTAAAAAAAATCTTAATCTAATCAAATCTTCTATATTTTAAACTCTCATGATTTAAAACACAAGCAAGGAGAGATCAAAAATAAGGTGTAGCTTGTTAATTAAATATGGTGTATGCGAGGGTATGGGTAAACGAAATGGGGTCCAAAATAAAGTGTAGCTTGTTAATTAAATATGGTGTATGCGAGGGTATGGGTAAACGAAATGGGGTCCAAAATAAGGTGTAGCTTGTTAATTAAATATGGTGTATGCGAGGGTATGGGTAAACGAAATGGGGTCCAAAATAAGGTGTAGCTTGTTAATTAAATATGGTGTATGCGAGGGTATGGGTAAACGAAATGGGGTCCAAAATAAGGTGTAGCTTGTTAATTAAATATGGTGTATGCGAGGGTATGGGTAAACGAAATGGGGTCCAAAATAAGGTGTAGCTTGTTAATTAAATATGGTGTATGCGAGGGTATGGGTAAACGAAATGGGGTCCAAAATAAGGTGTAGCTTGTTAATTAAATATGGTGTATGCGAGGGTATGGGTAAACGAAATGGGGTCCAAAATAAGGTGTAGCTTGTTAATTAATTATGGTGTATGCGAGGGTATGGGTAAACGAAATAGGGTCCAAAATAAGGTGTAGCTTGTTAATTAAATATCGTGTATGCGAGGGTATGGGTAAACGAAATGAGGTCCAAAATAAGGTGTAGCTTGTTAATTAAATATGGTGTATGCGAGGGTATGGGTAAACGAAATGGGGTCCAAAATAAGGTGTAGCTTGTTAATTAAATATGGTGTATGCGAGGGTATGGGTAAACGAAATGGGGTCCAAAATAAGGTGTAGCTTGTTAATTAAATATGGTGTATGCGAGGGTATAGGTAAACGAAATGGGGTCCAAAATAACGTGTAGCTTGTTAATTCAATATGGTGTATGCGAGGGTATAGGTAAACGAAATGGGGTCCAAAACCTACACAGTTCACTCGTTCGACTCCCCCCCTCCACTTGTAGGAAAATTACTGAAAAACCTTTCCTAAGTGGAACGTTTTCAAAAGGTTCACCAAAAAAGTAAAAAAAAGTATTTTTTTAAACTAAAGGCAACCCCTTCCCCAAACAAATATAAAAGCGACATATAGCCACATGAGTATCGGGTTGTTCTCTTAACATACTTATTTTATATGTACAGATATGTATTAATTTTGTCATATTCTTATATTTATTCTGATTATTTGTATATTTATATATTAAATTCTGCTGGTGTAGTGAAATGAAATTATCTTCGTCCTATATATATATATATATATATATATATATATATATATATATATATATATATATATATATTAGGGGAGGTCGATTTTGAAACTGTAAATTATCGCACTCGAAGAAAGTTGCCAAATAATGTCAAAAGTTACCACAAGAAATATTTTTCTTCAAAATTTTGTATTTATTTGAGCATTGCAACTTTAAGATCAAATAAATCGAGATTTTTTCTCACTGCCGAGATTTCACCGGCAGATGTGTTGCCTTAAATTAAACCCGGGTTTTAACAAAAAAAAGTAATACATTACTTAATAATAAATATTTTAAAGTTTATTATTATTTTTCTTAAGAAATTAAATGTACATATTCAAATTAAAAAGGAATAAAACACTATGATATTTAATGTTATATATAAATAATTATTTGTTTACATAGGCGTTTTATTTATTGGATATTTTTTATGGTATTCACCGGTTGAAAATTCATCGAGCGAATTTGACTTCCCGTGTTGATTGTCTGTTTAATTATCACACATATATATTGAATTGTCGAGCGCTGGCTTATCTAATCCCACTTTCCCGACCTTTTGTCACACCTTACCTTGTGGGAGTTAGATAAATAAAAACTAGTTCAGCCAGGGGGTTTTACCCCACCAAATAAACCGGTATCGTCCGGGCCTTTGGGTCTGGATTCACGCCCGTCCTGTGCAGTTCTAGGAGGTGCATCCTCCCAGGCTTTGCCTTTCCTCTTTGGGGAGGAGTAAGTTTATTGCTAACTGTCTGAGGCGCCCCTACAGGGGAATGCCGACGGGGCTGCCCAGTCAATTTTTTAATGGCCAGAGTGCTCACCTCTATAGCGCAGAGTTATCTAATCCCACTTTCCTGACCTTGTGTCACATCTTACCTTGTTGGAGGTAGATAAATAAAACTATTTCAGCCAGGAGTTTTTACCCCACCTAAAATATATGTATTGGAGTTGATGGGAGAATGGATAAGGACACATTGATGTATAAGGAAATTGTGGATGAAAATAGACAGAGAATTATGAAAAAAACTAAGGGACCAGAACACCATTTAACTTTTACAAAAGAAACACCATGTGAAAGTAAATATCTGACACATAGAGTTCTTCCGAATAGTGGTGCAACAGGTGCTGTTCATGCAGATCAAGTGGTGGATGTTTTGCATGAATTCCACAGTGAGAACAGTATCAAGGCTATACTTGTTGACAACACTAATACCAACACAAGTTGCGATGGTGGAATGGTTGCAATTTTAGAAAAAAAACTTTTTAAAACTCTTCACACAATTGGTTGCTCTTTGCATCATAATGAACTACCTTTCAGAGCCCTTTTTAAAAACATAGATGGTTGCGCAAAGGGCCCTACAACATTCAGTAGCCCTCTGGGGAAATTATGCTCAAATGATTGATATGATTTACCCCAAATATCATTTTCCAAAATTGATGAAATACATGATCTTAGTTCTGACCAAAGACTCCTTTATGAATACACAGTAGGTATTTCTAGAGGTAAGGTTGACTCTAGATATGCCTCCTGGAAAATTGGTCCTTTAAACCAAGCAAGATGGTTAACTTTGGCCATCAGGCTTATGTGTTTATGGACTCGTGGTGCATACCCACAAAGGCACACAACAAAACTACACTATGTAGTAAATTTTATTGTAAATGTGTATGCCACTTTTTGGTTTGAAATTAAAAGAAATAGTAAATTCCACAATCAGTAAGTGCACATTTTTAATATGACCCAGAGGATTAAGGAGAAGCCTCAGGAAATCCAAGATATCACATTTAAAAATATACAAGGTAATACATTTTGTTTACTGCCTGAAAACTTTCTTAATTCCATGGTTAAATCTGAGGAGATTGAAGTAAGAGAAGAAGCTTTAAAAAGAATTTTGGCCATTAGGTAAGTAATATTTATTCATATATCTCTGACTCAATTATTTATTCCAATTTATAGAATGATTTTTAAAGATTTTATCTAATTTCACCATAATTATTAAAGCAGTACAGATTGGAATTTTTTAATAATTCAATTAATTAATTTGTTCTTTCAGGAGTAAGGAGTCAACCAGAAAAAGATTAAAAAGAATACTACCTATTAATTTTAATGCCACACATTGGACACAATTAATAGATTTAAAATTATGCGGCATTTTTGAACCACCAATGACGGAAGATTTTACTGAATCTGAACTTCGAGAATCGTTGATGAATGGAACCAAGCTTGACTTGCCAGATTTGCCCTCACATTCTCAGGGTGTGGAACGGGCAGTTAAGTTAATAACAGAAGCTTCACAAACTGTATATGGTTTTGAAGCAAGGCATCAACACATTACAGCCAAAGTTTTGAGTCAGAAATTGAGACCAGCATTTTTGTCTAAGGGGTCTTATATGGAGCAATTTGACTCTCTATATTAAGCTTCATTAAAATAGTGTTAGGTTTTTCCTTACTTCTTTGCTTGTTATATTTTCACTAATAACAGAAAAAATCATTTTTTTAGGTATTCAAATATTACTGTTTAATTCATAACGTTAAAAGGTAGTTTACAAAAGCAGATACTGAAAATGAGGGGGGGGCAAATTTTCAATTTGAAGATTTCTTTAATTCATATAATTTTTATAAAATAAAAGGACATTCCCTGCTTTTAAATGCTAAAATTATTTGGTTTTCACACCAATATTCAAGCAAATCTTGCAAAAACGAGGAATTTTCAGTATATTCTTGTCTATGATCTTTGATACCAAACGCTCAAAAAACCGCTGAAGTTTTTGATCTAATTTTTTGCATGAGTATTTAATAGGTCTATATACAACTTTCGGAACATGCCTTTTTTTAATATTTAAAAAAAAGTGTAAAATCGATTTACCCTAATATATATATATATATATATATATATATATATATATATATATATATATATATATATATATATATATATATATATATATACTAGAGGTGTCTGTTAAGAGTTGAGTTATTTTTATATGATCATTATTATTATTATTAGTAGTAGTAGTAGTAGTAGTTGTATTAGTGGTATAGTAGTAGTAGTAGTAGTAGTAGTAGTAGTAGTTGTAGTTGCTGTAGTAGATGTAGTAATATATAGACATATTAAAGTAGTGTTCTTTTTATATTCATATTGAAAGAAAGAGACTGATTATTCTGGCATCTAATTTACATAAGTTTTTGCAGTGTGTTAAGAAAGACACGTATGTAAATTACATTACGAGGCTGAAAACAAAGAGTGAGGCGGTTTTTCTGAATGCTTGCAGAGACATTAAGAGACATTAAATAGGGTTCGAATCAACATAGAATGAGTGAGATACATTGATGGCTAACAGAGAGATGCATGACTTGTTTAGAAAAGATATGAATTATAATTCGAACAATTAAAACATAATCTCTTTTCAATATTACTCAACCAAAATACCTAGATATATTTAAGCTAGTATTTTGCGTTATTAGACTCTAAAGGAACTTCAGTGAAACAAACGTTTAATATGATGTAATATAATATGTACATACATATATATGTTTAACGAACTTATATTGTGACGTAATGGCTTATATTCATGCAACTTCGTATTAGCTTCAGACCTCTGATTAATTTACATATTTTCTTTCTACCTTGGTTACACGTTGGTAGACCATGATCTTCACGCGCTGCTTAGTACCAGTGGCTCGTTGTGTACTGTTTGACTTTGATGACGTGCTTGATTTAAACACTCTCTAACATATTGAGTGCACGTTTGATTCAGAAGCAGATCAATCAGGATTCAGGCAGAAACACATCAATCATTTTTATAGGCTAGTGTGTTGGATAAATATACATGCTCTTTGCAATGCGTCTCTTCCATCAATTTTTTATCCACGATGATTAATCACAAGTAGTGTCCTCCCATCCATCAGTCATGTGACGTTTTCTCTGTAAAGTGAGCTTAGGCAGTTCTAAAAATCTCAATTTTACTTTACGTTGTATGCATCTTATTTGATGCGCATTTTACATGGCGTTTCTCCCTCTTTCTATCTTTTTTCTCCTCTTCCCATTTCTCTCTCCCCCCTCTCTCTCTCTCTCTCTCTCTCTCTCTCTATATATATATATATATATATATATATATATATATATATATATATATATTAAGGAAAGAGGAAACCGTAAATTATTTATATATTAATCGAGGTTTCGTCTTTATTGTTCAACGACTTTCTCAAGATTATTGATTTGACGAAAGACAGAAAAGTAAATATTATGTATACGGGGTGCGTCTACAACGTGAAAAGAACGTTTTTATTTATTTTTCGAAAAGAATAAAAACGTTCTAATACAAAATATGTGGCGCGTCTATGAAGTGGACCTAATGTTTTTTTTGTTTTTTTTTATTTACAGATTTGTATCAGGTGTGTTGTGTAAAACAAGATACTCTTGATCATAATTTAGGCTTTGTTCATTAAGTATTATTTTTGCTGATTAAAGGAGATAAATTCTAGAAACCATTACGCTGTTTAATTGTGTCATATATATATATATATATATATATATATATATATATATATATATATATATAGCCAAAAAATAATGGATGACGTTTACCATTCCACCATTTTACCGGAACTGTATGGCAAAACATTACAAATACTTCCGAGAAGGGAAGTAACTCTGTTGGAATTGTTCAAGAGAGATAATTTTAATTTCATTTTGTTAAGTGATTTTTTTTCTTATTGATGAACAAATCTCCCCCTCTCTCTCATATATATATATATATATATATATATATATATATATATATATATATATATATATAGCCATGAATATTATAACTGTCCTGTTTTTCAACCTCCGAAACAGTTACATAGTAAACAGCCGATGATCCCCGTTGTTAATATTAGACGCTTACGTTAAGGTCTCCTGTTTTTGTTTCACGGTTAGATACTTAATCCCCCTTTTTATTTTATTTACTTACAATTATATTTTTTTTATTTTATGAATATTCCAACGAATGTGAAGTCGGCAATATTTTGGATTTAGTAAGTTGCTCTGGGAATTTAAACAGCATTTTATTTTTATTTTTGTTTTAAATAACTCAAAGCTTCTTTAGACTATATATATATATATATATATATATATATATATATATATATATATATATATATATATATATATATATATATATATACCTTTTCCAGGACGGGTATAAGCAGTAAATATAATAGCAGTTTTTAATTTTCATGTGGTTTCTTCCTTTAGCGTAGATAGTGCAGTTATGATATATTTAAAAAAGTAAATAAATAATATGCCAACGTAATACCCCGTTGCCTAGAATACATATTTAATAAGTCATGATGATAAGTGCAATAGTTTAGAATTAAACCAATTACATACAGATTATTGACGCTCAAGCGTCAACATCTTTATAAGAATGTATTACTTAATATAACTCTATATTGAGTTGTTGAGTGTAACTTATTTTATTTTTAGATCGTTTGTTGACCCCTAATGTGTAATTTTTACAAGAAATGATGTACCCATATCACTCATCGGGTTGCTGAGAATATATATTCTAAAATCTATAATTATAGGTTCATAAAAAATAACTAAATAAATAAAAACTTTACCTCCTAAATATTAACATTTACCAAAAAAAAATATGCCCATATTGATCACTGTATTTTTTAGAATATAAATGTAATAATTCAAAATGATCTATTCATTAGTTTAAAAGATTAACATTTTTGCGGTGCAAATGCGAGTTTAGGTATGCGAATAGCCGAAATAGTAAAGTTTACAAACAAAATAATGTGTCTAGGTTACTTACTAACATTCATATGTAGTTATCTTTAGAAAAAACTTTGTATATGCACCTTCTTAGATGTCAGCATTTACAAACGACATAATTTGTCCATGTTACTCACCGTATTTATAGAATATATATTCCAAACTTTAGGAGATTACTCTCTCTCTCTCTATCTCTCTCTCTCTCTCTCTCTCTCTCTATATATATATATATATATATATATATATATATATATATATATATATATATATATATATATGAGTCAATGAAAAATAATTAGACCTGCAAATGGAAGCAAATCAATATCTTCAGTTGTTCAGAACAAGGAGCATTTAGTAAATACAAATATTTATGCTTCTTCTCTTTCAATTTCATTCCTTAAGCCAGGCTTTTCAAAGATTAAAATCTTATCATCATAGGAGGTAGTGATTGATAAGTTGACATATTAAGACAGTCAAAATTCGAAATTTGAAAACAGTTTTTTTTTAAGTTTTAAAAGTTCAAACGGGTATGTTTCAATGTAAATGAAAGTCACCAAAAACGGAAATCCAAATAGTATGGGGTTCAAATGTAATTGGGAAATATATATATATATATATATATATATATATATAAATATATACTTAACTTATTGAATTAATTAGATAATACAGACTCTAGAAACGTCTGAGTAATGAATATCCCACTAGCCTTATGTTAATGTTTCTTACGGTATCAGTGGCACCTTTTTAAATGGTAAAATTTACAAAACAATAAAAATGTACTCACGTAACTCACGTTGATGCCTAGAATACATATTCCATAATTCATAATGATAATCAGGTACTAACTCTTTTACGATGTACTACGTATAACCAAGATGGTGCACATATAAATATGGTTATCATATCTAAATGCGTCTGACACTAGTTCATACACAATCTCTCTTATTAAGTAAAGTCCGATTTTTCATGAGTGACATTATGAGTAGTTCCAAGTATGAGAGTGGGGTAACGCCCCTTTCACTATAATTAAGCTAGACCCAAATAAAATGTTGATCGAATTAATTTTTCAAATCTTTTAATTAAAAAATACTATAATAAATGCATACACATCGAAACAGAAGTAAGTTTTACCGTGTATTAAAAAGTTATTCACGTCAGAAAAAACGGCAGAATAGACTGACTCTTCTTGATATATGAGAGTAAGATAAAATGCCAAAACGAGAAAACAGAATTGTAATCAAGCATTACTTGTCTCATACGAATTAGTGCATCGTCAGAAGCTTAAATGACCATGATATGATTGGACAAAATATGTATAGTTATTAGTCCGTGGAAGCACATTGAGTTGGTAAAAGTATTAAAACATAGACTAAATATAAGAGAGAAAGGAACAGATTAGATATACAATAAATATTTAAAAAGAAACACATAGAGAGGTTGGGTGAATAGGAGGATCGTTAGGGTTAGGGGTAGGGTTAGGCAAAGAGTAAAACTACTGAAAGAAGTAGTATAGTAGAATATTAAAAAAATATACACAAAACATTACTCTTTAGTCTTTAACTGTAAATCTTCAAAAATGTCGTAATATTTAAACGTCGTTCCGTCTTTCAAGTAATCTGAGTATCTCCCGTCGGTAGAATGTTGTACGGTTGTCGTTTGATTTTAAAATGAAAACAGACAAATAATATTCGCATGAGAATGAAGCTATCTAAAGGGAGGTATACTTCAAGTATTAGATAAATCTGAGGCCCTCATTCTTTTTTTAACATAAGCATTTTACATCTTGTTTCTTTCCTCGATGAGGGCTTTTCAACAAACATAATATTTCTATATAAATACATCTCGAAGCGCGTATGAATATTGTGTTTTTAATGTAAGCCAGCATATGTCAACACCTACTGTGGATCAAGAGGTTTATCCAGGAATAATAACTGCGCTGCCCAAGGTTAAAATACTTGAATGAATATATTACACTTACTTCCATCGCTAGAAGTAATATACGCTCAAGAGAAACATTGTTTGCACATTTGTAAAGATGTTCGCATAGTACGTTGTGTTTTTCCGCAAGTGTTATTCGAAATCTGCTTTTTAAAACAAACGCTTGGTTAGGTGGGAATCCCTGTTTACAAATAATAATAACAAAAAATTGCAATCTTGAAGCTATTGTTATTTTCTCATTGTAAGTAATATTAAACTGCCATCACTAAGCTATGGCATTTTCATTGCAAGCTGTGTATATTGAATGTAAATATAATACCTTAAGAGGCTTCAACCGCTGGCCTTCCTTCTTTTAATACGGTACAAAAAGAGTAACCAAACTAATATGCTCTGCACTGTCTAACAAGCTCCACACACTGTCTCATCGTCGCAATGTTGCACCCCTGTGCTTTTTACAAATACTTCCATGGAATATGCTCTACTGAAATTACTACATTTTTACTCCTTTAATCTAAATACTTCCGACAACCCCAATTAGCAGCAAAATACCACCCCTCCACTATAGACGTCCCAGAATCTAGAAAAAAACTTTCATTCTAATAGTTTATTTACTCGCACCGCTTGCCTTTGGAATTCACTTCCTGCTACTCGTTCTCCGAATGTACGAACATGCATACAATTGAATGTAATGTGAACAAATATTTTGCTGCAAAAATACGCACTGAGGATACCCCCTATAAAGCCGGTTCCTAATCACAGTAGCGCCTCACGTTTCAATGGCAATATGCGACATTTTAGTTGGAATATATTTTTCGTAGGTCGGTCACGCTTATTTTTCAAATAAAATTGTCATTGGTCTGCCACGCTTAAGTTGGAAATAACATTTTCATCGGCTGTTGATGATTAAGTTTGAAAAGCAATGTTTGTTAAACTGTTACGATTTAATTTAATTTAGAATGATACATAATTTGGTTTCCAAGACTTTTCTCGTTCTTTTTCAGGTATTTTCTTCTAATCTTCTCTTTTATTTCTGTTGATTGTTACGGAGTTGCTTCCAGAACTCCCACATATTTATAAGTTACGTTTGCCAAGTGCCCTCATCTCCCGTTTGGGTACTTGACTGTATTTAGCTGTCTCCAGCTTTCGCTTAATAATCTCTAGTACTGCAAACCTTTCTATTCGGATTACCATTCGAATGTCTCGGCTGAAGATTCTGGTCACATATATAAGATGTTCTAGTTCTTTTTATTTTTGACATATAACTTAAGGTCGTACTTATACATGAGGTAGTCGATGTTGTTGTATGTCTGTAAATCTATATCCGGTACTACACCTTCTAACGATGTTGATGAGCGGAATCAGCTATTAAAACGCGTAGTTGTTATGGAGAATGTTCATGAATAATGCCTATCTAATGTTTCAGACATCGGCTTCTAGCTGTCAGTTCCAGTTTTCCTGTTCCCGTTCATTTATCCATACAGCTGGAAATTTGTACATTCTTACTTATATTATTATTATTATTATTATTATTATTATTATTATTATTATTATTATTGTTATTGTTATTGTTATTGTTATTATTATTATTATCATTATTATTATTATTATTATTATTATTATTATTATTATTATTATTTACTCACTACGAGTTCTCACACAGGTAGTCAGTGATTGCTAACCGACAACCGGTGGTATTCCCTTGAGTCTGAGTGACAACAAGTCTCCTCAGATGTCCAGTATTCTCCACCTTTTTTTCGATAGCCACCTCAAATAAACTTGCAGTATCACAACAACCGTTTACCATTGATTTCTCGCTGGTAAGGACCATTGATCTTCTCTGGGATTTGGGTGACAATAAGCCTCCCCAAAGTCCCAGCAGTCTCTGCATTTCCAGTGGAGGTCTGGTTTGTGCTGTCCCTCCTCGGTCTTCCCATCCATCTTGACCCTATGCAAATATTTTGTGTGGTGTCAGCCTAAGCTGGTACTATTTTTTTTTCTTTTTAATTTAAACATTTTTAATATTTTTTTATTTATTCATATAATCAGCAAACCCCCAAAAAGGGGGTTAGCTGATTATATTTTATTTATTTATTTATTTATTTTGGGGGGAGCTGATGGTGTTACTTGCTATTTCTGTTCATTGGTTCATTTTTGTCTCGTCTCAGTTGAGGCCGGTGTAATTTATTGGAGGGGGGGCTTATAAAGCGGTGTTTCTTGCATTTCTGTTTCTTTGTTTGTGATGTGTTCTTTCTGTGGTGCTGTTCTCTTCCTGTAGTGGATTCCGTATGACCCTTCGTAGCTTATGCGGGTTTGTTTCCGCATTCAATGATTTTTTTAAAGATAGTAGCTGTTTTGATCATTGCTGTCTTTTGTATAGTTTCATTTATCCCTTAGATTCCAATTTCTTCTAATGTTTTTTCCAGGTTTTTGGGGATTGTTTCTAGTGCTCCTACGATTTTTGGTATGATACTGACTTTCTTCATGCTCCATATTCTTTTCAGTTATCTGGCTAGTTCCGTGTATTTGCTTCGTTTTTCCGTTTCTTTGATGTTCACTCTGTGGACTGCTGGAACGGCGAAGTCTACGATTTTGCAAGATTTTTCCTTCTTGTTGATTATAATACCATCCGGTCTCCTTGCTTGTATGAGTTTTTCTGTTTTTATATCCATATCCCAGATGATTTTGTCTTTTTCGTTTTCCAGTACTGTTTTGGTTTATGTTTGTACCATTGGTCTGCGTATTCGAAATTCAATTATTTGCACAGTTCTCGGTGTAATGTTTTCCCCACAGTCATGTTAGTTCTTATATTCATTTGCGGCTAGTTTTCTACATTCACTTATTATATGATTTACTGTTTCGTCTTTTTGTCCACACAGTGTGCATTTACTGTTTTCCTGGGTTTTATCTATTTTAGCTTTAATGTAGTTTGTCCTAATTGCATTGTTCTGTGCAGCCATCAGATTCTCTGTTCAGGTGTCTTTTTCTTCGCCATACCCAGCTATTTTCGTTGGTTTCTTTTCTTGTACGTCTTCTGAAGTGTCCATGTAGTTTTGTTTCTTCCCACTTTTCTTTTCTTGTCGATTTTTTTCTGGTTTCGGTGCTTCCCGAGTTGTTCGTTGGAACGGTGTCTCTTGCTGCAGTGATAAGGATTTCCATGTGTTTAGTTATGTATTTTTCCAGCTCTTTCTTTGAGTCTACCACACTCTTCTATACTTACCAGTCCTCTTCTGAAGTGTCCATGTAGTTTTGTTTCTTCCCACTTTTCTTTTCTTGTCGATTTTTTCTGGTTTCGGTGCTTCCCGAGTTGTTCGTTGGAACGGTGTCTCTTGCTGCAGTGATAAGGATTTCCATGTGTTTAGTTATGTATTTTTCCAGCTCTTTCTTTGAGTCTACCACACTCTTCTATACTTACCAGTCCTCTTCTATATAATTTCGTTTCTATGAGTTTTCTTGTTTTTCGTAAATATTATTTTCCAATCTTCTCTTTCATTTCTGTAGATTTGATGGTGTCTGCTTCCAGAACTCCAAGATATATATAGCTATCCTGTTCGCCTAGCGCCCACATTTCCTCTTGGCTGGGGAGTTCCATGCCCTCTCTTGTCTCCAGATTTCCTTTTTTTATTTCTAGTAGTGCACACTTCTTCATTCCGAATTCCATTTGGATGTTCTGGCTTTAGATTCTGGTCATATTTATCAGCTTTTTCAGTTCCTGTTTGCTTTTTGAAAATAGTTTCAGGTCATCCATGTACATCAGGTGGTTTACTCTTAGTTCTGTGTTTGTAAACTTGTATCCGGCATCACATTTACTGAGTATGTAGTTAAGTGGTATCATAGCTATTAAAAACAGTAGTGGTAATAGGGAGTCTCCTTGGAAGATGCCTCATTGTATCTTTATCTAAGTGTTGTCCTCCGGCTGTCAGTTCCAGTCTCCATGTTCCCATTGCTTTCTTGATGAGATTAATCATCCTTTGGGGTATTTTGTATATTTTCAAATATTCAATTATCCATGCTTGAGAGATTCTATCGAAAGCTTTTTTGTAGTCAATCCATGCCATGGATATGTTCTTTTTTCTGTTTTTTACTTCTTCAGGATCTTTTGATCGATGTATAGGAGGTCGTGCGTCCCTCTTTTCTTTTTGCAGCATCCTTTTTATTCTTCGGGGAGTAGTCCACGTTTGTTTAGGGACTGGTAGATTTGTTCTCTTAGCTGTGCCGTCACGATTTTCCACATTGTTGGTAAGCAGGTTATTGGTCTGTAGTTGCTTGGGGTCTATCCTTTTTTGTCATCTTTTTGTATAAGCGTTGTCCTTCATTTGGTCATCCACACTGGTATGTCTGTTTTGTGGATACATCCTGTCAGTTTCTGCGCCAGTCTTTCATGTAGAGTCGTGAATTTTTTAAACCAATATGCATGTATTCCATCATGGCCTGGTGCTTTCCAGTTTGCTATTTCCCTTAGGGTGTCCTTAATGGTTTCTTTAGTAATCTCTGTTTCTGTTCCTTCTTCTATTTCCTGTAGTTCATTTTTCATGTTTTTCAACCACTTGACATTTTGGTTGTGTGTTTTAGGATTTTCCCATATCTTGCTCCAGAAGTGTTTTGTCTCTGTCGGGTCAGGTTGTTCTGATGTTATTCGTTCTCCGTTTAAGTTTTTGTAAAACTGGCTTTCATTGTTTTCAAATGTCTTGTTCTGTTTTTGCTGTTCTAATTTGTGTCGATATCGTATCAGTCTTCCCTCAATTGCTGCTATCTTTTGTTTCAATTCTTCAGGGTTTTTTTTATTCAGTCTTTCCTTGTGAACAGGATTTCTGCTCTTCCATCCTTTCCTATTTTCTTTCATCCTGTTTACGGTGTAAGCTTTATTCCGGAGTTTGGTTATCTAGGTTTCCAGTCTGATTTCCCATCCAGATTTTGTCGGTCCATTCTTTTGACTAGGCATTTTTTCTTTTCTTAGTTTCATACTTACTGATTTTGCCCCCGCATATATCAAGTTGTTTAGGTCTGTGATAGTGTCTGTTGGGATGTACGCGAGTACCTTGTTTACTGTCTCTGTTTCAACTTTTAACTTCTTCCAATCTTCGTTCCTTAGAGATGGGAGATCTGTTTTGTTCTCAGACATGTATCGTTTCCACTTCTCTTGCTTCTTCCTCGGTGAATTCTACTTCGGTGAGTTCTGTGATTTTGTAGACTTCGACCTCTTCCGTTACTGGGTTTATGTTTTGTCTGTCTTCTTCCGGGGAGTTTTTTCGGGTTGTGTTTCTTGCTCTGTTCCGCTTTTTTGTTTGATTTCCGTCAGTTCCATCTCCGAGAACCATCCTCTCTTGAGGATCTGTTTTGCTTGTATTATTATTATTATTATTATTATTATTATTATTATTATTATTATTATTATTATTATCTATATATTAATACGATAGCGTGTGTGTTCGTGTGTCACGCTTCCGGCAAAAGCTCTGCGCATGCGTGACGTACCTAGATTTTTTTAAACCTTCAACTCGCCTAATTTTCGAAACAATGACAAGTATTTCCCTTTGGCGCAACGGTTAGCGACGTAGTATTTTTGACTTCGGCCCGACTGGTTTATAGTTCGATCCCAACAAACCTCTAAGACTTTTTTTTCACATTTCGAGGGGAAGGGGAAGAGAGGTAGGGAGGGGACGACCGGGAAGACACATATTAATACAATAGCGTGTGTGATTTTGTGTGCCATGCTTACATCAAAAGCAACGACCTTCCGAATTTTTGTATGCTACTCATGAATTGACTTGGCCTTTTTGGCTAAGATCAAAGTGTAGTATCTGTTCCGATGGATAATGTACTCCATCGACTGGTATTGTCTTGGTCTTCGAGCCTTGATTCACGTCGGTCTAAGGGTGTGTCCTGTGCAGTTCTAGGAGGTCCACTCTCCCAGGCTTCGCTTCCCCTCTTTGGGGAGAAGTAAGTTTAATGCTTACTGCCTGGGGCGCCCCTACCGGGGAATGCCAACGGGGCTGCCCAGGCAATTTTTAATGGCCAGAGTGCTCACCTTCTCGAACGCTAGCTTTTAAAACCCCTCTTTCCCGACCCGACCTTGGGTCACATCTTACTTGTGGGAGTAAGATTAAACTGGCCTTGTGCCTAACTCCTGGAGAGGAGTAAATCAATATTCATGAATTGGAGCCAAATTTGATTTAATCGAAAACATTTACAAAGTAAGGTGTAGTCGTCGAAATATTACCATCACTTGAAATATTGTATATAAAGAAGTTTTGTAAATTGTTTCATGTATTGTTCATTTTTCAAAAATTAATATACAAGTCCAAATCTTATCATATTTTATTCAAACATGTATAGGTTAGGAACAAGATAATTCGTATTAAAAACATTATTTCGTGTAATTTACACGGGTCCCGCTAGTTATTATTATTATTATTATTATTATTATTATTATTATTATTATTATTATTGTTGTTGTTGTTGTTGTTGTTGTTGGTGGTGGTGGTGGTGGTGGTGGTGTTGTTATTTGTGCCTACTGGAAGTTCTCACACAAGTAATCGTCAGTGATTGCTCACTGATAATCACCGATAGTGTACCCTGGAGTCTGAGTGACATCAAGCCTCGCAATATTTTTAGTACTCGCCACCTCTTTTCGATAACCATTGCAAATGACTATGCGCTATTCCAAAAGCCGTTTTCATTGATTTCTAGCTGGTAAAAACTATTGGTCTCCTTTGAGATTTGGGTGGCAATAAACCTCCCAAACGTCGAAGTACTCTCCGAACTCTTTAAGTAGAGGGCTTGTTTGTGATGTCTCTCCTATGTCTACTAATCCTCCTTAACTTTTTACGACTATGTTTTGTGGTATCAGCCGAGGCTAGTCCTATCACATTTTTTTGTGGGGGACACTTTATGATATTTCTTGCAGTTTCTGTTTCTTTGGTTAGGGTGGTGGTGTTCTTCCTGTGCTTTTGTTTTCTTGTTATTGTAATTTCCATGTGACTAGTTACCGTTCGTAGCTGATGCGGGTGAGTTTCCGCATTCGAAGATTTTCCTTAAGATTGCGGCTGTTTGTATTATTGCCGTCCTTGGCAGCGTCTTCTCCCAGTTGTTTCTCCAGTTTTTTTGGACTGTCTCTAGTGCTCCTACGATTATTGGTATTATATTCACGTTCTTCATGCTCTATATCCCTTGCAGTTATCTGGAAAGTTCCGTGTGTTTGTTTCGTTTTCCATGTTCTTGACTTTTACAATGTTGTCTGTCGAAACGGCAACATCTACGATTTGACAGGATGTTTCTTTCTTGTTGACTATTAGGACATCCGGTCTCCTTGCTTGTGTGAGTTTATCTGTTTGCACCTTCATGTCCCAGAAGATTTTGTAATTTTTATTTTCTAGTACTGTATCTGGTTTATGTTTGTACCATTTTTCCACGAGTTCGAAATGCAGTCGTTTGCATAGTTCCCAGTGTACTGCTTTCCACGCGCAGTCGTGTATGTACTTGTATTATTTTGGGGTTAGTTTTCCGCATCAACTTATTATGTGATTTACTGTTTCGTCTCTTTGTCAACACAATCTGTATTTACTGTTTTTCTCGGTTTTATCTAGTTTATATTTATTCTATACTTACTAGTCCTCTACCCCTTTCGTTTTTTATTTTCACGTATATTCGGTCATGTTTATC
This sequence comes from Sepiola atlantica, assembly GCA_963556195.1. Classification (NCBI taxonomy): domain Eukaryota; kingdom Metazoa; phylum Mollusca; class Cephalopoda; order Sepiida; family Sepiolidae; genus Sepiola; species Sepiola atlantica. The sequence goes on along the minus strand of OY744537.1, from coordinate 5,914,388 downwards.
TTTCGGGTTTTGTGCATAGTGCATGGTCATTAGTTTCTTCGTCTCCTGGTCATAATACCTAAGTTATTGTTTAGTAAAGCTTGTGAATTAGGGGTATTGCCCAAGTGTTTATTCTTTTAACTAATGTTCTACTATATAGTTTTCTTTCTAATAAGTTCCTTGTTCTTCTCGGGTATTCTTTTCTAATATCTATTTCATTTCTCTAGATTAGATGGTGTCCGCTTTCAGAACTAACACATATTTGTAGGTATCATGTTCACCAAGCGGCGACATCTCCTTTTGATTAGGCAGTTCCATGCTTTCCGCTGTCTCCAGTTTTCCCCTTTTCATCTCTAAGGGTGCACACTTTTCGATTTCGAATTCTATTTGAATATCCTGGCTGAATATTCTTATTTCGTTTATCAACATTTCTAGTTCTTATTTTGTTATTTGCGAATATCTTGATGTCGTCCATGTAAATTAGATGATTTATTATTTGTTCTCTGCCTGTAAGATGTATTCGACTTTACATTTCCTGATTATGTAGTTAAGTGGCGCCATGACAATGATAAATAGTAGTGGTGATAGGGAGTATTCTTAGAAGATGACTCTCTGTATTTTTCTACCAGATTATTTTTTGAAGATACCGGCTCCCTGACTTAAAAGGCACCAAACTTTAACGTTATATTCTTTCTTTTCCCTTTTCAAAACTCAATCATGTTCTGCAAAGCTAAAAGCAAAAATATTTTCGTCTGCAAAACAACCAAACGAAACGCCATAAATATATATTTGAAGATATAAAGAACCTGAAGCGTAAAAAACTGTAATCTAAATGACCTGATTTAGCATGTAATAACCGGAAAAGCTTTTATATACCGTAAAAAAAAATAACAAAACGAAAGACTATGAATAAATATTTAAAGATATAAAGAACTTTAAGCATGAAAACTTTTACCAAAATGACCGGGTTCGGCATTCAATAACCCGAAAAAGGTTGATATGCCGTAAAACAAAATAACCAAACGAAACACCATGAATAAATATTTGAAGATATAAAGAACTTGAAGCGCAAAGACCTTTACCAAAATGACCTAATTCAGCTTAAAGAAAACAACAAATACTGTTGATATGCCGTAAAATATTACAACAAATTATTATTATTATGAATGTAAACCGTCTCAGTAAGCTCAATAGTCATATAAAATCGTACCGGCGAATGATTGCTTCGTCCCCTTTTTTAACTATGCGATTATATGTCTATTTTTTCGATATGTTTTAGGATTTGAAACCATGGAAATAGCATTCGTGAAGCATCAGAGATATTTCACAATAACAACAACATTTTTTATTGTATTGCTACCTGTTATGACCAATGGATTATTCATAACAATCCACAGGATCAGTTTATTGCTCTCTTCAAGGCGCAGCGCGTAAAACCTTCGCAAAGCATTCAAGGCATCACATGAAATATATTGCGCAATTTTGTCGCATACATCAGAAAATGCGGAAAGGATAATTCCTGCTGAAACTCTGACTGTAAATAATTAGTATCATCAAATCGAGCAGATTAAAGATAAAATGTGATATTTATGTCCACGTTCCTCACCATTCTCTATGGTTTATATTTGAGAACACGTCTCACGTATTACTTTGCTGAAATTGCAGACATTTGGTTATGATATGATGCGTCACTATCTGGTACAGTCTTATCATTCGACAAAATCTTACTACGCGTCTTTGTGAGAAAAACTGCTTAGAATATCCGACATAAAAATTCGCTTGCGCATGCGCTGAATGTAATCTGCTTAAATCCTGTTAAATATTTTTCACTACTTAGCCACCACGTATAAAGACCAAGAGCCACTCGGCGATAAGAGTTTTGATTTACTCCTCTCCAGGAGTTAGGCACAATGCCAGTTTTTATCTTACTCCCACAAGTAAGATGTGACCCAAGGTCGGGTCGGCAAAGTGGGGTTTAAAAATTGCCTGGGCAGCCCCGTCGGCATTCCCCGGTAGGGGCGCCTCAGGTAGTAAGCAATAAACTTACTCCTCCCCAAAGAGGGAAGGCGAAGCCTGGGAAGGTGGACCTCCCAGAACTGCACAGGACAGACCCATTGACCGGCGTAAATCAAGCCCCGAAGCCAAGACAATACCAGTCTATGGGGTGCAGTATCCATCGGAACAGATACTACACTTTGATCTTGCGAAGAAAATTATAAGAGGATTGAAAATAGTTGATGGAATAAAAAAAATGTGTGATTACTAATGTGAACGGTTTATGACAAGTATTTGCTGACATTTCGTGTATTCTGAGATGTGTACTTATGTATCCTGTCTTGTAGGTCAATCGGATATATTATTTTAACTTATGATTTCCCATTTGCTAAACACACTATCGGTCAACTGTTCTACGTTACACGTGCATTACGTCACAAAACTACGAACCTAGACATTTCTTCTAGAACAGACAGACGATAACAATATTCGACACAAAACAATGGAAAAGAATACGGATCAATGTAAATAATGTAGAAAGAATCTTGCATACGCTAAGGTTAACAAAGCTCACATATATTGTTACGTAAAAATTATGTTCGAATTACTTACCAACTTAAATGTGCCATCAAAAGAACACACAAGATGTGATTTCAAAAGAAGCACTTCTAGACGATATGTAGTTTTTTTAGAAACAGAAATTATATACACTAAACCTAAATGTTGCTATTAAACATTTGTCTATCGTCCATTTATTTGAATAAGCGGCTTATCTCTGAATATATAATTTTCATTGTTAGTTTTAACAAACCTGCGGTAAATACAAAACAAAAAAAACAAAACTAGCGTGTTCAGCAAACACGAGTGTAGCATCTCTCTCTCTCTCTCTCTCTCTCTCTCTCTCTATATATATATATATATATATATATATATATATATATATATTTCTCTATCTATATATCTATCTCTCTCTATCTATATATATATAGAGAGAGAGAGAGAGAGGGAGAGAGAGAGACAGAAAACGAGTAAATGCTACTTGATTAGGCAAGCCTTCAAGACATTGATATAATGTGTGTGACCATGTTCCATAATATATTTCGTGGAAGACCTCTTTATCAAATAATGAGTGTTTCAAATCCTAAAAACACGTGAACAATGGCAATATCGTTTATACGCAGTAAATACTAATATCCGCAGCAAATAGAATACAAATATAAGTGATTGTTTTTTTATTTATATTTTATTATATTTTTTAAAATTTTTCCTGAATATTTCATATTTGACTTAACTGATGAAGTGTTATATTTGATTAAATAGATTTAACTATTTAAATATATTTCTTTTGTGGAGGGGGATGTAGAGATAAGGGTAACAGCTAAAAGCGGTGTTCAAGTATTTTTTTCTTATATTATTTAATTAATATTTATTTATTTTTTATTATATACTATTGTTATTTTATCTCATTCTAACAGTATTTATTTGATATGTGTGTATTTATACCCTGGACAGATTGTGTGTAGCACACAGTAAATGTAGTAAACAAAATAAATTTCTTTAAATGACGGAGTCATTTTTATTTTAATTATCTGTAAATACTTTCATTATCTACTTACTCTGAAACTATTTAGTGATGTTATGATTTTAGTAAAATGTTATTAAAATTCAGAGTTTAATTTATTAACGATTTTTTTAAAATCAAAATTTAATTTTTTTTCCTTCCGAAATTGTTATGAATTATCTCCCTTTGATAAATGTACGCACGGAAATATATTTCCACTATTAAAATGATTGTCCATAATACGTGATGAAGACTCATATTATTCTTTTTCTCTTCAACCTTAAACTTGGAAAAGTATATAAAAGTGTCTGTGAATATAAATATATATATATATATATATATATATATATATTAGTACTTCATGTATCCACATAAAATATTATAAGGTGATATAATTTTTTTATGTGTCAGTTTTAAGTATTTACTTCAACAGTGCTCGATACGTAAGTAGAGCTAGGTAGTAAGCAATGAAAATATATATGGCAATCAAGCTACACAGAGACTCCCGTGTTTCATCCCCGGGGGGAATCGTCAGGCTAAATGCCTGACGATTCCCCCCGGCATTTAGCCTGACGATTCCCCCCGGGGATGAAACACGGGAGCCTCTGTGTAGCTTGATTGCCATATATATTTTCATTGCTAACTATATATATATATATATATATATATATATATATATATATATATATATATATATATATATATATATATATATATATATATATTACCCACAGACCACTCTATATGTATTAGGTTTGCGGGCAGAATAAACATCGAATAAGACGTACAATAAAAATTGCGAAAACCGCTTAAAATATTTAAGTAAAGCAACACGTTAAATAGATATTTGACATCAATTTATTCTACCTATTAATATGAGACATACATAAGTAATATTCATTTTTCAACGCATTTGGTGATCTTAAAAATGGAACCGATAGAGTGAAGTAGACTTTTGCATTCTTATCAATGACGTAAGTAGACGATGATATAAAATCATGTAGTAAGAAATTGCTCTAATTTAACAATATTTTGAACTAAAAAAAGTATTTATTTTAAGTAACTTAAGCGAAAAATATGTTTATTGCAAAAGAAAAATTAGCGATTCAGAATTAAATTTAAATATTGTATGATGAAAGTTATAAATTACAAACTCTAAGAATGAGACTGGTTTATATTTATATATCTGATAGATGAAGTAAAGACGATACTTATCATGTATAATTAATCAAAACAGCTTAAACAACAAAAGTTAGATGAGTAATTCTGTTTCTTCAACGATTTAGGGCCATTATTGGTTAATATAGAAATCACTATTTTCATTCATACGCATCGAATTTATTCTTCATATGATCAGATGTTTGCGGTGATTACTAATATCATGAAAAGTGTGAGGGGAGACACTCCCATTATTGGTTCACCTCCTACAACCCATTACACCTTTACACATTTTAGATTCACATCTTAAATGCAATATATTGATTTTTTTTTTTTTAATTTTTAAAATACAATTTTTTGATAAATATATATGCATTTTCCTCTTTCTTACATACTAACATACTAAATGATTATATTTTAGTATAGACTAAATAATAAATATAATTTTTAACATACTATTAATATTTTTCGCAACTGAACTGCATTGCTCTTTCCTATCTGCGTAGAGCATTTAAGTTCCATTGTGTTCTGTTTTTATTTATTTTAATACGAAATACGATTTGAAGATGGAACGAAGGACTTTATTTTAAGATAAATCGTACCCTCTCTTATTTTACTTTGTTATATACAATATATCGTTTCTGTTTTTATTTTTAAAATACAAAATATGATATTAACAATTACTTTGCTGCTGAACTACACATGATAGAATCTTACATTTCTAAGACTTGTTTTACATATAGAATACGAAATGTCTTACATTCCTAAATTTTATTTGTTTGAATACGGTATATTTCTTTATTGATTTATTTTTATAGGTAGCGAAATACGATAATTTGATTAACACATTGTTTTTCCTTTAGACGATGGAATTGTATTTCAGTCAACCCTGTTTCAATTCACGAAGTAAGATTGCCATAGTCTTTTAAATCTATACACCATACACAATGCTTAAGAATATACAACACTCTCATATATCATTTTATATTTCATCGCTATTTTTTCAATATCACAAAAAAACTTCAAAATGATTAATTTAAAATGCTATTTTCATTTTTCAGTTTAACATGGAAAATGTAACACACAAGATCAGTTATACTTTGTTGAAATACATTTTTTAAAACCCATCACGTTGGACTAATGAACTAGTCTCATTAATGGAAAGTGGCATAGTCTACTGCTCACAGGCGCGCACTGTTGGCTTGGTGTACCGGTTCGAATATTGTAAGGTCTGCTGCATCACTTTCGCAAATACTTTTGTGGGAAGGTATGAATCAATATATAATATACCATATAAAGGGCTGATTCCAAGCTGACTACAACATATTTACGTCTATGTCTGTTTCGATAAATATATATTTTTTCAATTGTTCATATATATATATATATATGAGAGGAAGAGATGGATACAGGCAGATACATTTATATATATATATATATATATATATATATATAGAGAGAGAGAGAGAGAGAGAGAGATAGAGAGAGAGAGAGAGAGAGAGAGGGAGAGAGAGATAGAAAGATAGATAGATAGAGATAGAAATTGAGGGACAAATAACTTGTATACTTACCATTAAAATCCGTTTCTCTTACTATCGAACAATACATATATTCATTCTTTTCTGGACAAGGCGTCGGTCGTGGTGGAGATTGTTCGCATTCACCGTAATAATTATCTTTTCTGGAATCACACCGCGAACAAAGTATTACCGCTTGTATTTCTGAAAGTAACAAAGAATGGAGAGAACAAAAATATCGTCATCTGTCTTTTTATATAAATTGCATGAAACAGTAACAGTTGGCAAAATGCTAGTAACACATTACAGGAGTGATGTATGTCTGGGAAACACACGTTTCTTTATTTCTAGAAATTACTGAGTGTATTGTAGGAAGCACAGCCATTCTTACAGGACAACGAATGTCACCCTAAACGCTGAAAAGATCTTTATTTTAAAGCGTGTGTTCTGGTAGGAATTCCCGGACTAGGACGAGATTATTATATTGAGACAACCTTGGACTAATTATACATTACTTAGCAACTGCTTATCAAATTGCGAGCATCGCTATAAAATCGATTAGTTTAATTATGGAGTGCATATAATAAAATATATCACTGTTTATGCATTTAGTTATAGACTATAAATGGGTAAGAATACGTATTCTAAACGTAAGATGTAATTATATGAATTGAATTGCATTACTCAGCTAGCAATATTATAATAGTCTATGTTACAAATTTTTTGTTATCACGATTCTTTTGTAAACTACTTACAACAGTATTGATTCGTACTTTTGCCTTCTTACGTTACATTGCATATTTTATTAGACATTTTAACATAAATTAAACAAAGCAAAAAAAAAACGAAAGTCATGATAAAATATTTTATCATTGGAATTCTGCAATATTCTTCAGCAAAATTCACAGAATTGAAACAGATGTATATATTAGAAAGTCCGTTCCTTATTTGAATTACTGATGCACATGTATATAAAACACCAACATAAACTAAATAGGTTGTCTGGTGTTATGTGATCTGATTCTTCATCTTCAGATACATCTTTCCCCAAAGTTTGAATAAAGTTGTGACACGGCTTTGGGATAATCAGTCAGGTGACGTATTGTTACACCGGCCGTTCTTACACAGGAGAAACAACACCGGTTGTCACTATAAATAGTGCGAGTCACCAGAAGACAAAGCACAGTCTTGTAACTGTCTAGCCAAGAGCTAGTCACTTTCTTACTTTGTTAATACACTTGTTAAACCAACCCTCGACTTGACTTCCTTTATTTATTATTTACTGTGGAACAACTTCACAACACGTATGAGAAATGGTTACTACTAACATTAGATCAGTGTTTCGCACAAGCACAACAATAGATATATCCCCTTTTTAAGATTTTGGAAAAGTATTATTACACAACGGCTTATCCTTCAGTATGTCACATTCGTTCGGTATATAATTTCCCTAACAAAACAAACAGATGAAATAAAAAGCGTTTTTGCTTAATTCGACGAAGGATCCCTATATAAAATAGAAATGTACTTATCCAGTAATTAGTCATCAACGTTTGATATTAACCATGGTAATATAACACTAATGTCAAAAACTATTGCAATGGATAATTTATATTTGTAAGCTTATAATGTTATTGTTGTGGTTGCAAGGTTGAACAATAATTAGTGAGGAATACAATGAAGACGCAAACAACAAGGAGAATGCAATAATAAGTGTATTAAAGAAAAGGTATAGTTACAGTATGTACAAATGAAGGTGTCGAGTCAGAGAGTCTTGGTGGGAGGACATGTACGCTCTTCGGCGTCACTTCCGGTGGCATTTAGGTAACACACACTAAGGCCAACCTAGGCTTGCCATTTATAGTGTAACGTTATTCGTATATGCAAATGAGTGGTTGCCACCACAACAGTTATTTAATCACATTATTTACATATATATTTGCTAAACAGTATCATTGATTAGTTGTGCGTTGTTTTAGTTTAATGTAAATACATCACACTGGAGATGTTCTAGTTGATATATTCACCGAACCAGTATCATATTGACTCAATTTAGTATGTAGATAAGAAATGGAAATACAACTTTACATTCATTTTTATTTACGATCTTCTTTCTGAGTTATTTCCCTTGTTATTGTATATTTCATCTTCAGTAGTCGTTCCTTTTCATCCCCATTACATTATTCTCCTTCGATTCCATTCTTTAGATCGCAATAAGATTAAGGAACATAAATCGTCATTCGTTTTCGAGCAGAATACTATATTTCTGCAAAAGTATTTCGATTTTTAATTATCAAATTCGCCAGCCTTTGAAATGTGAAAATTGAATTTGACGAGTGTAAATGAATTCTGTCTGCTTGTCTCTTTGTCCATCTGCCTTTTTCTTGCGATTACTTCTTGTCATTTCATATAACCATTCCATTCGAAACCCGACAATACTTCAAAGACTTCTAAAGCCTTGACTTAGGAATTGAATTATCCCCCTTCTTTTCTTCTTCCACTTTTCTATAGTTAGAATCTATTGGATTTGAAATCGGAAAGCTTTTCAGACATAATGGATTCTTACTCTTATTGATATTACAGCGCTTTTTTTCAAGTTCAATATTCTTTTTACGTCTTCCTTTCTATTCACACTGTTAACTGCTGAGACGGCGAAATATACTATTTGGCACGGTTTTTTTTCCTTGTGAATTAATATCCGTCTTGAGTTCATGTTAAGCCGAGTTTGTACGTCTTTTATTTCCGTGTACCAGAGGATTTTGTTGCTTACATTTTCTTATACTGGATCTGTTTTATGTTGGTAGCATTTACTTTGGTGTTCAAAGTGCATTCTTTTACTCAGTTTTAGTGAAATAGATTTCCCTCAAAGTCATGTCTGTGTTTGTGTTCGCTTCGGACTAATTTATAGCATACATTGATGATGTGGTATATCGTTTCATCTACTGGTACGATTTTCTTCGTACTTGTCTGGGTTGGGTCAATGTCAGCTGGTTATATGGTTATGTTTCCACATTCTATCATTGTCACCTCTTTCCGGTGGCAAGGTGTGGATGCTGTCAATCAATTTTACTTGAATAGATCACAACAAGGTAGTTTGCCACTGTAACGTAAAGGGTTACTGTTGTTAGGGGCCAGGTTTATGGAAGTAATCCTAAGCGGGGATTTGCACAGCAAGATGTTTGTTCACATTACATTTGTGTTTGTGCATGTTTGTATAGTCGGAGAGATAGAGCAGGGAGAGAATTACAAACTGCAAGCGGTCTGAGGAAAGGCACTATTAGAGTAGAATATTTTACGGCATCTGAGGACCTCTTTAGTGAAGTGGTGGGATTTCGTTGCTAGGTTGGGTTGTCAGAAGTATTTACGTTAATGGGGTACAAGTGCACTAAGTTCAATGAGCCACATTTCATCAAATTACTTATAAAACAAACACAAGGATGCAACATTTCGGCGATGAGATAGGTGTTTATCAGAACGATTCCAGAGATCGACAATGACTATTATTACGGTTGTTATCTTATTCCATAGTCTATTCAGTTTTCTTGGAGTTTCGATATATTCACCTAGTTTTTAAAATCTAATAATTTAAAAATGTGTTCTCGCTAATTATACTCATGCCTTAATGAGATTGCACGCTTGCATTACTATAATTTAATGAAGTTTGCTTTTCAAATAATAGTTCACGTTTTATTCTAGCATTTTTGTGCGTTCAAAGTGTAGTTGTTTTTCAGAGTTGCTAGTTAACTACCTTCCCAAACCAGTTATGAGTTCTTGCATTCACATGTTATGTAGTTTACCGTTTCATCACTCTGCCCAGTCTTCATTTGCTGTTGTCTAGTCTACTGTCAATTATTGTTTTTATGTAATCTTTTCTCGATCACGTTGTTTTGTGCGACAGTCAGAAACAATTATTTTGCTCTTTTCAACTCTTCATGTTTCATGCTAACGCAATCTTCAGTCTAGGAACCAATTCCCGACGGTCGGTAGGCGCGAACCCCGAACACAAATCGCCACTGATTCGAAGTCGGGGATCTTATCCAAACGGCCATCGTCAATTAGTTAGAAAATATAGAGTAACTTTAACAGTAAATAGCGAAAATCGGCTGCTATTTACCAGGCAGCTAGAGTGATCTTACGAAACGGTGTTCGGATCGCGCATATAGCTATTTGTACTGCTTGTTATTAAAGCTACTCGAAAGTGCCCAGAAATATATATATATATAAATATATATATATATATATATATATATATATATATATATATATGTATTGCTTCAGAAATCCAAGAGTTGCATTATCAAGTAATTAGCTCTACTCACGTTGAAGTATATATATATATATATATATATATATATATATATATATATATATATATATATATATATATATATGATGGACTCTCCCGTCGATTTCGACGCATGAGTGCCCCGCCAGGGGCTACTCGCGCGTGAATTTGTAATTGCAAGGGTTGCTTGATTCCAATGGCAAGTAGTAATACAACACGACTGGAAACAATGCCGAGATAAGCAGAGAACATATACAGCATCTGGTATTCCCAAATGGTCACCCATTTAGTAATGGCCAGGCTCGACGCCGATTAAATTCGGTGATCTAACAGGAACCGGTGTGTCAACGTGATTGTGCCGTGTATATATATATATATATTATAATATATATATATATATATATATATATATATTATAATATATATATATATATATATATATATATATATATATATATATATTATAATATAAAATGAAGTAATAAAGTAAGGTGTCAATCAAATTTTATTAGAATTCAAAGTTCAAGCAAAACTTTGAATTCTAATAAAATTTGATTGACACCTTATTTTATAACTTCATTTTATATTATAATATTAATGCTCTATCCAGTATATTGAGCTTCAGTTTTTATCCGGATGTTTCACTAATTATGAAATATTAGTTGACGCTTATATCTTTTGTTGGATTGCTTAATATATATACATATATGTATATATATATATATATATATATATATATATGTATATATATATATATATATATATATATATATATATATATATATATATATATATATATATATAATAATGGAAATACCGCATTCCAAGCTAATCTAATTTAATCTAAATATGAATAAATGCGAATCTTGTCTAAGTATATAAACATCAACACATGTAAGTATTACTTAAATATAATGATACACTATCTATAGTAATCTCAAAACTCTGTCAAACCAAATCCACTTTTGCACATTTCTTTTCTTTTCTTTTGAAGTTTCTAATAAATTACTATTTTGTAATATGTATATTTATAATTGGTATTGTCAAATTTTATTATATATTTTCCTCGATAGTAATATTATTATTAATTCACGATAGCGTTTCAAAAACATTTTAAAACTTTCATTTTCAAGTAAGATAATTGCATGACAACGTCCGGTGTTAATGTGAAGAGAACAGATACTACACTTTGATCTTAGCCAAAAGGCCAAGCAGCAATAAAAAGTTATTCTTTTTTGACTGGACATTTCTAAATGAATGAAAAAAACTCAATTTAATCGACTTTTTTTATAAGTGTAGTATCGGTTCTGTTGTCATAAGACCGTGCTCCCATGAATAACCTCCTCCGTTTTTAAGAAAGTGTGGGGGATCCTCCCATGTATTATATCTTTCTTTTATATTTAAAACTTAAAAAACTTTTCAAATTGCTCAATAGTTAAAATTAAAATCTGAAACGACTAAATAAATATTTTGTTCAGCGTACATATGTACTATAGGGTTAATTTGAATATCTCGCTTATTTCTTCTGATTTTCGCACACATTGTGTATGAACTTTATGAATTAGTCTTAAATTGTATTTTTTATCCCGACATTTTAATTGTAATTTATTTTTTAAAGACTTGTAAATCGAACTTTAATACAATACCATAATCGCCGGCGGCCATGTTGTAATTTCCTATCATTTTCTTTCGCGCTTGACATCTATAATAAGGAAATCGTTATAAAAAAATGGTGGTGCCTGCGTTTATTTTCACATATGTAAAGAGGAAATAGGTTTTACATGGTTTTATTCATAAAAATATGGTACGCGCTTTTCATCCATGAATAAGATATTTTACATTTATTTTATTTATAGCAATCATATTTTGATAATTTGTTTGGTTTAACTAGGTGTTTGTATGTAATTCTGTCACAATTATATAATATTCACAGTCTATCAAAATTATGTGACTAGAAGGAGCATATATTTTTCAGTATTTATAAAATAGAAAAGGTTACATACAAAAATATATATATTTAAAATAAATTATGTTTTAACATGTTTGTGGTGCGTCCGGAATAAACTACTGACAAGCTGTCTATTAACACAAGTTCGGCAGACGACGCATGTGAGTTTCGCTTAATGACTCTCTTCTGTTCTTGACTTTTAATGAAATAAGTCGCCTTAAAGCAGGGGTGGGCAAACTTTTCAGAGCAAGGGCCACATTAAAAAGAAATCAAATTTTACTGGGCCGCATAGTATATTTTCCAATATAATTGATATCTAAAATAGCCGAAATAAATGGATTTACAAGCGAAAATGCAATCATTTTTCATTAATTATCATTTTAAAGTACTCTAGAGCATTCACATGAAACGCATTTGAAAAAAAAAACATTTATTTGAAAAAAAAGAAAAGTAACTCTGTTTAATATGCAATACTTTGGAGGGCCGCATAAACTTTTTTGGCGGGCCGCATGCGGCCCGCGGGCCTTAGTTTGCCCACCCCTACCTTAAAGCACGCGTGGTGAATACGGCCAGATGTAGTGAAAAGAACAACGAGCAATAATAAGACATTTTCTCGTCTACCCATACATCATCAGGCAAGTATACGAAGATACGTTTCGAATCGCCAAACGACTAATTGCAAGAAATCCTACTGAACGTGTAACGCCAGGTTTTGACTGAATTTGTGTCAAAGTTGATGTTCTCTTATGTAGAAATGTTTTATTTAATGAAGTTCAAATTAAAAATGGCAGCCTTCACGCTTATTTTCAAACGAGACTATTTGCAGATCTGAACAATTCTTTCGCAGAACTGCGTTTCTATGACACATTTGATTCGATTATCTTCTCTTCGTTTTATCACTCTTTTCT
>OY744537.1:5881037-5898537 GCA_963556195.1 Sepiola atlantica | reverse complement strand
TTATATGTAACGTGATAGTCCTGTGAGAGAATAACGGAATAAATCTTTAAAAGTCGAGCTATTTTGCAACAGTTTTATTGGACTTTTGTATTCTTATATCGTGCATAATTGCAGCTAACGAGTGAGAGTAAACGATGACAACTTCGACGGTCATATCACCACAGAAATACGCCTAGCTCATTCTGCGACGAAGTGAATGCTCTTTAGGGATTAAAGAATGTCACATTTATTCTACAGATCAGACTTTGGTGCCGTAAAATCTGTCTAGTAGATGCAACGAGTGTGGTTTGATAGGATCCTGAGTCTGGCAACAAACATAACAGCGATAATGTCTAACTACTAGAACTCAGGCCTGGAAAATCTAACAAGAAAATACGAAAAACAACAACGTTTTAAAAGCAATACTTTTCACGCACGTATACACACTCTCAATTTAAGAACTGACAAAGAAAACAATTGAACAGATTTGAATGATTCTAATCGATTACGGTTAGAAAAGGCAAATATAAAAATAGTAAAAAAATCACAAAAATACTCAATCAAAAATCTTTTGAATTAAGGAAAAAATCTTTGGTTTGAATTAAAAATAAGATACATTAATATTGATCTTTTATAGATAAAAAAAAAAGAAAAATATAGTTATTTTTTTAAATCTTGAATTATTGATATTAAGAATCATTGACGTATTTTGCAAAACTATTTATAACAAAATATAAGAGTTAATGAGTATATATACGAGCTGTATTAGCTACAAGGGAATTATAAAAGGGATTCGTAAAAATAACTAATAGTTGAGTTAAAAGCATTAATAATAATACAGATTCTATTGTTTTAATTTACATTTTTCGTTCGGTATGTTATTTTGCTGATGATTTAGAGAAGGTGTCAAATATATCTGTAAAAGGAGTCTATAGAGCCACAGACACGTAATATCATTCCCCCCAAAAAAAAAAGGAATAGACTAGAGAAAGCTGTAACAGAATTTTTGATAACGAATATACAAGGAAAACAGCTTCGACCACTGGGTATTTTTGTTATTTTCTGGAGAGATTTTGTTGTGATTTGGAGGCGTAAGAAAATGGCTGTCTATACTTTAATGTTACCTATCGTGAGCGATCAAGTAGAACACACAAAGAAGATACGATACAACACTAATTGATTGCACCTTTATCTGACAGAGAGTGAATTCATGCAAATGCAGTTAGCATGGCTTTATAATGTGTGATTTTGGCATGGCTGTTTTGATACAGCATTAATCTAGAATAGGGTTTTCCTCCGAATTTCACGGTGTTGTAAACAAAACGTTTGGAAGATTGGAGATCAAAGGAGAAGCTATCTGTTCCTTAGGCCAACGGATGAAGAGTAGAGGGATGGGTTGAGTTATTAAGAGAATCCATCCATACAGTTTTAGAAGTTTAGGGAAGAGTTAGGTTTTTTTCTAGGGGTACGCTCCTGACAAAGAATAGAGGGGTAGTCACTCTTGGTAATCTCATGACAGATATGATGAGATCTCGTGTAACTCACGGCTCAAATAGTATTAGTTGGTTTATAACTAAGGTAGCATAAGTGTACATTTTTCTTACCGCCGGATGATAAACTTACATTGCTGTGAGAGAATGGTGTTAACAGTATGGGCCATGAGTCATTGAGTGCATTGTTTCTCGATGGTTTACTTTTATGCTGTTCATAATTGCAGCTATCAGAAAAGTAGAAACTTTGACTTCCACATCACCACAGATATACAGTCAGCTGATTTCCCCGAAAAAGTAAACGCATGTTGGGAGTGGAGGAACATCCTCGCTACTCTTAATGACTTGGTCTTTTGGCTAAGATTGAAGTGTAGTATCTGTTCCGATGGATACTGCACCCCATAGACTGGTATTGTCTTGGCCTTCGGGTCTTGATTTACACCTGTCTATGGGTCTGTCCTGTGCAGTTCTGGGAGGTCCACCCTCCCAGGCTTCGCCTCCCCTCTTTGGGGAGGAGTAAGTTTATTGCTTACTGCCTGAGGCGCCCCCACCAGGGCTGCCCAGGCAATTTTTTAAACCCCACTTTCCCGACCCGACCTTGGGTCACATCTTACTTGTGGGGGTAAGATAAAAACTGGCTTTGTGCCAAACTCCTGGAGAGGAGTAAATCAATACTCATAATGACCTTACGTTACCTGTAACCATTCCAAAATATAGTTGTATCAATTGATTTTAATTTAAAAGTTTTCTTGTGTGATATTATCATGATAAACACTTTACCATCTAGTAATTTTATGAGATCCTTCTTTGGTTCGAAGATTATGCTCTATACCATATACCTTATACATCTAGATAGCTATTCTCTCACGTGATTCCAAGTTTACACAACTGTCAATTAATATACAATTAAATATTTTATAAGTGTGTATGTTGTAATTAATAATATTATAACTTACAATATATAGTTAATTACGAACTCTTCTTGTTCTTGTTTACGTTTACGTAGTTCATAGCTGAAGAATCTAATACCAACTTGATGCAGATTGCATGAAAGAGATGTAGAGACAGTAATGATAAACATCGGTGACGTTTTCAGTAAATTATAAATTCCGGCTAGTTCATTTTTTTTTAAACATAAATAAATTCCAGAACTAAAAAATAATTCAGCAAGAGTGTTGTGTTATTAAAATATTTTTTTCTGAAAACGAAGTAGACCAACGATCTTTTAGCATAATAGTCGGTTATTAAATTCAAGTATCTATTTCTTTCAATCTTTTAACATAATTTCCCTCTTCCCTTTGATGAATAGATATTTATTATTAAAAAAGGGTATTATATTTCCATCGCTCTACTCACCCCACTTACACCCTTATATTTACGAATTTAATAAATTGCGGACCGGAATAAGAAAGTACATTGTCTAAAGAACAATAGGAGGATAGGCTAGTCAGAATAAAATATTGATTTACCAGATTAATTGCTATCGATGACCAACTCCGAAAACCCCAAAACTAATGTTATATATTCAAGTATATATACATATATCTAAAGGCAGACGGAACAGAATAGGGAAGAAAATGAGAGATGAGGATATGGAGTATTTTTAAGATAACATTCCGTTTAATATAACGTGGAGTGAGGGGATTGACGTTGCCTGTGTTCAAGCTCTTTAAGAACCAGGGTCTTTCTTTTTCTCTATTTTTCTTTCTTTTTCTATCTTCCTCTTTCTTCCTTTCTCCCTCTCTCTTCCTTTCTCTCTCTCTCTCTCTCTCTCTCTCTCTCTCTCTCTCTCTCTCTGTCTTGCGTTGGATCATGTGGACATGTCATCGATCTCTTATGAAGCATTTCAACCCATCGGATGGTTCGTCTCATGCACATGATTTTCAATTTATCAATTTTATTTTCCTGGTGAAAGGCCAACCGCAGACTACTTTTGCACGCAAATATTTACGCAAATATTAACCGTAAATTCGCTAGTAAGTTAAATATTAAATATACTGAGACACACGATACGCCCGTATAATTTGCAGTATATATATATATATATATATATATTATATATATATATAATGTATGTGTGTGTGTGATGTGTGTGTGTGTGTATATATACACTTGTTTATTAAAATGGGGGCAGGCAAGTTAACATGCTAGTAGGAATAAAGACACAAACACATAACTAAAGCTGGACCAATATATGCCCGTCTCTGAGTTCGACCATATTCGTTTGGTAGTATTGCTTTATTTGTCCACATTTCCATAACCAATTTCAGATTTTATGTGAAATTTACATTTCATATAAACTCCCCTATATATATATATATATATATATATATATATATATATATATATATATTTATTTATTGAGAGAGAGAGAAAGAGAGAGAGAGTGAAAAGTAAAAGTGGGAGAGAGGACGAATATAATCTGATATACGTTTGAAAGATGAAGTAAACATATGCTTAGCCTGTTGAATCATACGAATTATGCTTGAAGAGGTCGTGTGATTTTCGGCAACAATAAAAAATCCAAATCTCTCTCTCTCACTCTCTCTCTCTCTCTCTCTCTCTCTCTCTCTCTATATATATATATATATATATATATATATATATACGTAATATCCATTGAATAATATAGTACTAATCCGTTGTTAATGTACTCTACAAACGCATATACTTTCATTAATCATTTATGCGACACTTTCGCTTACACATTACTTGTTGACATTTTCTCGTCAGATTTGTCGACCGTATGGTTGAGGCTGTACTTCTTAATAGCGGTTACATCCTCATAGGCATTTATATGGTATCTTTCCAAACGCCACTCAATATTTTATTGGTGTAACACGTGATAATATTTTGTGTGCGGTAAATGCTTACTTGGTATCATGCTTACATGGTATAACAAGCGAAGGTGTAACCATTTTATCTTAACTTTCGTACTTCCGAAATTAGTTTCGATAATTAGATTCGGATTGAGAATTGAGGCTTATAAATATCCTCTCATAATTCATTGGTGGAATTTCCTTCGGAAGACTTAAATGGCTATTAGCTTGCGAATGTAAGCTATTTCTGTATTGAAGTTGTATTGGAGAACCACACATCTCTATTTATACTTTTCTTGTATCGTTATATTGAGCTACATATATTCTCCCTACCTAGAATAACTTTCACTTATTCATTATTTCGACGCCCCCCATCCCCATCGAATTAATTCCTACATGTTACTGTCCAATGTACATTGTAGGACACGAATAACACAACAATACGTTTAACTGTATTTAATTAAGGCGTGGATGGCCATAATATTGGCACAACCTCCCATTTGAATATTGATGTTTTATATTTGCATTAAATTTGATATATTGTTATAAGGCACCAATAAAGCAAGATTCCCTGAATTTAAATTTACTCCTAAAACCTCTTAAGCTTAAGCCTTCAATTTTAGACATTTTCTATAATTGAAATAATATAATGAATTTTGGTATAAATGTGCACACAGATTCGAGGCGTAAAGTTTATTAATATTATATCTTGAGTTTAATATTCCTATGAGGACATAAATATTCTGCAACATTCTTCTCTTCTAGGAATTAATTTACTAGTCATGGAATTTATATTATTCTACCTGTTTTAAAAATGATACGTGAAAACACGTAAAGATAAAAACATGAAATGTGAAACGAATTATCAATTCTACACGGCCGTTGACACCGACTTTCTTAATTTACAGGTAATGAATCGTTACAGATATTAGACATTACTTTATTTGTTATGAATAATTTTCAGCATATAAATAAATAAATATATTTCAAATTGGAATATTTTTTCATTATTATATGTTATCGCCAAACTCGGTATATAACATCCTGTTTAATTACGCTAGTCTGATTGAGATATTACGTTAAATATTACTCCATGAGTGTTGTAAAATTCAAACATGTCCGCAACATGTTAATATTATTTGAAAGCTAATGTTTCGCTACACGATATTAGTGTTTTTTGATTCCTGAATTTCATAAACGTTTGTGAATTTTCTGATTAATTAGATTGAATGTCAAATGTAAAATATCAGTATTTTCAACACAATCTCGTTTTACTTTTTTTGTATAATCGTGTTGTGAAGTCCACCGAAACTTCCCGCGAAGTTTGTGCTATACATGACGGAAATATGTCTCGCATTACCGTCCGCGAATTGTTTTAGGCTTCAAAAATAGGAATGTTAATAGCAAAGTCGAATCAGACACTATTTAAACACTCGACTTCGATGAAAAGCGATAGAATCAACTTATTCACAAAAATTCACTTTAAATAACAAAAAGAGCTTATGGATTTAAAAGAAATGCTGAATCCGCTTAACTCAATTGCTAATGTTACCAGACCAATTAATGCTCACCAAATATCTGTCCGTCGAACCAGTATGACTGTTCCTGGTAATCTTCTCATTTTCCTCACTTTCCTCGTCATATATTTCTTGAGTCTGACGCAGATCAACATGAATATAAAAGGTGTTCTCAGGTAATTAACGTTGGAGTTTACGCGTACCTTTTAGTTTTTCATGCAATCTATGCGACGTTGAACTTAATAGAATGATGTCGCAGTTTTCTCAAAGTTAATAGATATTTTCTTAGTTCATATAATACGGATACATTCTATAACAACCAAAGAGAAAGTATGTCTATGTATACGCATTGTCTTCATACACATTTTGTACATAAAACAACAGTTTTCAATTCACGCATACACGGAATAACCCAATAAGACAGTAATATAATGTATTTTCTATACAAAAGAATTCATAGATTAACATTAATTTAGTTTCATGCATTTTGATTATTTACTATATACACATTTTTCTATACAGACAATTACCATTGAAGTGCGTTTTATAATCGCTGCTTTAAGTAAGCCGCATATTTCTCCTATTCTATTTTACAGTTTTCCATTTATAGAACTATTCTATCTAAACGTGAAGTTTCGAAATAAGATTTGTCAGCATTCTCATTTAAAGAATCAAGCAAGCAAATAAGAAATATCGATATATACTAAAAGCAAAAATATGAAACTAAACTCACCAAATGACTGATAATAGTATAGTCAGTACTGTTTTTTTATGCTTACATATGCGAGGACATTACACGATGGAAGTGAAACAGGAAGTGATGTGTCAAAATGGCGCCAATCAGTTAAACGGCATTCCCAAAGAAAGAGTATAATCCGAGGCTTAACGAGCAAAGAAGAAAATAGAGATTATATGAAAGCGAAAGACTTTTTTCGTTTTATTACTTTCGTATTTTCGCTGGAGGACAAAAAAATGCCTGAATGAATGACAAGCAGTTCAAAAGAGTAAGACCTATGAGGACATTTCATTATTGGAAAACATTTTCCTATGAAGTGAGTCGAAAGATTTTGTCACACAACCAGAATGTAAATTTTCTGCGAATATGATCTCTAAAATAGGATATATGAAAATTAACGATAATCATAAATACATAAATTAATCAACCGGAGTGGACAACGACCCGAACACTCACTTTTTATTGGTTACTACACGAAGATCCAGGGCAGGACGTGACTTCGGCCACTTAATTGTTTAACTTACTTTAATCCTTAATTTGTAATTCTGAGTTTTAAGCAAAAGTGGCATAAAATAAAATTTTGGTACTGTTTTAAATATTGACCATAATTTCCGTGACTGCCCGGCAGCAGCAAGCCAACAGCTAACAGAAGCGTCCGAGACCTGCCGAAATCGAAAACGAGGCTGGCGTCCGAGACCTGCCGAAATCGAAAACGAGGCTGGCAGACGATATTGATTTGAAGGAGAGACGCTTGGCACTTGTTGACAATGAATTTTGAAGTGTTGTGTAGTTCAATTGCCTCTCCGGGGCAGTGCATTAACTTTTGCCAGCAGAAAGCTCTGCTGGCAAAAGATATGCGATGTATGCGATGCGGCGGCGGCCGACTTTGCCGGCTAGTACCGCGAAAGACAGTTACTGAAAAATATGCCTGGAGATGCCCCACCCAGGAATGCCGGGCTTGGATTTCGTTGCGATCGGGGACGTTTTTTTCGCGGTCGAAACTCGCCATATCAACAATTTTAAAAATGATCTACCTGTGGTCCCAGGATATGGTTTAAAAAAGTTATTATTTTCGCGTTCTACAGTTTATAAAAACAGTTTATTTCAGTTACAAAAAAAATGTTAAAAAAAAAAAACAATGCGTAATTGCAAAAAAAAAAAATGGTTTAAAAAAGTTATTATTTTCGCGTTCTAAAGTTTATAAAAACAGTTTATTTCAGTTACAAAAAAAATGGTTTAAAATGTTAGCGTTTATAAAAAAATTTCTTACATAAAATGGTTAAATATTAATTAAAAAAAAGTTTATTCATTTCAGCTATGAGTTTGTTCATTTATTTTATTTTTTGTATAAAAATATATGCATTTATTTTTCTTTACGTATATTCATCGTCTTACATTGTTGTCGTCTGCCGACTCGGCAGGTCTCGGACGCTTCCGTTAGCTGTCGGCTCGCTGCTGCCGGGCAGTCACAGAAATTAGGGTCAATATCTAAAACAGTACCAGAATTTGTACGCCTTTGGTATTATTCGACGGGGGATTTAACCCTAGTTTCACAATCTATTTGAGAATAGTATAAGCATTATGACAATTGGGTCGGTTTAATCATACAGATTAATACTTTTACGGCGAAATCTTGATTAAACACCGGTACTTATGATGACACTTAATCTAAACAACGTAGAGCATTGCTAATATTTAAATAAATGCCCTTTTCAGAATTTCTATATGACGTAAAAACAACTATTTATCTGGCTTATATGAATAGCTATACATGTACAGAGACCAGTCATTAGTAAGAGAGATCAACTCTTGGGAATACGAATTTGAATAAGTTGTATAAATGTATACAAGTCTTACAATATAAATACCCGGATCGGTGACGTCTTGAAAATGTAAACATTCGATACAGCTAACGGTATAAATTGGTACTTATATACAGCTAACGGTATAAATTGGTACTTATATACAGCTAACGGTATACATTGGTACTTATATACAGCTAACGGTATAAATTGGTACTTATATACAGCTAACGGTATAAATTGGTACTTATATACAGCTAACGGTATAAATTGGTACTTATATACAGCTAACGGTATAAATTGGTACTTATATACAGCTAACGGTATAAATTGGTACTTATATACAGCTAACGGTATAAATTGGTACTTATATACAGCTAACGGTATAAATTGGTACTTATATACAGCTAACGGTATAAATTGGTACTTATATACAGCTAACGGTATAAATTGGTACTTATATACAGCCTGCTTAGTACTCAGATCGGTGTCTTCTTACGAGTAAAATTTACCAAAAGGAAACACTGAAGCCACCTTTCTAAATGTGAAACAGTCTTATCTAATAACTTTTGTTAATTATTTAGATTTTTTTTTACAAACGTGTCACCACATATAAAGGCCCAAATTCCACTCAGGGATAACTGTTTTTGGTTGAACAGGTAGACGGTGAGATATCGAGATGATTAATTACGATAGTTTTCACTTGTCAGAAAGTGACTATTAAGGAGGATGGCTCAACAAGAATTTGTTTACATTGGACTTGAAAACAGCGATGTCATACTCAGCCGGGAAGCAGCATCGTGGTACTGTGTTCCACATACGGGTAGTTCTAAGTAAGATGGATTACGTTTTGATATTACCAGGTGTCGTAAACAAATAGGCAACACATGTGCATCAATACGATACTGATTAGTAAATATATGAGTGACCCCAGTGAAATATCTGGTTCACATAACAAACAATAAACGCAGCGAGTAATTAACACCCAGATATTGTTATCGACCTTTCCATGATATTACAATAGTTATCAATTTTAGAGATAACGAATAACATACATATCTAAAAGTTATCATACTTTTAATTACTATCCAAGATTTCGTCTTATTCCTGTTTCTTGGCATCCATGCTTAATAAATTATTCAAACATTGAAATCATGCCGGTATTCTTACAAGATATCACCTTTATCCTGATTGATCAAATATACGTGTATTACGGATTTTCGTCTTAGATCAAAGGAAATAATTTCTAAAGAGTTACGAACAAGATTAGTGCTGGAATTTTAAAGATCATATGAAACTATAACAACAGTACTATAGTAACATCTAGCAAAAATAGCACCAGGTATTTAATCAATGAATATCTCAATTATGGAAGAATAATATGTTTTTAAAATGAGTGCTTTGTTCTTTCAACAAAGGTTGACACCTGCTATTAATAAATAATGGTAATGCATTCTTAGTTCGAAGCGTTCTTTTACTGTAGCAGCTTTTGATAAAAGATATGCCTGCAACCCATTTATACTCACCGACTCATATATATGTATATACATATATATATATATATAGATCACCACGGCCCAAACACGTGAAAACCTCCTACGCAATATTTTGAAACACGACTTGTTGGGGTCCCCCCTCCCCTCTTATGTCTCATGTCATTGTTATAGACAGAGCTCCATCTCTGTCCCCCTCCCCTCCAATGTATCTTCAATTTCAATTTCTTGTTGATGTGAATTTAAAACTTATGCCATTTAGATTCCATTGTCGCCTGATGAAGTTGACGCTTTTTGCAAGTGTTATCGAAACAGAATATGTTTTGTCGCAAATAATAGAATAAAATCAACAAATATATATATATATATATATATATATAAATATATATATATATATATATATATATATATATATATATATATATATATATAGTTTATTTTTGCATTCCAATGACAATATGAAAATTAATCCCAAACCATTTTTTTGTTCTTTCAATTTCTTTATTTCCTTATTTTGATGAATATTTCTTTTTCTTTTTTCATCTTACACACAAAAATAATTTTTCACATTTGATATTCATTCGTCTTACACGTGTTTCATAGCAGGTTAGAAAAAATAAATAGTTTTTAGTCAAACCATGGCAATCATCAGAGAATAGTAGTACATATAATGGATTTGTGAAAAATCATATTACATCAAAAACACAGGAGAAAATGCTTTTTGATAAAGTATATTTTTTATCGAAGTACGAAAATCAAGAAATTGAAAGAACAAATGAGAATTATGGTTTTAGAATGAGACAATAAATAAGATATGCTCTGAATATTGTAAAACAACTTTATTGAGTTTGCAATTGGAAATATTTCGGATACTATACGAAGTATGCGCTAAAAAAGTATTTTTTTAAATAAAACCTATCTATCTATCTATATATATATATATATATATATATATATATATATATATATATATATATATATATATTGTACTGTAATGCCATCAAGCGTTACTGAATTTAAATCGCCAACGACTTCCTGGAACAATGCGAAAACGTTCTCTGCGCGTTTCACCGTTTTCTTTTTAAAATGCTCTTCTTTTTCCAGCTTTTTCGTTCATTTGCTTTTGGGACTTGAGGATAATTCGACGAGAAATCAGAAAACGTATGTGAAACCTTTGAAACGTATGGAACATTTATATATTTTTTTCATTTTAATATAAAAAAGACCATCAGAAAAATTGAAAAAAAGGTATAATTAAACAGAAAAATTCTGTTATTTTTAACAATGCTTGCATATATATATATATATATATATATATATATATATATATATATATATATATATATATATATATATATATATATAATTGTTATTAATAAATAAATATTTTTATAATCATGGACATATATATGTGTTACTCGTTTGTTATTTTACGCTTCTCAGTATTGAATTATGTAATTATATCGACGGTCGGTCAATAATGAACTCTAGTTTCATAACCATCTGACCAGCGCGACGATAACGCTTTGAAACGCGAGAGAAATACACCTTGTATGCTTTCTACGTAAACACAAGTACTATGATTGTAAAGAGAGTTCCTATCATCCAAAGGAGAAAACCCTGCAACGTTGATGTATTAATCATCAATTTATTATCTCTCGAAAGGACTCAACTTTCTAGGAGCTTAAAAATTATTATTAATAAATAAATATTTATATATCAATAGACATATATATATGTTTCACGTGTGTTTTTTTACGCTTGTCAGTATGGAATTATGTAACCGTATGACCGGTCGAACAATTCGTGGCTAATTTATGCATCACCAATGTATTCACTCTGAAAAGGGCTAAACTTTTTGGGAGCCTAATATATATATATATATATATATATATATATATATATATATATATATATATATATATATATATATATATATATATAAGTATAAACTTTTATTTATACAAACATTATTGGTTACATATGTGCATACATGTTTCGGTTGCACTCTTCGCAGAAAGTCAACCTCGTCAGACCAAGGATTCAGAGTAATGAGATGGGTTTGCAGATTTTTTCAGATTACATCCTTGTTTAGGATTGGTTATTCTCTATTTCTTATGAATTGGTATCGGATAACCTATTATACTTGTTGACCATTCTTCATCCTTTTTTACGACCTAACCATCCCTGTTTTTTATTGCCCTCTTAGCCCTGGCTACTTTTCAAACCTGTTTGAATTCTTAAATCCTACAAACAGATTTATCTTATCTATCAGTAAAATACACACATATAAACAGATGTAATACGTACATAAGTACATATAAATAAACAGACATCAATATTGAGCACTTTTTATAAACACTTCAGTTTCAACGGATTTACATCTACAGAAACTAATACAATACATGTACAATATATATATATATATATATATATATATATATGACTTTAAGTATAAATGTCCTTAAGAGTAACTTTGAATCCTCATAATAATGAGGTTTTTATACATCATTTAATAAAAAATAAAATAAAATAAATAAATAAATATTTAATAGCTCCCTTTGGTATTTTGAATCATTTCTAGGTAACTATAAAATATTTTCGTTGTGAGTGACAAATCCCCCCCCCTAGTTTCGCATTTAATAGAAACTTACTACTTAAGTGAAAAATTCTGGGTAATTAAGCTTATCTTAGTATTGATTGAAACGATTTATAAATAAATAGTAAACATCTTCCACAAAATCACCGAAGTATAACAATCTTAACAGTTGCTTGAATGGATGGCTGAGTCTATGAAACTAGCTTTAAACTGTTGAACTTAAAAGAGTTTCGGATTCAATGATCTAAATAAACATCTGAAGACTAATTGATGTAACTTTAGAAAGTAAAAAAATTACCCTAAAGCGAATTAGAATTTTTATAAATAAATTATAGAACTTATTAACTGTTTTTAGAAACATTACTGAATTAAAATTTATAAATATCCGCACAATTTTTAGGATGTACTAACTTTGAACGAAAAATTCAAAATGGCGTATTAGTGGGTTCCCCCACGTGAGTTTGCTCTTTTTCTTTGTTTTTTGTTTGGTTTTACCCAAAAAGGAACCACTGTATAGTGTTGGTTTTTGAAGACACGTTAATCCAAAAACCTTTGTGAATTTTTCTGATGATTTTGTAATGTTGCAGAGACTATATTGACATAAAAACGTTGTTTGGACACAAGACAAATGAAACGGACCGTAATAAATATATCTCACTGCAATGTTATGTTTTTTTGGAAATGTGAAGAAAATAAAAATAATAAAATAAAACCATGTTTATTGGAATATAATATGAGCTGACTTATTGCTAAAGTATTGTAAAGACTAAGGATTATCTTTTATGGGTGCATTTATTTTTGCCACTATTGCCCCTTTGAAATATCGAACATAATTTATAAAATCCGTTTTAACCTACTAGCTATGTTTCATACGTCATAAGAATCAGTAGATCTTTAAAGTATTGGTAGATTTATTGTCAAAGACGTGATGTTCAGCCCTCTTTTGTCCACTCAAAATGAATCAATCATCAATAATTAGATCCTTTTTTATTCATGAGTATATATAAATTTAAAACTGCAGCTGACGACACATTTGCTCCAATCAGAGATCAATCTAAGTTTACTCATTAAACTCTGTATGTTGTATACTAACAATGTTCCAACTTTGAAAACAATGTTATTTTTTTAGTATCAGCAGTAGCAGTATTAATAGCAGTATTAATATCAGTATTAGTAGCAGTATTAGTAGCAGTATTAATAGCAGCAGCAGTAGTAGTAGTAGTAGTAGTAGTAGTAGTAGTTTAAGGCGCTTTAGGTAAGTTAAGGATGTCCAGGGCCAAACGTGATGCAATTCTGAGGATTACTTGTTAACCCTTTACTGGTTCCTTGTTTTTAGTCTTAGCAGTTAAATCAGTAGAGAAGTAGCAGTCGAAAAGATTTTATTTCATGGATGAATATAGAACAACTCTCAATTTCTTGCATCCTGCAATGCATTACGTTACTTTAATTTACACAAACGACTTCTGTCCTCATTTTACCCCCATTAGCATAACAATAAATTAGACAAAATTCTGACTAATGGTACCTAGCAACTTTGTTCAAAAATTCATAATGATCTGTCAATTGGTTTAGGAGTCAATACTCTACATATAAAAATAAACAACATATACAACATCTAACTGTATTTATATATATATATATATATATATATATATTATAGATAATACCCGTCCAAGAATGGGTAGACTTAATTTAGGTAGTTTGGCTCCAATGTTGTGTTCCCTTATGAAACCTAAAATCATAATATGATGATGTGTCTAGAATCGTTATTCAGATTTTAATTGAAATTCATTATATTATTTTTATTCGTGAAACTATCCAACATTTACTGGTATACCTTAAGTGAGCTTCAGAATAAATAAGTATTCAAGGAATTTTGCTTCATTGTTGTCAAATTACTATAGATCAAATTAGATGCAAATCTGAAATATTTGAATCTTCAAATGGGTAGCTGTTCCTATATGTTGCACTCTGATATTTGTTTTTAAATACTCTGAAGACACTTAACTATTGGAAAGATTTATTAATTGAAATCTAGTACCCATTGTTAATTTTTTTTTAAATCGAAGGTATCTGTATTTTAAAGAAGGGGTCCACCTGTTACATAAAACTAAATTAAACGATATATAGCGTATATTACGACCCCTTATGTCTAATTAGTTAGAAGTTCAAGTTTAGATATCTATATTTCTGACATATATAGAGAAAGATATCTGTATTTTCAGGTAAGGCGTACACCTCATTTTACCCCTGTTACATACAACTAAATTAACTCAGATATGACCCCTTACGACAAGCAACTGTGTTCTAAAATGTATAATGATCAGTTAATTAGTAGGAGTGTAAATATATATACATATATATATATATACATATATATATATGTATATATATATATACATATATATATATATATGTATATATATATATATATATACACATACACATATATATATATATATATATATATATACACATACACATATATATATATATATATATATATATATATATATATATATATATATATATACTATTTCTCGTATCTTATTTTCTAGTGTGTCTCCGTTCACGATGGCTGCACTCATTAAGATTTGACGGCACAAACGATGTCGTCATTAACTAAAACAGACGTGCCACATATCAGAAGTATCCTTCATGAACATTTTTATTTATGACGACATCGTTTAAGACGTCAACTGAGAGAATTAAAGACGTCAAGATGATCATTTCTGACGTCATAAATGATGAAGTAAGGAATAGGATGATGTATTCCATTCACACAGAAGATGACAGGGACGCCCGTGATTCGACCATGACTGTTACTATACACGTACTTAGAATTTAAAAGTATGTACATATTGCTTGTTTGTTTGTATCCGAGCACAGTTCATGACGTCACAAAATAGGCACGACACACTTGATAATGTTGTAATGGAGTAAGTAAAAAACAATTTATAGTAAGGATTGAAAAATGATGTAAATAATTAAAAGAATCTAATATAGAGAATAGCAGAGAGAGAGAGCGCGAGAGAGAGAGAGAGAGAGTGAGGGCAGACAGTTAGGTGGAGTGAAGGGAAATTGAAAAGAGAGAGGTTGATATAGAAGTGAAGTGATATTGAAAGTGGGAAAAGAGAAACGGACAGAGAAATGGGAAAGAGAGAGAGGTAAATATAGGAGAAAACAATCCAACGCGTCACGTGTCATCTAGTGTTTTTATACAGGGTGGGCCAAAATAAGGGTCCTATCTTTAAATTTGAATAACTTGAATTTGAATAACTTCCACAAAATAAAAGTTAAACTCACCAAACTTTATGTGTGTGTAGACTGACCCTTCCGAGATTTTTTGAAATAAACAAAACAAATTTTAGCCGAAAAACACTTCTTAAAACTTACAAAAACTAAAGTATTGTTTTTTACACTGTTTTGAGTTTTTTAAGCAAAAATAATGTTTTCTAAATGAGAGTACGTTCCTTAGGGCTAATACGGCTCATGCTTGCTTCGGAAGGGGTCCTTTACTTATTCTAAAAAAAAAATCAAAAAAAATGAATAAATAAAAAAGTTATGAATTTTTAAAAATAGGACCCTTATTTTTGCCGACCCTATATATATATATATATATATATATATATATATATATATATATATATATATATATATATATATTTAAGTACAGATTACCTAAAGATGTATCTTACTACAGATACATAGACGATATATTAATTTTCCTCCCAAAAACCATTACAATAGAAAATATTACTAACATATATATATATATATATATATATATATATATGTATGTTATATATATATGTGTTATATATATGTTATATATATATGTTATATGTATATATATATATATATATATATATATATATATATATATATATATATATATATATATATATATAAGCCAGGCCAAGGTCAGGTCCACAGCGTAACAAGTCAATAGAATATTTACTCTGTTGATATAATGGTGTTAAATGATATACTTATAATACAAATGTTATTTATATTAACATAATCTTATCTGTTTCACTTCTGGCTGCAAAGCAGCTGAACATCGACAAGCCACGTTGTTTTGTATGAAGGTGGAGATGAAAATGAAAGAACATTCGTTCGGAGAGGTAACAACTAGCGAAGATCACATGGCATAGTTTTAATTAAAACAGGTTTATGATAAAAAGAAAATAAACTAATAAAAATATCAACCTTTTTTTAATAAAGTCATGTCATGTGATCGCTAGTTTAAACCCATACAAACGATAGTTCTTTCATATTTATCTTCACCTTCATACCAAGAAAGCGGGCTGACGAACTTGAGCTGGTTTGCATCTAGAACTGAAACTGGTCTGCAAATGTATACTCAAATTATGTGTTTATAAACAAAATGTCATCATCATCATCATCATCATCATCATCATCATCATCATCATCATCATCAGGGTCATTGTATTTCACTGCTGGTGGAGTAAACCCCTCTCTGGTTTCTTTCCGCCTTGTTTTATCGAGTTGACTATCGAGGGCGTCTCTTCACCAGGTGTTTGGCCTTCATCTAGGTAATTTCCATTGAATTGCGATCCATTCTGTCGCCTTATATGCCAATCTGTTGTTTTTTTTTCCATTTTAATTTAGTTTATCTAAAGAGATCAAGGGGCCTACTCTTGAGGCTAACACTTGATTTCCCTATGAGTAAAATATATATCTGAGGGCTCTCTTAAGGATAGATGTTGTTCCTTTTAGGGCTGTACTTCCCTACAATTTGGTTTTCCGGGGATTGTTTCTAAGTATTTACTTAGATTTTTTTTCACCAGACCAGTTGCCCCCACTACAACCGTTATAATGTTTATTTCATCGAGAGACCATGTTATTTTTAGATCATTTTTGAGATCTTGGTATTTTGTTATTTTTCCCCGTTCGGCTCTATTGAGGCCGTAGTCATTTGGGACGGTTACATCCATGATGAGAGCAGTTTTATCTGGTTTGTTCCAGATGACAATGTCTGGTTTGATGGCCTTGTCTTTTATGTATCTGCCCGCCTGTATGTCTTTATCATAGAACACTG
>OY744537.1:5866037-5876037 GCA_963556195.1 Sepiola atlantica | reverse complement strand
CATTTTCCAACAGAATTACAATGTACGTGACTGCAATATGCACGATGCGAGTTTATCTCAACACTGCCAGTTCAAATGTGTGTAGTTCTGTAAAATAATGGTGATTTCGAGTTCAAATCACATCGGCTATTTTGCATTCACTTTCATTGTAATTATGTTAGAAAATGTACGAAATCTATTCCTCAGATATAAGTAAAATAGGAACTTGTGTTATATGAATCGTTTAAATACTTAAAAAATAAAGTGCTTGACCATTATCGAAGACGGTATTTCATTGACTACTACACCAGAATGTAGGAGAGGAATTGATTCCTATCCCAAGTATACTCAATTTACCATTTATTCTTACTTTATAATTGGTCCCCCGATGTATAAAATCGGGGGACTTATGTTTTGCGGCATGTCCGTCCGTCCGTCCGTCCGGATTTTTCTCCGCAACCATCCATTGAATTTCTCTGAAATTTTGCATGAAGTTGTAACTTTGGTCAGGTTAGAAATTGACATTCTCTGATTTTTGAAAAACAAAATCTGGTTAGCCCCCCAGGGGGTCAAAATGCCCCGAAATGGCAAAAAATGTCATTTTTTGCCACATAACTTTTCATCCATCACTTCGATTTCTCTGAAACGTGGCCAAAATGTGGAAACAATTGTTCCTAATAGAAAATAAGTATCACTGACCTTGGAAAAAATCGGGTTCGCGCCCCCCAGGGGGTCAAATGCCCCCAAAATGTCAAAAAGGAACCATTTTCTCCCATAACGTTTGATGCATCCATTCAATTTTTTTGAAACTTGGACAAAATATAGAGGCAATTGTTCTGGATATAAAATGAGTATCCTTGACCTCAGAACAATTCTTATTCGCGCCCCCAGGGGTTCAAAAATGCCCCAAATTACCCAAGTTTATTGCATTTTACACTCGCCACATCGAGTCACATACAGAGAGGGACCACGAACGCGCGGCTTGTTCTAAATGTTTGGCAAAGGTTTCATCAATTAACATTTCATGAAACTTTTGCATGACTCAATCGAAGATTGAATGGGGTGACCGCAAAGTCAAAAAAAAGCGACGCTATCAAACAGGAACAATTAAGGAAACCACATTTAATGCAAGAAAACAAAACACTCACCGTATGTTAATTTTAATGAAAAAATATATATTCTCCCAATAAAAAATGATGTAACAACTCTTAGCAATTTACTTTTTGTTTGTTTCAATGAGTTGTATTTTTTGTACTAGTACATCTTTTGAACTTGACCAACTAGTTTAGGGTTAAGTTGCTTTATTTAGGGTTAGGGTGAATAGGAAAAGCAGTTTCTTGCATTGATTTTTCAGTTAGGGTTAGGGTGAATAGAAAGACATTATTTTTCATTTTCCTAAATGCGAAGAATTTTCAATAATGAGACTGAATCGTCTGTCTTTACTCGATGAAATTCATGATCGCTTTAATCAATTTTTAAACTTTGTTGAATGTTATGCTATATTCAATTCGCGATTGACAATTGCCGTTTCCTGCAATCTGATTGGATAAGCGTATCGGTATTTATCTAATTATAGAAACGCCAAAAAATGTACGTGTCTTTATGAGAATCTGTGCGTGCGGGTGTTTGTGTATATGCGAATTTTAAACATAAATTGTGTACGCGTAGGTGTCTGTTATGGAGTATGCATGTGATTTGTATTTTCTCAAATGAATACTCTGTCTTTACAATTAACTATTAGTTTAATCAGTTTCTATATTATTGATTTAGTGTACATAATTAAACCTATATATATATATATATATATATATATATATATATATATATATATATATATATATATATATATATATATATTACTTGAATGCCTACTAGACACCACCCTCGGGCATATTCGGTCTCTCTGTACAGGGGTTTGTGAGAGACTCTGACATGAGGATACTTTTTATTTGAAGTAAGCCCTGATCAAATATTCAAAAACAATCGTCTGCTGTCTCCTCAAGCCATTCAGCACGTCTCTTGAAATGCGGACGGGGGCACCCCCTTATTGATAGAGGGCAGCTTCGAATAATGGATTAGAAGTCGTTGACAATGAGGAAATGAATGATAAAAAATATGAATAAAAACGTAAATAAATACTGGCAGGCCGGCACCCAGGATAAAAAGGGTCAATCAACCCGTTCATAAACCAGACGGGAAGATGTAAGCAATGGTGTGAACGTTTTTGCCTCTGGAAATAGTGATCCAGCCATGACAGAGACCAACCAGGGTCAGCCATCAGGTTTTGAGACAAAGGGTCCTGGCTCTCTATCTCTATCAAATGCAGCAACCAGAAAAGAAACCCAAGAGGCTTAAAAGCCCAACCATGGACTGTTGCACAAAAGAAGGTGCTATTGTTTAGCTACCGCTAATAAAAGTTTGAAAAGTGGAGACAAAACATCAAATGAAATCCTAGCCAATAAAATTCAAGAATCTACCCTCCCCGAAGATATGAGATTTAAAATATACATAAATGCTCTTTTAAGAATAAGAGATTGTATTCAAATTTCCACAACATAATGCATAACTTTTATGCAAATTAACACGGAAACTTATAGAATGTATACACGAACCCATCATAATAGAATGGATCACGAAAGGACGAACACCGTTTATTTAATAAATTCGGTGGAATGATGACACCAAGCAACGAAAGACCAATAACCTGCCTACAGACTATGTGAAAAAGTTAAACTGCTCAACTCTTGCACGACATACAACTGTCTAGATAAGTTAGCAGAGCGACTAAAAAATGCTGACCAAACATATCACATGAAAACAGAACATACATTTAATGATCGTGGCTCATCATGTTACAGAACAAACAAATCACATACGAAAAGGTACAACGTAATCCTTCCTCGAAAACACTAGGGTGCACCAGCACCATGAATGATCATGAGAGATAAGAAGACGAATGAGAGAAGGAGAGAGAGATATAGAGTGTGTGTGTGTGTGTGAGAGAGAGAGAGAGAGAGGGTGAGAATGAGAATGAGAGAGAGAAAGAGTGAGAGAGAGTGAGAGAGAGAGAGAGTAAGATAGAGAGAGAAAGAGAGAGAGTAAGAAAGAGAAAAAGAGAGAGAGAAAGAGAGAGAGAAAGAGAGAGAGAAAGAGAGAGAAAAAGAGAGAGAGAAAGAGAGAGAAAGAGAGAGAGAGAGAAAGAGAGAGAAAGAGAGAGAGAGAGAGTAACATTCCCACCTTCTATTGGAATGGCGCGTTGGCTACTGCATAAATAGGGTCACTTTTTGTCACTTAGATTCTAGAAGTAAACCAACGGACGGTATCAGCAAGAAATCAAAGTAAAACGTATGTTACGATAACACAATGTGATTTGCAATGGTTACGAATGAAGCGGAAAATAATGTAAACCTAAAGAGACTTAAGGAAACACCCCATGTTGTTGCCACTGATCGATCCCTGATAATAACTCGTGTGAGAACTCCTAGTAGGTACCATGATATAAAATAAAAATAATAACTGTTATCAGCTAGGAAATAATGGTAAGTGACCTTTGCGAGAACGCAAAGTATTCCGCAACAGTTGAGAGTACTGTAAATCTGCGAAGACGTGTTGTTAAATAGACTTCACGAAAAACCATTTGTTTGTGATAATGACCGATCACCGTTCATAGACTTGCGTTAGAACACCTAGTGAGTAAATTATACTACAAAGAAGAAATCGAAAAAGCAGAAGAGGGAGAAGAAGAGGAAGAAGCAGAAGAAGAAGAAGAAGAAGAAGAAGAATAGGAAGAAAACAGTGAAGTAAAAAAAAGAAAATCGATAGAATTATGATGAAGACTCGATTTAGACTTTCCAACATTATTGATTTGTTTTTCACGATCGCTCCCGATTTTAGAAGAAACCATATGTGACCATTGAACAGAATATCGTCTCACCAGAAACCTTTTCAGTTGAAAGAACTGCGCGTTTTTCTCCTGCGATGACATAACAATTCAATAATCTCAACCTGCGCGCTTAATACCAGATTCAAATCTCGCCTTGATGAAAGGCGATTGATCAAAATAAAATTAATAAAATCAACTTCGTCTTTAGGACTGGAACCTTGTGGCGTTTTCGCTGAAAACGGCAGCTGCTCCGGACGGGATTTCACGAGATGCTTGGCCGAATAACTGTACAAGAAATTAGTAAGATTAAAAACAAAATAAAAAAAGAATAAAATATGCTTGCAGCTGCATTGGGTTCTTTTACTTTTATACTTGAATCAAATTATGCTGATTTTATTACAGATGTTTCAAAAGATTTATTTTCTTAAATTTAACGGTTATTTTGTCAGGCATCTTAAGAGAATAAGAACCGCTGGGCGTCGTCGGTCGATATTTTTCGCTAATTTTTAAATATCATATCATTCGGTATGTCATTCTTAATATTTAGATATAAGTTTTTTATACTAATGGAGCACGGTTTTTCAAGGTCGCGAGGAGGCACAACTCGACGATAGTGGTTAAAGATGTTGTCAGTTGGCCGATGTATGTCACCTCGAGAGGATTATAAGAAATTGATAGAAATGGTAGTAGGCTTTTCTTGGCCTTTTGGCTAAGATCAAAGTGTAGTATCTGTTCCGATGGATGCTCACTCTGTAGACCGGTATTGTCTTGGCCTTCGGGGCTTGATTTACGCCTGTCTATGGGTACTGTCCTGTGCAGTTCTAGGAGGTCCATCCTCCCAGGCTTTGCCTCCCCTCTTTGGGGAGGAGTAAGTTTATTGCTTACTGCCTGAGAAGTCCCTACCGGGGAATGCCGATGGGCTGCCCAGGCAATTTTTAAACCCCACTTTCCCGACCCGACCTTGGGTCACATCTTACCTGTGGGAGTAAGATAAAAACTGGCCTTGTGCCTAACTCCTGGAGAGGAGTAAATCAATACTTAACAGGTGTTGATTATCAAAGAAGACGGTTTAACAAGAATTTGTTTACATTAAACTTGAAGACAAATATGTTGTAGTCGGTTGGGAAGGAGCTTCGCGGTATTTTGTTCACCAGATCGAATGTTTTTTAAAGAAAAAAAAACTTTCTTCGTGGAAGGTCCGTTTGGTTTTTGTTACGGAGACAGACAGAAGGAAAAGTTCTTTGCTGCGATCGGAACTAGGCGTTTTTTTGCTGTGAATGTTTTACGCATATGACTAGGGTTGGAAGCTCAGTCGAGCCTCTACCATGAACATAAAGATAACGTAAAGAGAGGCAAGCAACATCTCTTCTGTATAAAGGTGTTGTAGAAAAGAGAGTGTTAAGTTGGTGTTTTATTCTGTCACGGCAAGAAAGAGGGTCCCACACGGAACCTCATCATATATGACAGCAGTACTTCATATCAAAACGGAGCTGGCTCTTATAAATGTAGAGGATTGCGTCATTGATTAGGTACGTTCTGTATCCAAATCTATAAATGTATATCCGTTCCGTCACACAACCGTAAAAACTGCCTGACGAAACTGAGTGCAGAAGTACTCAGTAGTCCTCACTTATCCCATATGAATGTTGAGGCGATACTGGTAGAAAATATACGTTTAATGATTGAAATATTTTTGAAGTTGTAATAATGACTCCGCCTAGTTATTCCTGGTTTGATTTAATTCATTCTTCATGCCATTGCTTTTGTGTAAGCGATCGTTTTGGCAGTGCCGTGTTTTTCCGAGTGAATATAGGAAATATCTATTGTTCTAGATATCGGAGATTTAATAGCATTCGTGATTCCCATCGATCGATCTTGTTAGATGATGGCAATCAGAGAATGTAATAACATCGGTTCGATAGTTTGCAGCTGTAAGTCAGTAGATTGAGAAAAGTGTGACGGGACGACGGTCTATTTCATTATTTTGATTAAGTTCAAAGTATCATGAATGGAACAAGGGAGGAAAAAGAAAGACGCGTGATTTTAGCCGTAGATATAATCTATTAGAGCGTTAGACAACGTACAAAAACGATATATAGTGAGAATTTGATTTTTATATCATATTTAAAGTACTCTTTAAGCCACAATAGTCAAGTAACATTCTTGTTAACGGTTCTTGTACGGAGAGTATACATTGAGGAAACGGTGGCGCAATCCCAACTGCACTTACACTGTACAGGAATTGCTTAAGACGAGTGACAAGGAAAATTCAAAACGACTAGAAACAAGGCCGTAATAAGCTGATACGCACACTAATATTATTTCGGAGTTTGATTTCTCCTAGATTAGTTGCCCAAGTAATGCTTGAGAGTCGATGCCACACTAGTAGTTAACTTAGAGGGAGGATATATTGACTCTGAACTTTTCCAAATAAAGCGATGTAATAGTTAAGACGGAACTAGAATAAGAAATACAAAAGAATTAGCATCCCCTTTCAAATGTCGTGATTTATTCTATCACTAATGACATGTCTGCCTTTACCTATAATAAACTAATAATGATCTCTTCTAGACTACACTAAAAATACGAACCCCCTTTTCAATATAAAACTGGCATTATAAATAAAACCGCCATATATATATATATATATATATATATATATATATATATATATATATATATATATATATATATATATATATATATATAACTTCTTTGTAAAATGGTAGGAAAAATCCCAGCAGAGTGCTCGATTAATTAAGAATTAAAGTTAAAAATTAAGAGCACAATATTTATTTATTCTGGTACAGAAAAATTAGTACAACATTCGTACCGTCGGTTTCAAGCACGGAAGGTCTTACCCATCCGGCTCTCTTCAGCTTCTGTTGTCATCTGTTTTGGAAATTTCCAAAACAGATGACAACAGAAGCTGAAGAGAGCCGGATGGGTAAGACCTTCCGTGCTTGAAACCGACGGTACGAATGTTGTACTAATTTTTCTGTACCAGAATAAATAAATATATATGTATATATATATATATATATATATATATATATATATATATATAATGAAGGAGAATGGAAAGGAATTAGAGAAAGCAAAAGCCAAATCAAAATTCAATTCAAAAGTTCAAAGCAAGGTATATTCCGCAAAAAGGCAATATATATATGTATAAAAAGCTCAATTCCAGTGACGAAGGTTTTGTTAATTCTTGTCAATAAAATATATATATACATATATATATATATAGATACATATATATATATACATATATATATATATTATATATATTATGTATATATTATATAGAGTGAGATTATATAGTACATATGTATATAATATGTATATATATATTTTATTTTTTATTTACTTATTTTTTTTTTTATTAATTTTCCAACGAATGTATATATATATATATTGAGTATCCTGGTAGTTGTTGACTTTAAAAATATGGGGAATGACCACGTTTACTTATTTTTATAATCTGTACATATAAGTCTGCACTATTTTAAAAATATAATGTATAATATTGATTGTAGAGCACACTGTGAAACAAGATGAATATGCCTGTTAGCTTTTTTCCCTTATAGTTAAATAATTATTTTAAAATTACATTTACCATACTATTCATATATCTTATATACACTTAATTTGGGGGTATGGCGATAAAGCCGACTGAACTTCGCAATAAAAGGAAGAGTATTATTGTACATGTTGTGAAATGACGTCGGAATAACAAAGGTTCGGTCGGGCTATACTAAAATAATATTAGATGGTTTTATAATTGAAATATACGCTTCAATGATACTTGTTGATTATTACCCTTCTTAATAATAACGCTCAGTGTATATAGTGATAAATACTTGCATTAGATGTTGTAAACAGAGAGATAAATAATGTTTTTTCTATATGTTTATACGTTCAAAATATATCTGTCAAGTTTCAAGTAGCCCACATACGAGTGGATTTGGAGAATTATAATTTACGGCTTTGCTTCTTGGTCTGTTTTACGCAATTTCCAAACCAGACTCCAATAACAACGTTTAGCTATTTTATTTTTGTCTACAGATACTTGTCTTTGAAAGTTTATTACAATTCTTTACTCGATCCATTTTTCTACATAGATTTTCAAAATCTCTACAAAGCAACCATCCACCCATGCATCGAGTATTGTTGCCACATCTGGGCCGGCACATCTTCCACTAGTCTCTCCCTCTTAGACTAGCTCCAAAAAAGATTCGTCAACTTAATAGGTCTTACACTATCTACTAAGCTCCAGCTCTTGTCCCTTCGCCGCAATGTTGCATCCTGTGCCTGTGTTACAAGTACTTCAATGGATTGTGTTCTGATGAACTTGCTTCCATGGTTTCATTTCGACTTAAATACACTTGACCAACCAGACAATCAGCTAAGTCCCATCCATTCACTGTGGAGATCCCCAGATGCCAGATAACATTCTACTCAAATAGCTTCTTTCCTCGTGTTGCCAGCCTCTGGAACTCTCTCCCTGTTCCCTGTTTCCCCGACTCTACTGACATGCAGAAATGTAAATCTATTGTAAACAGAAATCACGCTGCAAAGTTCACAACTAAGGATGACTCCCAAAACTTACACGCTAAATGTCAGTAGCCCCTTACGTATACAGTGGCGTCCTGCTTTGTTTGATGTGAACTATGTTAAAAAAAATCAGTACTTCCCGGAAAACATCATGTTTCTGGGGTCAAGGTTTCAAATACTTATTTTACCAAGTTGGTTTGCAGTAGTTACACCGGAATCCCCAAGTAAAAATTAGATGAGACTACAAACAACAAAGACATTTGGATTGGAGAACAATAAATTCAGCAAAAACATTTGGATTGGAGAAGAACAAATTGAGCAAAGAGCACACACACTTTGATGACTCAGTAAAGAGAGCCGCCTTATACACGTTTCACGCACTTTATCTGTGACATATCTGAAATTATTACGAAATCGCACTACCTTTTTATGACTTCAAAAAGTTTGAAGTTACGGAATACAAATGAATGTAAAACATATTTACGTACAGTTAAAGTGTTGCCTGAATAGAAAGCTAATTTCATACTATTTCGACGGTAGGAAATGTCGTTCGTCATGGCATAATAATATCAACATGTAACGTGAAAAATCATTTCTTTAAGATTACAACGTTTTGGAAAGTTTATTTGAATTGAGCTATGAGATGTCCACGGGTCCATCGAGTGAGCGATTAAGGCCAAATAAGATTCACATGCACGTTAGAAAAGCGATCATCTATTTTACATCATGGCTAAACAATGAAAATGTAACATTTGAAGAGTTAGAATGCAAAACGCAGTAAATCCAATTTCTTAAAATTGAGAGCTTAAAAAATAAATGGATGAGCATATACAATTTAGACTTCTTCTCAAAGCTTATTTGCATTTAAAACAAAAAAAATATGCAGATATCACATTATGCAAAATATGATCATGGAGTGTTATAGATTGTTGAATTGAAATACATTTTGTAGCAATAGTTTTAGAATTTTGAAAATGGCTTTTATCGTTTATTGAATTCCAAATCTTCAGTTCTTTCTTCTTATCCTGTCAAATGTATTCCCACTGGATTAACAATGTGTGTGTCTATCTCAAGTGATAAAGAAAACGTTCTAATCGCAGGCGCTGATCACAAATCGAAGTTGTATATCTTTTCGATCATCATCACTTTGTATCGATCACAGTCTATCCGCCATTTTAGTTTATTTATTTTATTTTTTCTCAGATGCTCTCTCTACTTTTATTTGTGTTCTACATAATATTCAAATAATTCTATCATCCGTCTATTTTTGTGAATGTCTTGTTACCTAAGTTCACGTATTTTGTTTCACAAATCTGTTAAGTTCGAATATGTGAACGTAGCATGTGGACGATTATTTATAGATTAATCTATCAAGTTTTATGATAGTATAGGTTTCTCTCAGTTCGATCTGTCGAACTTCCGTTTAAAACGGGAATTGAATCGCTAAATACGATGATTTAATAAACGCGTCTTTAGAATATCCGTTCTCAATTAATTTTAACCATTTTCTTGATTTCATTTTAATGTGCATACATACAGAATGCCGAAATAAACAGAGAAAAACTGGTGATGTATTTTAGT
>OY744537.1:5818537-5863537 GCA_963556195.1 Sepiola atlantica | reverse complement strand
CACATGTCTATTCGTCGATGCTATGTTTACGAAGATAAAACCAAAGAAAAAGTAAAAATAAGATTAAAATATTCAAAACTTAAACAAAGGTTGTCGTCGAAAAAAGTAATCAAAACGTCGATACCATAGGCAAGAATGGGGATGAATGGGAATGGTAATGTAAAGGATGAGAACTTTGGTGATGAGAAGAATATTTACAAAGGAGAATAATGCGAAATGGAAGTTTAAACGACCGACTTTAATTTACATACAAGGATGAATAGCCTCGAATTGCAGGTTTAGGCAAATAAATGGATGAATCGAACATAAAAATAGTTCAACATAAAACAGCTAAACGCGACCAAATGAATTATCTTCTAAGATTAGTTTTTTGAGG
The DNA here is from genome assembly GCA_963556195.1 of Sepiola atlantica. Classification (NCBI taxonomy): domain Eukaryota; kingdom Metazoa; phylum Mollusca; class Cephalopoda; order Sepiida; family Sepiolidae; genus Sepiola; species Sepiola atlantica. The sequence goes on along the minus strand of OY744537.1, from coordinate 5,863,161 downwards.
TTTTATTATTCGATTTCTTACGTTATTTATCCAATTTTTTTTCATTCGATATTTTCTAGAAGTTTTTAAAACGTCGCGATACTCTTAGTCATCAAAGCAGGTATTTGTTTGTATAACATTTAGATCTGAAGTCATATTTTATATATAACAAATAATAGATAAAATAAAAGTCATATTTTATAAGTATATAACAAATAATAGATCAAATAAAAGTCATATTTTATAAGTATATAACAAATAATAGATCAAATAAAAGTCATATTTCATAAGTATATAACAAATAATAGACCAAATAAAAGTCATATTTTATAAGTATATAACAAATAATAGATCAAATAAAAGTCATATTTTATAAATATATAACAAATAATAGATCAAATAAAAGTCATATTTTATAAATATATAACAAATAATAGATCAAATAAAAGTCATATTTTATAAATATATAACAAATAATAGATCAAATAAAAGTCATATTTTATAAATATATAACAAATAATAGATCAAATAAAAGTCATATTTTATAAGTATATAACAAATAATAGATCAATTAAAAGTCATATTTTATAAGTATATAACAAATAATAGATCGAATAAAAGTAATATTTTATAAATATATAACAAATAATAGATCAAATAAAAGTCATATTTTATAAGTATATAACAAATAATAGATCAAATAAAAGTCATATTTTATAAGTATATAACAAATAATAGATCAAATAAAATTCATATTTTATAAGTATATAACAAATAATAGATCAAATAAAGATCATATTTTATAAGTATATAACAAATAATAGATCAAATAAAAGTCATATTTTATAAGTATATAACAAATAATAGATCGAATAAAAGTAATATTTTATAAGTATATAACAAATAATAGATCAAATAAAAGTCATATTTTATAAGTATATAACAAATAATAGATCAAATAAAATTCATATTTTATAAGTATATAACAAATAATAGATCAAATAAAGATCATATTTTATAAATATATAACAAATAATAGATCAAATAAAAGTCATATTTTATAAGTATATAACAAATAATAGATCGAATAAAAGTAATATTTTATAAGTATATAACAAATAATAGATCAAATAAAAGTCATATTTTATAAGTATATAACAAATAATAGATCGAATAAAAGTAATATTTTATAAATATATAACAAATAATAGATCAAATAAAAGTCATATTTTATAAATATATAACAAATAATAGATCAAATAAAAATCATATTTTATAAATATATAACAAATAATAGATCAAATAAAAATCATATTTTATAAGTATATAACAAATAATAGATCAAATAAAAGTCATATTTTATAAGTATATAACAAATAATAGATCAAATAAAAGTCATATTTTATAAGTATATAACAAATAATAGATCGAATAAAAGTCATATTTTATAAGTATATAACAAATAATAGATCAAATAAAAGTCATATTTTATAAATATATAACAAATAATAGATCAAATAAAAGTCATATTTTATAAATATATAACAAATAATAGATCAAATAAAAATCATATTTTATAAGTATATAACAAATAATAGATCAACTAAAGATCATATTTTATAAATATATAACAAATGATAGATCAAATAAAAACATATAAAACCAAGCATTATTAAAAACGATAAAAAGTCAAATCTCATTCAAATAACATCACATGTGGATAAGCATCTGTTATTTCTTGTGATATAAGAAATTCAGTTTGAAAGGAAAATACATGAATTGAACAAGTGTTATGATGTCATCTTAAGTGTTTCTCTATTGAGTTTAGTGTCTGTTAGGTTTTAAGTTTTTTAAAGGGTTTTAATCATGTTTTCCGGCCATTTCGCGTACCTTTTCTGTTCTTGTCGTTTTTCGCATGTATTCTTCTAGAAGTGTCGATTTTCTATAGGATGCTGCCACTCTGACTTTATGCTACCCTCGTTTAATTCTAGTAGCCCTGTTCTCCTTGCAAACTTCTATTTTTGTTTACACTGCTCGACTTTATAACTGCATATTCCTAATTTCCCTTCTTTTATCAGTATATTTTTATCTATATTATCCTGGTTTGGGCAATATTTATTTATTATTTGTGTCTGTCGTAGTTGTCCACTTAAATTATTTTTTAATTTTTCTTCTCTTTTAAGACCTTCAGTTCATCTTCTTTACTTCGTATACTTAGGGTCTCATGTGGACTTTATTGAGCCATTTTTTGTGTGAGCCTGATTTCAGTATTTTTAATTACATAATTTAACCCAACATATTTTAATTGTTCAAACCTGTAAACTTCTTTTAAGATGTGGAAATCTGTCAAATACTACTATAGAAATACAAAGTCAACGAAGTTGTTAAGTCTCAACGTTGTCTTATTTGATTGAGTAAGATAAAAGCGATGTTTCTTCGTAATATTATTGCAAACTCGGCGAATCAGGTTTAAATAATAAACATTCGATTCATAACTTTGTTGTAAACACAAAACAACACCTTTCTTAATAGATATGTAAAGATTAAAATATTTGTAATTTTGATTCTAATTTATTTATCTTTAAAATATGACCGTAAAGAAAAAAAAAGGAAGAAGAAATAAAATTAAAATGGGAGATAATGTGTGTGTGTGAGGGAATTTGCTTTTGAATTAGAGAAATGGATCGAAACTTGTCTCGAAAGAGAATGTCGGAAATGACCACGAAATAAAATATATTCCTAAACAGAAATATTTATTGTGTTAAAATCAAAACAATGACTCCTTTTGGCTAAGATCAAAGTGTAGTATCTGTTCCGATGGATACTGCACGCCTGTCCTGTGCAGTTCTAGGAGGTCCACCCTCCCAGGCTTTGCCTCCCCTCTTTGGGGAGGAGTAAGTTAATTGCTTACTGCTTGAGGCGCCCCTATCGGGGAATGCCGACGGGGCTGCCCAGGCAATTTTTGATGGTCAGAGTGCTCACCTCTCGAGCGCTGGCTTTTCAACCCCCACTTTCCGACCCGACCTTGGGTCACATCTTACTTGTGGGAGTAGGATAAAACTGGCCTTGTGCCTAACTCCTGGAGAGGAGTAAATAATACTGAAGAAAATATGGTTGTACTCTTATAGCTGACACCCCATGTTTCCGTGACTTCGCGTCGTCAACGTTCGGCCAGATCTCGGAAGCGCCCGAGAGTTCACGAAACTATTAAACAAGAAACATTTGCTTCTAAACAGTTTGTTTTCGTTAAAATAGGAAAACAAAACAAAGAAAATGCTTAAAAACAGTTGTTGCGGTTTTTATTTTTACAAGAAAAAATGTAAAGATAAACATTGAAAATGTTTTTTAAAAAACAATAACATTCGTTTAACCAATCAAAACAAAATCACCATTTGAAACTTTCTGGTGCACAAACAAAATAACATTTTATTGTTAAAATAAAATTGATTAACAATTGTTCCTTTGACAAAGAAGAACAAAAATAAACATCTAATAACTAACAGTTGGTTAGCTATTGGTTGTTTGTTCTTTATTTGTATAAATGTATTTTAGTTTGATTTTCTTCGTCGTAATTTGTCGGCTGCAAGTCTTCAATTTAGTGTTTAGCAGTTGTTGCCTTGTTAACTCCCGGGTGCTACCTTACTCTGCTTGATCGTTGAAGACGCGAAATCACAGAAACATGGTGGGTCAGCTATACGACTACTATTATGATAAATAAAATGTCATGTTCAAAACAATACACAAATTAGTTAACCTTATGACTTAGATCGCATATATATATATATATATATATATATATATATATATATATATATATATATATATATATATATATATATATATATATAAGATGTATATGAAATTACAATCTTGTGTCTTATATAAAGTTGAATTGAAATATAAATAAGTGTTGGATTTATCCGTTAGTGCGAGAAATGAGACCAATGTTATTTATTAGATTACGCATTAAAACGTTAGATAACAAAAATTACATTAAGGTATAGGTTATTTGAGATAAACCAGAAAGCAAATCACGACTTTAATTGGCTCTATCATATCAGTAATATTAGACCATTTTAGATAATTGGCAAAGTAAAAAAGCTCTGCTTAAAGCATCGGCTTCTGAAAATATTATGTATTCTACTCATTTTCTGTTCGACTTATCTTTCATTTTATATGAAGTGTAATGTTTCGGGTCCAGTGCGTTGTCTGTGCTCATCCGTTTTCAAATTCGTTGCTCTAGGTATGTTAGCTATTTTTTGTGCAGTTTATGTAATGTCAAAAATAACCGATGGTGTCCAAGTATCTATAGGTGCTTAAGCGGAAATAAAAGACGGGCGTTGTTTTATAAAACTGTTTGCAAGTCATCATCATCATCATCATCATCATCATCATCATCATCATCATCATCATCATCATCATCATCATCATCAATAGTGTTATTATCTGAACTCACTAGCTGTTCTAAAACAGGTGATCTCTCACTGATAATTACCGGTGGTGTTCCCTGGATTCTGAGTGAAAACAAGTATCCTCAGATGTCCAGTACTCTCCACCTCTTTCGATAACAATTGCAAATGACTTTTCGTTATCACAACAAACGCATCAGTTTCTCGCTGGCAACAACCTTTGGTTTTCTCTGGGATTTGGATGGCAATAAATCTCCTCAAGGTCCCAGTCTTTTACGCACTGTTCCAGTAGAGTTTTTGTTTTTCCTCTCCTTCCTCAGTCGTTCCATCTTCTTAGACCCTTCACGAATATTTTGTGTGGTATCATTCGAAACTGTTTATACCTCTTTTGGGTGGGAATTGTTAATGAGGTGTCTTACATTTTCTGTTCCTTGGTATCATGTACTGATATTCCACATGTGGTTTCGTGTCTTTCTTATTATAACTCCCATGTGAATGGTTACCGTTCGTAGTTTATGCGGGTTGATTATCGCATTTGCGGATTTTCCTATAGATTGCAGCTTTTTTACAATTTATGGAGCTTTTGCAATAAAGAAGATGCAGACTGATTCAGCTACCTAGAAATGAAGATGGTCGCGGTTTTTATGTGTTTTGGTGCCAAACATTTTAATTAACCTACATTCCAGTCAAGTATACCAGCAGTATATCGAATGATAGTAACTGTTCTGGCATTGATAACGTATATTGTATTTCGACTGTAGAGGTGCGATTTTAGAATAACACTTGCACTTCTGTTGTGCTCAGCTGTTTCCTAGTTTTTTAATTTCATGTTTTAATGTCATCTGCTTCCACGATTCCTAAATATTTGTAGCCCCTCTAACTGTCAACATTCTTTATCAGATCTGTTGTTGGTTGTTCAAAGCGATCTGAGTGAACAAATTTACCTCTTTTTATAACAAAAATAAAACATTTGTGATGCCAAATTGCATTCGTATGTTGTCACTAAACAATTTAACCATATTCATTAGGTATCAAATTTGTTTCTATTCTTTCCGAAAAACTTGACGATCATCCATGAATAGTAAGTGGTTGACTGTAGGTAGCCCTTCCCCAAGTTAATATATTGCTTTCACATTACGTGAGCGAAGTGACATCTGGATCAAGCTAATGACAAAAAGCCAAGGGAAAGACTATCCCACTGGGAAATCCCTCTTCCGATTCTTACTTTACTTAATGCAGCACCTCCTGAAGTTAAATTGGTTTCCCAATTCTTCATGCTGTTCTTTAAAGCTGTTTGAATATTAGGGGCTATTCCGAAAGTCTCCAAGTAGTTGTGTATCCATGAATGAGGGACCATGTCAAATGCTTTCTTATAATCTTTCACACCATTGATAGGTTAGTAGTTCTTCGTTTGCAATTTCCCAGGATCATTTTATCGATCAGAAGCTGATATTTGGTGCCATGAAATCTTTTTGGCGGCATTGTTGTTCGTCGGGCAGCAAATAGTGTTGGTCTAAATGACAATAAATACTTCTAGACAATATGCTAGTCAAAAGTCTCCCCATTACTGAAAAGCAAAAGATTCGTCTAAAGTTATGTCACTTCATTCCCTTTTGTCTTAAATTTTATTATCAAGACTGTAGTGCCATTTGTTAACAACTCAAGAAAGCTACCTGTTGTCAAACAGCCATTTATCATTGATGCAAGAAATGGTTGAAGATCCGCAAGGTTTTTAAACCAGTATCCCTGGACTCCGTCAGATCCGGATGCTTTCCAATTTGAAAGCTTTTTAATCTCAACACAATTGATATATTCGTTTGTCGTTCTACTCTAGAGGATACCTCCCGTTTCATATGTCTGATCCATTCTGCATCATCTTGATGTTTAACTTCCTTTTCCCAAATGTCTTTCTAGAATGAACGAGATTGGTCAGCATTAAGTATAACGTCATTCCCTCTTTCAATTTTTTCTTGTTGTTCAAAAAGAAGTTTCTGGTTGTTCTCGAACAGTCTGTTTTGCAGATACTGCTCAATTGTGTTGTTATAACGTTTAACTTTGACGGGTTTAGCTACGACTCGCTGTTTCAGTTTTTCAATTACACACTTGAAACCTTTTCGGTGTATGTAAAACTTACCGATTAGTCTTTCACAAGCGCTCTGACTTTTGAGTTTGCCATTTCCGACAGCTTGCACTTTATTTAAATCCTTAAGTTGTTTTATCTGCCCATTTAAACGTTTCCACCACCAGGGCTCTTTATGTCCATCTTTTTTATTGTTTTCTACGCCGGCCCAATGAAAAAGCACCACTTTAACCGTCGAATCGGCCTGCAACATTTTAGCCACGCCTATAAGTAACTAGGAATTAGAATAATTTATAGGAGTGGCTAAAATGATACAGTATTGGAAGCAGCTTTAATAACTATATTACACTATATATATATATATATATATATATATATATATATATATATATATATATATATATATATATATATATATATATATATATACATTTATTTATCGATCTATCTATCAACTCTTCTATCTATCTATCTACTTATCTCCCTATCTATCGATCCATACACCTATATATTCTATTCTATCTATTTATCTCTCTCTCTCTCTCTCTCTCTCTCTCTCTATATATATATATATATATATATATATATATATATTTATATATATATATATATGGGGGTGTGTGTGTATGGATATATATATATATATATATATATATATATATATATATATATATGTGTGTGTGTGTGTACGTGTATGCGAATATATGTATGTATAAACAAGAAACAAAAACACATACGCGCGGACTCGTCAACGTACACACACCAAAACTAACCGCATACATACCCACGCAGACAGAGTGCTGACAGAGTTATAACACTTCATTCTATAAGCATTCTGAACAAGTGTACTCAACAACCGCACACGAAAATGACCGAAATGATAAAAGTCAGAATCACACCTACGTAAAAAAGCACATAACTTTGACCCAGAGAAGCAAAAAATATAAAAACACAAAACTGTTAAAAATAAACATTTTTTCAAATGGTAAATATATCTGAAGATAGCAGCACTAATACTTGAAACGCGTTATAAAATTATTAAAATAATAAACAATTGTTGAAAAAAGTTTTTTACAAATATTGGTAGCCTTACTTCTTTATATATATATATATATATATATATATATATATATATATATATATATATATATATATATATATATATATATATATATATATAATATTAATATAAAATAAAAAAAAGCGATTTATCGTTTAATAACAATATATTATTATAATAATTAAGCTCAATATGTTGAATACAGCAATCAATTCAAGAGATGAAAGATGAGAATTTAAAAATGTATAGATAAATGATGAAAATAGTTTCTCTTTAAAAATCAATGGGTTAAGGATATAAAACTCCTTGCTTTGAACCTCTGATATTTACATAAATATTGTATGTATACATTTTTTTATTCTCATCTTTCATCTCTTGAATATATATATATATATATAGATATATATTTATATATTACACACACATATATATACATATATATATATATATATATATATATATATATATATAAAGAGAGAGCGAGAGCGAGAGTGGAGGAAGATCAACTTCCACTATACAAGTGATGTAGGAAAGTCTGTCTTATTCTGATTGTGTACTGCTCTTCAATTAATTATTATTATTATTATTATTATTATTATTATTATTATTATTATTATTATTATTATTATTATTATTACTCACTAGAAGTTCTCACACAGGTCATCAGTGATTATTACAGACAGCCGGTGTTATTCCCTGGAGTCCGAGTGACAACAAGTTTCCCCAGATTTCCAGTATTCTCCACCTCTTTTTGATAACCACTGCAAATAACCTTGCAGTATTGTAACAGCCGTTTACCATTGATTTCTCGCTGGTAAGGATCATTGATCTTTTGGGGAATTGGGTGGCAATATCGGATTACGTCATTTCAGCCTATTACGGTTTCTACAGAATACATTAAACGAACATATTAACTCATACTTTTCTCCTACATGCAAAATGGCTGCTACAATCTTCTCAGCTAATCGACTTTATCTATTTGATTTATCACCATTCGTTTGCTTAAGGCAATTCAACATTTGTGTTAGGTATTCATCTTTTTTTATTTTTTTACTGGAGCCGGGGCGAACGTAAAACGTTTCGAAAAAAAGTGTTTACATTTTTACAGCTAATAAACATTACAAAGATGACAAAGACACATAAACAAAAATACGTCCGAGTACAGATTACGCGATTTATATTCCGTCATTCCGTATTCGTAACTATATTATGTTACGGAATGACGGAATACATTAAAACAAGCACAATAATAAAACCACTTTCACACTTACATACATATAATAATTAGAATACTTTTATTCAAAACAAGAAATGCATGTTTCATTGTTACATTAAACATAAACATAACATAATAAGAATATTATTAATATCATTATTTGCCTACTTATTAGTATTCCTCCCACGAGTCATTGTCACTTATTGTACACTGACAATGACTATTAGTATTTCAGTTAACTACGATGCGTGCAATGTTCTTTCTATGTATCTCTTCTATTTCTAGTTAAGTTACGTTTCAGTTTATATAAAGTCGATCAGTAGCATCCTTCATGTGCAGTGCTCGTTAATTTTCTGGTTACTTGCTCTAGATACGTGTGCTCATTTTTTTTCAGTTCATGTAGTGTCAAGAATAACTTCATAGAGATGTTGCCCATGTATGTATTCATTTAATAGATTTTTTTTCAGGTTTTCATTTTGAAAAATATCATTCATTTCTACTGATCTCATGGCGTCCGTTGCCAGGATGCCTAAGTCTTGCGTTTACAATCACTATTGGCTGGTTTTATCCATCTGTTGAGTTCAGTGTTCTCTTTTTTCATCTCAAACAGTGGACATTTTTCTATTCTTAACAAAATTCCTATATTCTGACTGAATATTATAGTTGTGTTCCTAAATTTTTACACTTCTTTACTGTCTTACAAATATACCTAAAGTTTATATATATATATATATATATATATATATATATATATACATAGGGTTGCTTATTTCTACTTTCATCTGCCTATAAACTCCCATGAGCATGTTGATAAGTAATATCATGGTTATGACAAACAGTAATGTATATAGAGAGTTTTCTGGAAGATTCTTTTCCGTATTTTTATCTGTGTTAGTTGTAGTCGCCAGTTTCCATTGCTTTCCCCATAAAGTTGATTATTTCGTCAGATATTTAGTAGATCAATTATTTATCCTTGGATTTGGTGTCTTAGACGTTTTAGTAGTTTATTAATACTATGTAGATGTTCTCGTGTTTTTTCTTCTTTTTACTACATTCAGGATATTTTCCTCGGTGTATAACAGGTCGTTTGTACCCCCTATCGTGTTTCGTCATCTTTTTTCCCCACGGCTATTTAGCGAGTGATAGATCTTTACACTCAGATGTACCATTAAAATCGTCCGCGTGGACAGGTTATCGGTCAGCAGTTGCTTTTGAACGTCCCCACGTCACTGTCCATTGGGATTAACATAGTTATAACATAAGGCATCCACTTTACAATGTCCGTTTCGTGAGTACATCTTCTTAGTTCTGTGTGTAGGCTCGAAAACGTTTTAAACACAAATCAATGTATTCCGTGTTGTTCATAAGCTTTCCAATTTGACATTTTCCTTAAAGAAGTCTTGAGAGTTTCTTAAGTAATTTCGATTTTTTTCTCTTTCTGTTCTCGAAGTTCTTTTAAAATATTTTTCAGTCACTTCGTATTACTGTTGTGGCTGTATCGTTTTCTCCATGAAGCATAAACATAATATGAAAGAAAGAAAGATTAAATTACCATCTCCAAGAAGTCAGTGCTTTAAGAAATTTAAAACCAAATCCTCAAAGGTTAACATACCTTTTTGCACATCTAGACGGAAATATTACAGACGTAAATTACTTAATAAATGCTGGAACCAAATATTTTATTTCGAAACTAGATATATAAGAATACAACGGTAAAAGAATTAATAAACTAAGCCGGAATAGAAAACTAGACAATAAATCCAAATAATTTAAGCAAATTAAGAAGGTAAATCAGTTAAAAATGCTAAAAATTACAAATTGTCGAAATAGGAAAATATGATCAACCAAGAAACATGAAGAACTCTTGCAAAGGATACTAGCAAAGGGAGGGGGGACACTAAGAAAAATAAATATAAATAGCAAAAATATGTGACCACGTTGCCGACCCGTGACCCAACCGATAAAGCTGCTAAGTAATAATCATTTCAAAGTGACACTCTTTTGGCGGTTGAAGGCTTAATCCCCAGTACGCCCGTGGATTAAATAAATGGTTCTATTCGAAATTCCGCCAAAATTTTTAAGTTCGACATTGTGATTCTCAAGTTTTACAAGATTCACATGACGAGTGTCGAAGGTTACATCGATCGAAATGTCGTGAGAGTAACATCCAAGATAAGAAAAGTATTTCGAATAATCAAAATAATACAAACATATTCAGAGTTATGAAAACAACAAAAAAACATTTTACAAAAATGTAAACGAAAAAAAAACAGAAAAACTAGTACTGATAGAAACAAGACAATTCTGGAACAATATATGGGGAAAACGACAAGATTACACTATTATTATTATTATTATTATTATTATTATTATTATTATTATTAGTAGTAGTAGTAGTAGTAGTAGTAGTATTATTGATTCATTTCTTACAAAGCGTTCATACACATCTCTGATAAAAAACTAACGTTTTTCCTAAAATGACAGAACTTGTCCAAACATTTACAGTACTCTCTGACTATTTCTATTTTATACTCACTTGACGTTCTTACATCAGCCGTGTATCAATGTTTTATCTGGATGTTCGAGAAATTGATAAAGCAAGTGAAGAGAATCGATGCTCGACATGAATAGAATAGCCCCCCTCCATTGCATTTAAGAATCAAAACTGGTTAAACGATGATTCGATTATTTGTCGTAAACAGAATAAGAATCGATATTTCATTTGTGTATATCAAATCTTATTAAAGTCACGGATATTGTCTTTAATTAGTGTTGTGGTTGCAAGGTTGAACAATAATTAGTGAGGTATACAATGAAGACGCAAACAACAAGGAGAATGCAATAATAAGTGTATTAAAGAAAAGGTATAGTTACAGTATGTACAAATGAAGGGGTCGAGTCAGAGAGTCTTGGTGGGAGGACATGTACGCTCTTCGGCGTCACTTCCGGTGGCATTTAGGTAACACACACTAAGGCCAACCTAGGCTTGCCATTTATAGTGTAACGTTATTCGTATATGCAAATGAGTGGTTGCCACCACAACAATTAGAAAATGTAAGGTGCTAAGCATGTAATTCTTATATCTCACTGCTTTTTAGAAGAAGTAATGGGAACATTAAATTTAAGTATATATGTATATATATATAAATATATATAGAGAGATGTATGTATATATTATGAAAGATATGTAATAACCGCGGACACGTACGAGTTCGCTAAGATCTACGCGTCAGCCATAGGGCACGAACCTAACATTTTATTAACAACTGACTATAAAGATTCAACGTGTATGCTGCTCTGTGTTGATGAGAAGGAAACATATTGAATTATTTGTTTGTTCTTACCTAGTCGAAAATGTTTGTATGAATACAAAATCATACTAGATAGATATACCACTTAACATGATGTTGTTCACTATTATATACACACACAGAAAGATTGATAATTGAATCTCTATTAACAAATCTATACCTCAAATAATATACACATATAATGATTATTTAAATTCAAATAGTCAAAATTCAGTCTACTCATATAGTTTACTTTTTGCAATGGTAGAATTGACGATGGTTTAAACATTGTTTCGCAACGTGCCATATGCCACAATTAAACGCAATTACAAGCTGCTCGTCACCATTTTCAAAGATGGCATATCGTGTAGGATGTTCATGTAAAAAAACATTCAAAATGATTATTTTGAAATTCGAAAGATAACTTCCGGTTTTTGTTGTTGTTGTTGTTTTTGTTGACGACCACAACGATGCTGATGATGATGATGATGATTATGATTATGAAGATAAGTATTACATGTGTAATTAAAACAATAAATAAAAAGCCCTTTACCCTAATCTGTATAAATTACGGAAAATAATAGAATTATATATTTTTTGAAATTGTTAAGTTTGGTTTCATATTTCTGTCTGTAATAATAACGGCAAAAAACACAAAGTAAACCTTTAATATAACTCAGGAAAATATATTTTTGATTTAACCAATTGGCGTTCTGCATTTTACGATTGTCAATAATAACCAATAGAACGTGCGCAAAAAAGGTAACAAAAACAACAACGTTACCTTTCTGCCTAATCTTGCTTGAGTTTTTAAGTACTTTAAAGCGTTTTTTGTTTCTATTCAAATTAAACCCTTCTGTCAAATGTATTACGTTAAACTGAAAAACAAAGACGGTTAACAGTTGTTCGCCGACCGTATATAAAGCCTGATGTTTTTTTTTCTTTTTTAACTTCAATTCCGTAGAAAAGTTACTTTTAAGGCGTTTGGGACAGTTATGTGTTTACTATTTGTTTGTTACTTAACCCCAAAGACGAAAATCAAACTTCGGGGATATCTGCATATGTCATCTTGAAAATGGAATCGTAACGCGATCGGATTTTGACAAATTATTAAAATGCAATAAAAACAGTTCAAAATATTATAAAACACATAAGTATTGGTAGGTAGCAAGAAAAGTAATACTATTGCTTTTGGTAACAGTTATTAGTTCATTATTTGTTTTGGTTTTTCACCTCTTTTTTTCTATTTATTATTCTTGACAATTCCCCGATTTATTGTTTCACCCCTTTATTATTGTGAATTCATTTTTATACTTATACAAAATCAAATCTCACCACTCGAATATATCAAATAACACCATGACACTCATTATTTGTTGTTTATCCTCAAATTAACAAAATGCGAAAGGAACATTGTTTTTTTTTGTTTTTTTTTCTGTAGATAAGACTACAATAAGATTAATTGCTGCCCGGAGGGCGGGTAGCTTTTTATTTTAGTATATATATATATATATATATATATATATATATATATATATACTGTTTCGCAGTTCATCAGTGCGGCTAGACCAGTTAGTGCCTCAAGCCAGGATCGAAAAGCAACCGTCGAACTGACAGTCGGCGCTGCTAACCCCTACGCTATCATGCGACACTGACTGAATGTAAGAAATATCTCAATGTTATTAAACATTCAAAATGCCGTAGCTCGAATTAGTTTTACCTAATGACCTATGCCTTAAAGCTAAGTGGCAGTTGGCGATACCCTTACAAAATAAGCTCTACCCGGGGGGGGGAGCTTTATATAGTCATCCACATACAGACTGTTTCGCTGTTTACTAGCTCATCAGTGCGGCTAGACAAGTTAGTGCCTCAAGCCAGGATCGAAACGCAACCGTCGAGCTAACAGTCAGCGCTGCTATATATATATATATATATATATATATATATATATATATATATATATATATATATATATATACATATATATAAAAGAGTAATACATAATAACACTAATCAATAATTATCTTAAGACCTTATTGTAGAATCACGATGAATTCGGTCGTTAGAAATGTGTTCTTATCGCACACGCTTGCATACATTTGACTGCAAGCTTACGCTAGCCATTACATATTGTAAGTTGCAATAAAAAACGCATTTTTTGTATATATAGCAACACGATGACGAAATCCCCGGCCTTTTGGCTAAGATCGAAGTGTAGTATCTGTTTCGATGGATACTGCACTTCATAGATCGGTATGGTCTTGGCCTTCAGGGCTTGATTTCCGCCGGTCTATGGGTCTGATCTGTCCTGTTCAGTTCTAGGAGGTCCACCCTCCCAGGCTTTACCTCCCCTCTTTGGGGAGGGGTAAGTTAATTGCTTACTGCCTCAGGCGCCCCTACCGGGGAATGCCGACGGGGCTGCCCAGGCAATTTTTAATGGCCAGAGTGCTCACCTTCTCGGGCGCTGGCTTTTCAAACCCCACTTTCCCGAGCTTGGGTCACATCTTACTTGTGGGAGTAAGATAAAACTGGCCTTGTGCCTAACCTCCTGGGGAGGTAAATAAAAAAAACCAAAAAAAAACACGATGACGAAATGACATAGTGCAGTCATCATCGCATAAAGCGCGATTAACTGAAGCGCGACATTCTCTCGTTTCTCACCCGAGACCTATGTGGGATAAAAAGAGATGGTTTTGATTTAATCGCGAGCTTCATCTCTGAGACTGGTGCAAACGAGACCTTTGGTTCGTAGACGGAAAGAGAAACAGAAAAAGAAAACGACAAATAAACATACAGAGGGAGACAAAACTCCTTTTTTGCTATGTACACGTTGACCACCAGATGAAGTAGATGCCAGTTTCAATTCGTCTTTACATGTTATACAAATGAAAGTATTACGGGCGTCTTTGTAGTTATTACAAGTTACGTCTATTGATACTTGGACGTAAATGATAAACGTTAACGCCCAGACAATAATTTTTGACATCTAAACGTCAAATAGGAAATCAGACGGATAAAAAAAAATAACAATAAAAAAATATCATGATTAACCAGAACATCCAGCTGGACTGTCCATCTTAGGTTCAGTAAGCTGAAATCTATGACTGTAAAATACTATAATGAACTGTACTTAATGATGATGTATAATCGAAATCAACACAAGTTTCCAACGTTTGCGTTTACATACATATATTATTCTATACTATTAATTTAACCCGGACTTACATAGATCGTTGCTTGAGACGGTTATTTTGTACGTTCCAAACAATGTATATTGCCATTGAATAGTAAGGGCTACTGTTAAGAGGGCAGATTTATAGGTAGAACGGCTGTGTGGGAAAGTGTGTAGCAAAATGCTTGTTCATATTACATTTAAATGTCTGCATGTTGGTATTGTCCAGGAAACAAAGAGCAGAGAGCGAAGTTCTAAGGCAAGCAATTCGTAGATAGAAGCTATTAGAGTAGGAAATCTCCCCGCATCTAGGAACCTTTAGAGAAAACTGGTAGAATGTTGCTGCGTGTAAGGTGGTCGGGGTATGAACGTTGAAAGAAAACTATTAAATATTTTTTTTGTTTCACTGATATAGTTGTTAGATCATATATATTATTTATCAGTTTTTTTTATATGGCGGCATTTTTGTAGAAGTTAAGGTTATCCACAAAGATTTATTGCGGGGTTAAATGTATTTTCATATTCACATTTATTGAAAATGATGTTGTCGCTTATTAAATGCGAGATCATGCGTTTGCTTCAAATATAGCGTTTGAATTCAACTCTTCGTGAAACATCCCCTCAGTTTTTTAAGAATCACGCGATATCCTCGCGAATCAAATTTCAAAAACGAAAATACATAAAAATGATATCGTTGTACGTAAACGCTTTGCATTTTGAGAAACTTTTAAAAAATCATCCCTTTCTTTTGATATTTCCTTGCACGCACATTATATATCTAACCTGTCTACAGTCTCACTTTTTTTCTCTCTCTCTCTCTCTCTCTCTCTCTCTCTCTCTCTATATATATATATATATATATATATATATATATATATATATACATATATATATTAATCTCTCTCTCTCTCTATATATATATATATATATTTTTATATATATATATATATATATATATATATATATATATATATGCGAAATTTAGACTAATTTCCCGCATTGACAGAGAGCTTAAACACACCATATTCAAGTGTACACAATAGAAGCACCCTAACTGTTTTATGTACTGTTTATATATAATCTCAGTACTAAAGTTAACGTTTTTGCATATTGCAGTGGAAAAAAGATACAATTTTATTTTGCATTGGTCAATCATCCGCCTGAAGATAACCAATGATGGTCGAAAACGTTTGCGTCAAATATGGAGATTTCCTACACTCCTTGGTTAGCAGTACAAGATCTGTCGTTCGACGAATAGAAAGATTGGATCAGAAAAGGAATAAACAGAAGTTGGTACTCCTGTTCAACCAGATATGTATAACAGAAGGAGTGTTGCCTAATTATACAATATATATATATATATATATATATATATATATATATATATATATATATATATATATATTATTGAGGTACATCTGGTTTCGTATAAATAATTGAATAATTTCAATTATCACTATATGCAAATAAAATACAAAATATGAATAAATAAAATGCGGTGCACTTCTTCTAGCGTAGTTCATGGTGTATTGTTGTTTGAACGTCAGACGTCAGTCTATGTGGTCCCGTTTTCGAATATTGTTAAGTCTAGCCACGCTGATAAGTCGTATGACGACGAAACGTGTGTGTCGGTTTATTTTTTTAGTTTATAAATGTATACACTCGTATATCAGGGCATTACATTAGTGAAAGGAATAACTATTGCAACTTTATATTTAGGAAATGTTTCTCTATAAATCGTTGAAAACTTCAATTACCAGTACTGCAAATAAAAGTGCACATATAGATGTCATAGATCTCTACTTTTTCTAATAACACATCTATGTATCTATCTCCCACAGCGGTAAGATGTGACACAAGGTCGGAAAGTGTGATTTGATAAGTCAGCACCCTAGAGGAAGAGCGCTCATGACCCTCACAAATTGCCTGGGAAGCCCCGTCGGCATTCCCGGTAGGGACACCTCAGCGATTAACAATAAACTAACCCCTTCTCAAACGGTGAGAAAACAAAGCGTGTGAGGGTGGACCTCCTAGAACTGCACAGGACAATGTAGTATCCATCGGAACAGATACTACACTTTGAATATTTATTTGCAGAAAATACATATTTATATTTAAAACAAATTAGGCACAAAGCCATCAAAAGTGTGGGGGTGTGGGAGTCGTTCGTCATCCTTTGTCTAAGGTAATAAAATTGTCTATCCTAGTTTTAACTAGAATCATCTCAGTCACCACAATACCACATTTGCTCTAGGGGCCCAAAGGGCCAAGCGGAGTTGTTGGTTCAGTGGTAGAGCGTCAGACGTTAGTCCCTGTTCTGAACATCGTTTTAGCCACGCTACTGAAGGGACACAACATGTGTCCGTGGATAATTACATTTTACAATATATAGGCTCCCATATGGGGCATTACATTGGTGAAAGGGGGCGATTATTCTCACTTAGCATTTAGGTAAATGCTTTTCTAGTTGAATACGTTAAATTCTCAGTCTCACGAATTAAATAAAAAATATAAATGAATAAAATTGCATCTCTAAAAGTCGATATATTTCTTCCACTTCTAATGACGAACTTATTGTCTCGGTGATAGAGCGTCGCAGAGCAGTCGCTGGGGTCCACGATTCGAATTATTATATCAATATATTATTCACTGAGGTATACTTTTTCAAATATAATACAAGCAGAAGATTTCCTTGCCGATTGAATTGTAATATTTAAATACATGCATTACCGAATTAAGACAGCATATAATGGAGAAATAAAAACTTCGATATTTATTCCACTACAGCTATATTAATAATAAGCGGCATTTAAATGTACTTAGCTTAACACATCACTGTTCCTCGGTGTCACAGATGATCAGAAATGTTCGCGACTAAAATTAATCGAAAAGCAAATGGATAAAATTCATAGTATGCATAGACTTGTATGAATAATGTTTTTCTACCGACAAATACACCAACAAAAATTAAGAGAAATATACAAAATATAAATATCAGGATAATACTGATCATTGAAGTGGAGTAACCTTAAAGTAAACCACCAGAATTAACAACATGTATATAAGTGTACAAATACGGGTTATTCTACTGGTGATTTGTAAGATAATTTCTAGTAAGATTTCGTGAAAATTATTTATGTTTTATTTACTTTTTTGTTTGTTTGTGGACACAATATTTTCCATAAGTAGTTTTCTCTAACTTGTATGTTTTACGGCATTTTAACACGATTTACGCATACATTTAGTATTGTTGTCAGATCTGGGCTGGTGTTCCAGACACTAGTCTATCACCCTTGTTGCACTTGGGCCCCCCTCAGCGTAAATACCATCGACCAACCTGACAATCAGCAAAATCTCACCCTTTCACAGAAATGGTTTCCAGAAGCCGCAAAGCTTTTAACTCTAGTAGCTGCTTTCCTCGAACAGCTTGACTTTGGAATCCCCTTCCTGCTCCCTGTTTCCCCGACTGTAGCAACATGCATGAATTTTAATGTAAGCTGAACAAATATCTTGCTGTACAACTTCCGACTTAGGGTGCCCCTATAAAACTGGCCTCTCATTCTCAGTCGACCAGTTGTAAGATGCCTTGTTTGAGCTTGCTAAAAGTGTAAAAAATATGAATAAATACGTAAAATTACAATAACCGATGAACTGCATATATTGAACATAATTATCAATTTTACGCACGAGAAAAATTGCGGGTTAATGCCTTTCCCCCAAAACATTAGTGCGTACATGCAATAAAGCGAATGGTAAGAAATATAAGTCTTTATACAAGAACAGACAACTGTATACGAAATATTCCCTTTAGACAAGGTACTAAGCAAACATGAAGTACCCAAGCAAAACAAGAGTTAAGAGTCAGATGAGGTTATTGGAACACATGAGGGTACGGGTTAGAGGATAATGAGGGTGGCAGGTTGTCAACTGCGTTATTGAGGTAAGACAAAATACGATTGGTATATTTCAAATCGACCTACTATCACTGCTCCTGTTTTGTGCATTTTTATGTAAATAATGCATACCTAAATATAGTCAGATAAACATGTTGGCATGTAGGATTGCTATGAGAACGAGAGAGCGAGAGAGAGGGGGAGGGGCGAGAGAGATAGAGAGAGAGAGAGGGAGGGGCGAGAGAGATAGAGAAGTAAAGAGAGATCGCTATTGATTCAAGTCAAAGGAATCAAAAAAAGTAAAATATCATACGATGACTGAAAAAAAACTAAGCTTCAAATAAGAAACGATTCTAAAAATGTTCCTTCATTATAACTCAATTATGAAGGAGATAAAGGAGGTGCATACCTTTTTAGAACATTTGTATTTGTGTTTATTTTAACGTATCTTCATTATAGACAAACGAAGTAGGGTTTTGATAATGCCAGAAAACGAAATATTAGTTTCCTAATATCTCATTCAGTGTTTTCATTCAACCATTTACTGAAAGCTAGGATACAACCTACTCATAACCGTAACAGTCATTGATGCAAAAAATTCTAACAACTATTTTGATGTTTGTAGAATGTGTGTCATTAAATGTTAGCAAAGCTATTGATAAAAAATACTTAATGCACTTTATCATAAACATTGAGTTTATATACACATATGTATTCATATAACGTTAGGTGCGTGTATATATTTATATATTTGTATGTATAGAATTAAAACTAAACTTATTGATCGATCATTATGAATTTTGGGACGCCGGTGTAAGGCCTGGTGAGGCGTAATGTAGGCTATATTTAGTTAAATTTAGTTTTATTAAAAAGGTTTAAAAAGGGAGTGAAATCACTTCATGAAAATAAAGATATTACCTGATTTTTGTTTAAGTTTAACAATAGCTATTAGACATAAATTAATAAATATTCCCTTGATTTTAGATTATTTTGCGTATTCGAAAGGTGTTTAAAAAAATTATGATATAGCTACGACCTATTCGAAAATCAAAATATTTCATATTTGCATTGAATTTTATCCGTGATCATTAGACACGAATTAAGCAATATTCTCTGAATTTCAATTTCTTCTTTATACGCTTTCAACTTAAGTCTTAAATTTTAGACATTTTCTAGAATATAAATCATGATATACGTGTTGCCCCAAATTAAAATAAGGATTTAAGACACAAGATGTACAAGCAGTATTAAGAAGGCACAAAATTGATGCCAAACTGTTTTGTTCGGGTAATGAATGTTACAAGTCTTTAGACGTGTATTCTTCTGTATAAATGTATGTATGTTTATCTGTTTGTGTGTAAATAATTGACCCCTTAATATAATCAGATAAATGTGTCGGTATATATGTTAAGATGTAAGAGTGTTTTGGAGAAGAGAAAAGGAGAGAAAGAGAGAGAAAGAGAGATGTTATTGCAATCAAAGGAGGTGTAAGAGGTAGAATTTGTCATTATTGAAAGAAAAACACTTTTAAACAATGAGTCGACTCAAAACAATTTTGAAAAGTATCCAGAATTACAAATAAAATACAATTCTTGAAATTCTGCTTTGTTAAACGAAATCTCCTGATCTTCCTCCCATTAATTATTAGCGTATGCCCCTGATGGATTAGCTCGAAAATGATTCTCAATGAGTTAACTGTTCAAGGATTTTTTTTAAACACTTCACATTTTCTTTGCGAATACTTTGTTAATATACAATTTATGAAGCTGATGTTTTTATTGATGAAACCAAATTATGATTATATTTGATATGTTTTTTCAAACTAACTTTTTTTTAATAAATAAACAAATACAATGAAATTACTGAATGTCTCAGACCGATGTCCGCAGTGGCTGGACAGTGTCTGTGTGATATATATAACATAGTGCATACCATCTATGCCACCGTACTAGTTTTCGTACGCTTTGAATATCGAAGCAAGCTTGTTTTGTTTTTGTTTTTGTTTTTTCGTTTAATTCAGCTTATTCAATTATCTGTAAATGTTCAGGTCTGTAGAACAGAACAATCTGTTTATTCACAAAGTACCAATGTGCCGCCCCCCCCCACAAAGCCAATGTAAGATACAAGGTCCCTTATTTATATGGAAGATATCCAGCTACTGCAAACGATGTACTTTGAGTTGGACAAAAATAAAGATGGCCTGAGTCAAGAATAACAGAGGGAAGAACAGATACTAAACTTTGATATTAGTCCGAACTCGGGAATCTTTTTTTGGAACCTGGGAATTTGTACGGAATTTTGAAGGAAAACCTTCATTAAATCAACGAGGGTTGCTTGTTCTCGTTCAGTCAGCCAGGACATAAGTAATTCGTTATTGTATGCTTCGTCCCGCCGGCACTGAGGATTAG
Organism: Sepiola atlantica; assembly: GCA_963556195.1. Lineage (NCBI taxonomy): Eukaryota > Metazoa > Mollusca > Cephalopoda > Sepiida > Sepiolidae > Sepiola > Sepiola atlantica. Next base: position 5,841,654 of record OY744537.1, on the reverse strand, counting down.
AACATTGAACCTCTAGGGGACTGCCACTAAGAACGGATTATTACTTTAGCACTTTATCCGTTACGTCCCGAATACAATTACGAAAATCTACCCGGTCATGGCTGAATAAACGACCACATGATTCTTATGTTAATTAAATAAAGGATTCCGTTCGAAATTCCGCACAGATTCCCGAATTCGATAGAAAAATTCCCGAGTTCGCCAAAACATACATGAAGAAGGTTGATGGTTACATCGGCCGAAAGTTTGTGGGAATTACATCCAAGATGAAAACAGTAATTCGAATGATACCAATAATACAAATTACCAAACCACTATTTAAAAATTCCGAAAAATATTGTAATGTTTTTTAGATTTCTCCCTTTAATTATTGCCAAAGCACATTTTAAGAAGCCAGTCCATTGTCTAGTTACATTTATATGCAAATAAAGTCATATGTTTTGTAACAATTCAACAAATTAGATAAAGAAAAATATTTTAGATGAGTTCAGAAATAATGGTAACAAGTATAAGAATTCGTATCGCATGTAACATTCAACAGAATTTTATCTTTATATCTAAATTCTATTGATATCGTAAGTCGTTTGAGCGAGTTATTTGTTAGTCTGAATAAGTAAAAACAGAACCAGAACCCGCATGTAATAATAAACTTGTCTATGGTAATAATCATTAAACTAAAATCTATACCAAACTTATGAAAATGTCTTATACAATCAATATACTCTAACTTCTATCCGGAAAACAGTATCGCCATATCATACCGTGCGAGATAATCCGGCTGAAGTTCTCTTACCATAAAGTGTAAAGCTGCGTGGATCGATGCATATGCTCAGATTTACACGAATGTGTGCGTATACATAAGTCTCGCAACATCTTAGAATCAGTGTCTGCATCTGCCTGAATATGAGTACGTATGTTTTGTCACTCCCAGCTTCCAGCTTAAGTATGTCCAACAATGAACGGATCGTTATTTAGGAGTGGAATAGTTCCGACAAAAAAATAATTCGCGGTTAAGAACAGTTACTTGATCGCTAAAAAAAGAAAATAAATCTTCCTAAGAAAAGGGAAAATACAAGATAAAATATCACAAGACTGAAAGGATTGACGTCGTCACGCGCAACAGAAAACACTTTACAAAGATCATTGAAAGACAGCGAGAAAATGACATAACAAGAGATGTATAAAATAATACAGTGTCTGAAAATTTGTATTATTTTATTACGTTTTTATGAAACACGATTGTATCAGATTATGTGCGATTTAGATACTATTTACTTCCTTTTCAATGTGGTATTTTCCAAAAGCGACTCTTCAATACGGTAAATATAGTGCTTTTAATCTGGACCTTGTATTTCGCTTCTCATAGTTCCACATTCAAGATATCTGGCCGATCAAAAACGTTTTGATTTGATTGTTGTTAAGATCAAAGTGTAGTATCTGTTCCGATGGATACTGCACCCCATACTGGTGTTGTCTTGGCCTTCGGGTCTTGATTTACGCCGGTCAATGGGTCTGTCCTGTGCAGTTCTGGGAGGCCCACCTTCCAAGACTTTGCCTCCCTCTTTGGGGAGAATTAAGTTTATTGCTTACTGTCTGAGGCGCCTCTACCGGGGAATGCCGACGGGGCTTCCCAGGCAATTTTTAAACCCCACTTTCCCGACCCGACCTTGGGTCACATCTTACTTGTGGGAGTAAGATAAAAACTGGCCTTGTGCCTAACTCCTGGAGAGGAGAAAATCAATACTCGGTAAGACAAACAAATGGTTCTTCTGTATTATTGGGGCAGATAAAATGTGTATCTCTAATTAAGAAGAGTCTGTTTAAAGGGGGATAATTCAAACTGTTTTTTTTTTGTTGTAACCATTACTCATATTAAAAATCAATATAATTAGTAACAAAATACATTTCAAAAAAGGTACTTATGCAGTTTACTTACCAGGTTGAAATCATAACGTTATAATTTAAAAAGTCATTCTTAAAATAGATAGGTGTGTGTTAATTTACTATTCTGTACTTTCTCCTAACAATTTGACAGTTTGAATTATCTTCCCTTTTAACAGACTCTCCTAAAATTAAAAATTAAAATTCAATTTACATAAGTAATAAAGAAGCGTGAATTCTCTCTCTCTCGGTCTCTCTCTCTCTCTCTCTCTCTCTCTCTCTCTCTCTCTCTCTCTATATATATATATATATATATATATATATATATATATATATATATATATAGATTTAGATTTTTCACTTATAAAATAGATCATTCAGTGAAGACCGGGGTTGTTCCAATAAAAACAAGCTCGATGATACTCGATTACAGTGTACAGAGCATTTATATGTGATTTTATGAAGGCTTACCAAATAAGGCTCTTTGAACTCGGACGAACATTTGTGTTGACTTTTCTTTGTGAGAAGTTGGATTTAGAATTCCCATACTATCATTGGATTGGAATGGTAACTTGTGAGCGGTATCTTGAATGATTTAGTTCTTTTGTTTGTTTGTGGGGTGGGGGGGGATTTATTCACCATTGTGCCGGCCGACGTGAAAGTGTATTATCGCACATTGTTCCGGTTTTTTGGTTTTCTTGAATGTATTTGGGACCGATTATTTGCTTGTTGGCTTGGTGGAAGAAATAATGCACGAGCTACTTTTTTAAGACTTTTCTAGGACTTTCTTTTTTTATCGTTGTTCTTCCTTGTTTTTTAATTTTGACTTTTATTTTTATTTTTTTCCTCTTCTCTTCTTAAGTGACCTCAACTATTGCAACGCCACATTGTGTATTGTCGGCAGTTGAAACCAGTATTCCAGACATTTAATTTCCCTGATGATCTGCCAAGCAAGTAACTGCTTGGTAGTGAAACACGTGTAGGAAAACACATTTAATTTGAATAAATAATATTTGTAAGAAAAAATATCTTTAATGGTGATCATTGGTGTCCTGAAAGGAATGCTTTGGTAAGCCTTCATAAAATCACATATATATATATATATATATATATATATATATATATATATATATATATTTGAAGTCCTCGTTAAAAAGTAGAGCACTGTAAATGGTAGTACTAACACAGCGTGACGTCAGTTGCTTTATATGCATCATTTCTTTCACTTATAGAAGTTGAATGCCTGTATGTCTCGCCGCCTTAAATGTGTTAAAATTATTATTGTTTATAAGCTGTTCAGAATTGGCCTATCGGTTAGCGACGTTGGATTGGGGTTGAACAATACTTGTAATCCAGGGTTTCGAATCGTTTGACCGGTAGTGAATAGTCATACTTATATGCTGATGAGTCTTGATTGAAAATAGACGATACATATACGTCCATAGATAAATAAACAATAACAAATATATATATATATATATATATATATATATATATATATATATATATATATATATATATATATGACGTCGCTCATCGACTCAGTACAGTCTATGACACTAAATAAAAATATAATAGTATTTTAACTCGTATGTATCTGTTCTCAATTGTCATCTTGTGACAACGGATTTTACATTACAATTTAGTGTTTTTATTTTATTTGTCACGTGACTCATATTCTTTATTTCGTATTATTAGTATTTACTTGCAAGTGTATTACTCATAAGCAACCCAGTTTCGTAATAGAACAATCCATTGTAGATTATTCAATGAACAAACCTGCTATAAATGTATCTTTTAACGATATTAGTCTGTAAACGACAAAAATAGACTTAACTTAAATTAAGTAAAAGTGATTTAATTGTCTACAACGATATTCATTAGACCAATTTTGAATCACACAGTTATGATCATTTGATAGTGTTTCTCTTATCATCAAACACTGGTATGTTTTTACTTAAATATCTATGTAATAAAAATTGTGACAAACCCTTGTTAACATTTAGTAATTTCGAAAATATGATGAGAATAATTGAATAAAGAACTAAACATTTCTATAGATTAACCTTCAGTAAGACATATGTTGTCTATTCTCATCAGTCTCCTTAGACCCAAGAAGTAGGTTAGGGTCAGAGTCAGATTAGGGTTAGGGTTAGGGTTAGGGTTAGGGTTAGGGTTTAGGGTTAGGGTTAGGGTTTAGGGTTAGGGTTTAGGGTTAAGGTTAGGGTTTAGGGTTAAGGTTAGGGTTAGGGTAAGGGTTTAGGGTTAGGGTTAGGGTTAGGGTTTAGGGTTTAGGGTTTAGGGTTAGGGTTAGGGTTTAGGGTTAGGATAAGGGTTAGGTTTAGGGTTAGGGTTAGGGTTAGGGTAAGGTTTAGGGTTAGGGTTTGGGTTAGGGTTAGGGTTAGGGTTAGGGTTTAGGGTTAGGGTTAGGGTTAGGGTTAGGGTTTAGGGTTAGGGTTAGGGTTAGGGTTAGGGTTTAGGGTTAGGGTTAGGGTTAGGGTTAGGGTAAGGGTTAGGTTTAGGGTTAGATTTAGGGTTAGGGTTAGGGTAAGGGTTATATTAATAGAGTTTTGCTGGATTTGCTTCGTCTTAATCTCCTTTGTCGGTATTATTAACGAACAAAAGTGTCACATATTTTAAAATGGAATTAAAAGAAATTAAGTAAAATACAATTGAACAGAAAGAGTGAGAATATCCCATAAAAAGATGACACGAATAAAAAAATTAAAGTTTATTAACATAACATTTGAATATAGTTACACGGTATACCCTGTTGTCAGAAGTTTATTAATACACATTACTTTTTAAAAAATTTGAATGCGAATTCAAACTGTTTGAATTTCAAAATATATATATAAAATGTACAGAATTTTAATACAGGTCTGACGCTCGGATCCATCGTGAAGGTGTAGTAATTTATAAATATAAGAATTGTAATTGTATATTATTTCATAAAGTTGTATCTCAATTGATGTAGACCTCTTTGTTTGTCCAAGTTCTGCTGTCTTGATTCGGCTGTTTCGATTTTGAGAAGTTGATACCATATATATATATATATATATATATATATATATATATATATATATATATATATATGGGGGGTGATTGGGAGTAACTGTTTTATATAGAAATGTTAATTATTATCGACAAAATATATCCCTATTTGACAAGCATAGACTGTACCTTGATTTGACTTCTCATCTCAGTAAAACCGGGCATCTACATGTTTGCCTTTGATATTTAGGAAACAATCAATATCACATTTGTTTTGGTCACTTTGAAGATGGCACTAAACTTATCTTTGTTTAGTAATAACAATCTTATTAAGCAGAGACGGCTTCTTTTAATTCATAACTGGAATGTATTTATGCTCTTTTCATGAATATTGTGCAGGTTCATATTTGACACTCAACAACATTGATCACTCTAATACGTCTCGCTAGAAGAAATAGTATCGAGTATTGACTTCTGAATTTATATTAATAACTGTTTTCTTTTTAAATCATAACGATTGACCCTCGAAAAATAAGAGGTATCCAATTATGAATTCAAGTATTGATATATCGCAACGCAAGTTGGCAATAACATCAATGAAGAATTCGTAGAAGAGGGCACTACTACAGTTGCAATGATCAATATTGTTTCACTAAGTAGTTTTAAAGCTGGCAATCTGAATGCCATTATCAACCCATTGTTGATTATGCTTTTGAATTTTCCCAGAACTTCAGTGGTTCAACAACAACGATTTTCCTTACCTCAAAGCTATAGGAAAGCTTAATAACTTTGTGTAATATGTCTCCATGAATGAAACCTAGAAACCGTGCATTTTCTGATGGATTGTTGATAAATTCTCTCTCAGTTCTTATAAATAAAGGTATTTTCTAGCGATGTCCACTGTTCTGTTTTTGTAACTCAATGACTTGTTTTTGTCTATAGATGGTATCTGGTGACACCCTATTTAAGACATTTATCACGGAAACGATCGTTATGATGAATTACGCGAAGTCATGTGGACGACTCTGTATAATTCGTACTAATGCGACGTGTGAGAATGTACTAGTAACCTTTCTTTGTAATCAAAATAAATAAGTCTTATAATTCACCGTCCAGCAAAAAAGAAGTCAAAATGCTGAATCTGAGCCAGAAGACATAAGTTGATTACAGAGAACAAAACAAAGAGACGAAGCCAAATAATGGTGAAGTATTCTTATAACAGACACAAAAAATAATCATGAATAGAATTTAAATAGAGTGAAAATAAAACAGCAGACCTTGGCACGTAAAATGTCAAAAATAAAACAAAAATGCTACCGAGAAATAATAGCATATTTATTAGTAATTGTTTGGTACGAGTGCTTTACGGCAAATAAAATATTGTTGTCGTATTTAATGTCATTCGTAATCATCATTGAGAAATATCTATTCTATAGGAGTATTTGAAAAAAAAGGTAACATTTACATACGGCTAGGTCAAATTTGAGGTTCATACCTTTTCTAAATACTTTAATACCGACCAGAAATATGATTTTTATTCAAATGAGCAGAAGCAATTTGTACCCATTGGATCAAAAACTCACCACGTGTTGCCTATTAATATTACCTCGAAGCTTTTAAAAAACTATACGTAAAGTATTAGTATTAGAGAAAGAGAGAACGAGAGCGAGAAATATATATATATATATATATATATATATATATATATATATATATATATATATATATATATATATATATATATATATATTAAGTGGTGAACTAAAAGCGAACTTTTAGGAAAGGTAAAACCTATTGTGAAAAGTATACAACTCAATATCCAAAATAGAGCAGATAGATATGTAGAAGGATGAAAAGGAATTAGAAAAGCAAAAATCAAATCTTTTTTTCAATTCAGTTGCTCAGAGCAAGGTATATTTCGCAAAAAGGCAATTTATTCAAGTTAAATTAAATAAACATTGTAGGGGAAAAACACAAGGCAAAACTCTGTCCGAATGCAAGCAAATGTCCGATTGCAAAAAAGTCCGGTGTCAAAAAGTCCAGCGGAGAAAGTGAAATGTAGATAGGTAGGTCGTTAAAAAGCACGAGAAATGACATGAGAGTATTCAGAGTTAAATTCCAAAGACATTTGCTTGCATTCGGGCAGAGTTTTGCCTTGTGTTTTTCCCCTACCATCTTTATTTTACTTTTTCTAATTGTAAATATTGGCCTTTGCCAACTTATCTATCCCAGCGATTTCCTCTGATGATAAGATTTTGATTTTTGAAAAGCCTGGCTTAAGGAAAAATTTAACTTGAATAAATTGCGTTTTTGCGGAATATACCTTGCTCTGAGCAACTAAATTGAAAAAAGATTTGACTTTTGCTTTTCTAATTCCTTTTCATCCTTCTACATATATATATATATATATATATATATATATATATATATATATATATATATATATATATATAGTGAGTTATGAAAATATATTTATGGCAATTAAGATACACACAGGCTTCCGCGTTTCATCCTCGTAAAGAATCATCAAGCTAAAATGCATGGAAGTCGTGTTACCTGGTGTTTTTATATATACACGTGATATTTAGTCTAGCTAGCTAACCAATTAGATTCTTTGTTATTCCCTCACCAGGTTAATCTTTTCATTAGCCAATTACGGGGCTTCTCTAAAACAAATGTTCAGCTGACATTTACTTCCTTTTCTTTTGTTCTGTCTTTATATATATATATATATATATATATATATATATATATATATATATATATATGTGTGTGTGTATATATATATATATATATATATATATATATACACACAGAGAGGGAGAGAGAGAGAGAGAGAAAGAGAGAGAGCATACACTCGACAGGGCAGGTGAAGCTAGGACACTAGCGCTTGATATATCCAAGGCATTTGACAATGTATGGCATAAAGGGTTTCTGAAAATACGCTCATACGGTATTACTGGGTAATTATTTAATATAATTAGATCCTTCCTAACGAAAAGAAAGATCCAGGTTGTCTATGATGACCGTTCATCTAGGCAACATGACATAAATGCTGGTGTACCCCAGGAATCTATCCTTAGACCTTTATTTTTTCTGATCTTTATAAACGATCTCCCTGATGTGATTGTGAGAATGGTATATTTGCTCACAACACCACGCTTTACTCTCGTCATGTCAGTAAAACGAACGCGATCATATCCGAGGCAATGGCTGAATCCTTAGAAAATGACTTCCAGGCTGTAGGGAATTGGGGTTATAAATGGTTGGTAACATTTAATACCGCAAAAACAAAGCGAATTTCCTTTAATAACTACATAAAAACCTCTCTAACACTGATTGTCATGGCAAATAACACCATACCTGAGAATTCAACATTCAAACTTATCGGCCTAACTTTCACAGGTAACATGAATTAGAACAAATACATTGAAGACATTGCCAAGGCTGCAGCAAAGAAGGTGGGCTCCTTCTACCGTGCTAGATAACTCCTTACACCTGACATTATCGTGTATCTCTACAAAGCCACCATCCGCCCATGCATGGAGTATTGTTGCCACATCTGGGCTGGTGTATCATCCACTAGTCTCTCCCGTCTAGACAAAGTCCAAATAGAGTCGCTAACCTAATAGGTCCCTCACTGTCGATCAAGCTCTCGTCCCTGTCCCATCGCCGCAATGTTGCATAATTGTGCTTGTTTTACAAATACTTCAATGGATTGTGTTCCGATGAACTGGCTACTCTGGTGCCCCTTCGACGTAAATTAACGAGACCAATTCGACAATCAACTACATCCCATCTATTCACTGTGGGGTCCCCAGATGCCGGAGAGCATTCTACTCCAATAGTTTCTTTCCTCGTGCTGCTGGCCTTTGCGACTTCCCCCCTGTTCCCTGTTCCCTGTTTCCCCGACAGTGCCGACATGCAGAGGTTTAAAACTAATGTAAACAGACATCTCGTTACACTGCTCCCAACTTGGGGTGACATCTAAAACCCACACCCAAATTCTCGATAACTCTTTACGTCTACAGTGACTCATGCCTTGTTTGGTGTGAATATGTTAAATAAAGAAGATAGATAGATATATATATATATATATAGAGAGAGAGACGTATATAGAGATAAAACGAAAACAGAATGGATTAGTGTATAAAACCATTGCATTATATCTCATCATTGAGCAGAGATGTTAAGGGTGATACGCTCTAAACAGAAGAGTGAATTATATTTACTATAGCGGTAAGAATTATAATTTATTCAATAAATAACGACACATTATAATGAACGAATCAAATGTTCTTTTTTCAAAACCAATATGAAAATATCAGGAAATGTCATCGGATGTCCTGCTGACTTGGCAGGCCGAGAACACTCTCTACAAATAGTGGCGATAGAGAGGCGCCAAGCAAATCCACGATCATCCCCGTATGACTATGTATAATTTTGGATTATACGGACTACTATCCTTTACTTAGAGTTATTCTCATAAATAACTCGGAAATAGTTATTTCAAATCCATACGAAATTTCGAACAGCATTTTTTTTATTTACTTTACGGGGGTAGATACTTTCCATTCCATTAGCCATCGAAACGAGGCACAACGGATACAGTTATTATGTAAACATTATAGTCTTTTAGAGGTTAAATGTTTCTCACTACAGGCGATACTAACAAAACATGAATTAAAAAGAAATACTTAAGACTTCTTCCCGAGTGTGGCTGACTGAACGAGAACAATCTACCTATGTGGTTTAAGTAAATGGTTTAGTTAAAAATTTGTATGGATTCCCGAGTTCGACATCAGAATTCCACAGATGTAACATCGATCATTTTTAGGTGCATTTTATTAAATGCACTTAAAAATGATCGATGCTTCAACGGCCGAAACGTTGTGAAAATAACATCCAAGATTTTAACGATAGTTCGAATAATCCAAATAATACAAATTATCTGTAGACTTAATGTCGTCTTGATTCACTCCATCATCGTATCGTCGACATTAGCCTTTTGGCTAAGATCAAAGTGTAGTATCTGTTCCGATGGATACTGCACCCCATAGACTGGTATTGTCTTGGCCTTCGGGGCTTGATTTACGCCGGTCTATGGGTATGTCCCGTGCAGTTCTAGGAGGTCCACCCTCCCAGGCTTTGCCTCCCCTCTTTGGAGAGGAGTAAGTTTATTGCTTACTGCCTGAGGCGCCCTACCGGAGAATGCCGACGGGGCTGCCCAGGCAATTTTTAAACCCCACTTTCCCGACCCGACCTTGGGTCACATCTTACTTGTGGGAGTAAGATAAAAACTGGCCTTGTGCCTAACTCCTGGAGAGGAGTAAATCAATACTCTCTAAGTATTCCTCCTATGTGGTATAATAATTACTCATCTCCAAACAGTTTTTATTTGCTCGAACCAGTCGGTTCTGGTAAAAGACCATTTAACATTTTACATTAATTCTAGTTGTATTTCGCTTAAGACTGTTACTTCATGATGTGTTATTCAACCGAAAATCAGCCATGTGTTTCCTAATTTTCAGGGTCACATTTTTTACTTCCCTTAAGAAATCTGAAATTCAGACTAGACAATTCTAGAACATGTGCAGTCTTGTGTGTTATTTTTCTATACGCTAATTATCAGTGTATAACTAATAATGCCGGCTTTGAACAAGTCGCAAATCTTTACAAATAACATTATCTCATGTTAAATGAAAATTAATTAAAACGGAAGAAATTATAATTAGATCAAACCAGCAAAAAACAGTGAGCAAATTCTTATCTTCTTTGAAAGCAAACGTGCAAAATAATACCGAATCACAACTTTCACTGTTTATATAAGATTCATTTCAACAGTATACACATTGAATATTCTTAATATGATTCATAGATTAGAGATCAAGCTAGATGTTTTTAAATAGTAAATCAGTACATATTCAGTATGATACTTTCTTATCATAAAACATCATAGGTTCGTATGAATCTTGTTTGGAACAAGGCGATTATTATTCTAAATTGATTCATTTTATACTTTTAACCTGAACGAGAATGTTCTCTCATGATGTGCTAAACATCCAAAAATGAGATATTCGTCAAACAAATAATGAGGCAATTTTGCCTTCTGAGAAAACATTTGGCATCCGGATAAATCTAGTATGGTATAAGGTCATTAAAAAGTGATTGTTCATTTTTTAGTGTGATGCAGATTGTCCTTTTTGATATGTTACTCTTCCTAAAATAAAAAGTTTTAACACTTTCTCCAACACACGGCTGTTATATTATTAACCTTTCATAATACATAAATCATTCGGACATACATAGATTGTCACAGAACGATTCAATATGCGTTTTTATATATGAGTGTGTATTGTGTTCTTCGATTCTTAGTCTAAGACTGTTTAGAATAATCGTCCACCAATTCCGACACTTTGTTGTTAATTTCCATCCAAGAACATGGCACTTACACGACAACAACCAAATTGGTTCGTGTGGAAGAGTGCCATCAACTATTTGGACAGATATTAAGGTGTCTGATTACTCAGCAAAAAGCGGTCCTCACGGAATCATAATTAGCCTAACATTTTGTAATAATTCATTATGTTCTACTCTTTGATTACACGCCAACATTACAATTATCATCTTCAAGAGTAATTGTTTGTTTTTTTCTTCATTTCATTGTTACATAAATATACGTTGAATGTGCTTGTCTTATATTTAAAACAAATAAATATAGGCTCATATCCGTATATATTCAGTTGTAACATACTGATTTCATAGCTTTTAAGCATAAGAAATCGTCAAGAAAACTTATTTTAAGCTGCAGGGAAAAACTTTACAGAACAAAATCTTAAAATGCTGTTCAATAAATAAAAGTGTTCAACTGAAAGTTATTTTATTGACATTATTTTTCAGAAAAATATACTCGATGAACAAGTTATGAATAATGACTGCTGGAAAACTTGTGGTATTTATTTTTCCCATCACAGGAAGATGTGGCACGAGAATGGGAGCTAATGAAATATGCCAGTACACGAAAAAGTGTAAAAGCAATGCCGGTTCACCAGACATTATGAATGAATGGAAGGTTACCGACCATTTTAGACTAATATAGTCCACTGCAAGGGTTCTAAACTATGTTGTACACAATTATTTCCATAATGGGTTTAATATGTAATTATCTGTGGTTCTTAGTCAATTTTTATTTTCGTGTTGAGCAATCTAAAAAACATCTATTGTATTATAATTATCTTATATACATTGTATTATAATTATCTTATATACATTGTATGTTACATATATTCAGTGTAATTCGTATATATATATATATATATATATATATATATATATATATATATATATATATATATATATATATATAATGAAGGAGAATGGAAAGGAATTAAGGAAAGCAAAAGCCAAATCAAAATTCAATTCAAAAGTTCAAAGCAAGGTATATTCCGCAAAAAGGCAATTTATTCAAGTTAAATTTTCCTTAAGCCAGGCTTTTCAAAGATCAAAATCTTATCATCAGAGGAAGTCGCTGGGATAGATAAGTTGGCAATGGCCAAGATTTAAAATTTGAAAAAATGAAATAAAAGTTGTAGGGAAAGAAACGCAGGGCAAAACTGTGCCAGGGTGCAAGCAAATGTCTGATTGCCAAAAAGTCCGGTGTCGAAGAGTCTAGCGGAGAGAATAAGATGTAGATAGGTAGGTCGTTAGAGGCACGAGAAGTGATGAGAGAGGTTTCAAAGTTAAATTCCAAGAAGCCACAACTTCAGGTACGGCGAAAATAGAAAATCCAAAAAGGGTAAAAAGTCCAATAAGAGGTACATTCGATAATGCAGGCAGGCGTCAGAGGAGATTAAGATGAAAAATATTCGCCATTAAAGATACTTCCCGGGCAGAGATGACAAAGGAAAGTGTTTTAAAATGGGAAAAAGGGGCAGCGAGAATATTTAAAGCCTGCCCAGTTGAGAAAGCCGGCTATAAATGAAGAAAAGCAAAGACAGTGAAAAAATGTATATATATATATATAATTATTTATACACATATATATATACATATATACATATATGTAATATATCACAAGTGTTAACATATATGTACATATTATCTTTGTCTTTTTAAAGTAAAGTATGTTTAGATTATTATATATTGCTATGTACAGGATTAACTCCTAAACTTATTAACCGATCATTATGAATTTTCTAAAACAGCTTCTTGGCGTACGGGATCCAAATTTACTATCTATTTACTTTAATTTAGTTTCAGGAAAAAGTCGTAAAACGGGACTTTTTATAAATTTTAACAGTAGATAATAGACACCAATTAATAAATATTCCCTAATTTTCAGTTGGTTTTAGTAATTTAATGGGAATCAGAACTGCATTGAACTTGAATTAGATACTAATTAGGCAAGTAATCATCAATTTCAATTTCAATTTCTTATTAAGCCCATTTAAACTTATCCTATAAATTCGAGATTTTTTCTAGAATCAAGATAAATAATGGATGGATGTTAATGATAATTAGAATCAGGATTCTAGAGATGATGTTTAGTATAATAATATCTCGATTTTAATCGTCGTAAGCGGATATAATTGAGGTACAAAACCCTTCTGTTCGATGAATTAATGTTACCTGTTGGTGTAGTATTTATATTAAGTTATATTTGTTTCTTGCTAGATTTATAGCGGGAATAGTTAATAGTGATGATGAAGCTAGTATAGATGTCGGTATGAATACATAGAGGAAACCGTGCATGGTTACTAAACAGTACTCATATAGTTTGTATCTCATAACCTCGTTCTCACTCTCGATAAAGACTGACACACGAGAAGAGCTAAGTAATACAAATAATGATTTTTAGATTGTATGTGTACCAATGTCTGAAGAGGTTTCACAGAAAAGAGAAAATCTGGCGTGGAGTATTATTTGATTCATATATATATATATATATATATATATATATATATATATATATATATATATATATATATATATATAATTTTTATTAGCAGTAGTAGTATTTGTATTTATACAGACATGTACATAATCTGCGACACTGGCATTTCAGTGTTATCGATGAACAACTGTTAGAAAGGGAGATCTCATCGGACAGAATGAAAATCTGATCTTTCCCTTGGGTTATATTTGAAAAGAATTATTTATAATTACATTTATAAAGTCGGGGTAAATTATTTGGATGTTAAATTTACACACACACACACACACACACACACACACACACACACACACACACACATATATATATATATATATATATATATATATATATATATATATATATATATATATATATATATAATATGAGACTAAACTTATACTTTTAGAGAATTGAACTGATAGTGAATGATTTAAGCTCAATATATGTGATAGAGCAATTATAAAGATAAATGAAGGAAGAGAGATAAAGGTTTCGAATGACAAATCTATTTCATCTTCGATTGTTCAATGCAAGGTTTGCCTGATAAAAACATGTTTATTTTTCTTTCCTTACCCAGGATTTTCAAAGATTGAAATCTTATCATCAGAGGAATTACATAGATTGATAAGTTGGCAGGGGAATAGTCAAAGTTCAAAATTTGAAAAGATAAAAGAAACAATATAAAGTAATAGAAAGTAAAAGTCTGTGCATAAAAAGGTTATCAACATATAGAGTCTGTCCAGTTGGGAAAATGTCTGTTGACAAAGTGTCCGGTGACGAAAGATTTAAAAATTAAAAAAGACATTTTGGAAAGACTGAGTTAGAAATGGTCAAACTGTAATAAATTCAACAGAATGATGTCCTGTTCAAATGTACGAGCGGCGTTCAATAAGTAATGCCCCTGACCCACTTCCAGTTGTCTGATCTAGATGAAATTTTGCATGTGTAATGATTTATATCTTTTGGAGCTATGTTGCAAAGAACAGCTCTGAACTTATTGTGGTTTCTGATTTACATGTGTTTGAACTGAGCCAGGTGTGAAATGGAGCCAGTTGAGTGCCGCTCAGTAATTCGGTTTTTGTATTTGAAAGGACACACACCAAAGGAGACTTTTGATGAAATGAAAGAAACTTATGGTTATGATGCCCCATCATATGACATTGTAAAACGCTGGCATCGTGAATTCAAACATAACCGGAAGTATGTGGAAACAGCTCCCAGACGTGGTCGTCCCTCTTCTGCCATTGATGTAGCATTTGCCGTCAAGTTGATGCTGTCATTTTAGAAGATCGACGCATTACTATTCGCCAAATAGCCCAAGAGGTCAAGATTAGTACAGCGTCTGTGGAAACTATCATTCATGACCATTTGCATATGCATAAGGGGTTATGCTAGATGGATTCCCAGGTTGCTCACATCTTTCCAGAAGCAAGAACGCGTTGAGTGCTCGAGGATGAATTTGGTAATGTGCCAAAAAGATGAGTCAAAGGTTTTCAAAAGACTGATTACACAAGATGAAACTTGGGTCAATCACTATGATCCAGAGACCAAACCCCAGTCAATGCAGTGGAAGCACTTGGACTCACCACCTCCAAAGAAGGCAAGGGTGCAGCCCTCCGCTGGCAAGGTCATGCTCAAAGTCTTCTAGGAATAGAACGGAGTTACGATGACATATTTCCTGATACAGGGTACCACAATTACAGGAGCCTATTACGCTTTACTTTTAATAAAATTAAGAGAAACTGTCAAAATTAAAAGGCGGGGCAAAATCAGCAAAGGTATCCTCCTCCTGCAGGACAACGCCCCGCCGCACAACTCGCATGTCGCCAAATCAGAAGCACGGGCGTGTGGCTATGAAATTCTCCCCCATCCTTCTTACTCTTTTGACCCTGCACCGTCTGAGATTCATCTCTTTCCAACCATGTAGTTGTATTTGAAAGGAAAGCGTTTCCCAGATGATGCAGCATGGATTTCTGAATATTTCTGAAGTTACGACGTGGTTGAAAGATCAACCTCGTGTGTTCTACAAAAACTGTTTCCAGAGCTGCATCAAACGATGGGAGAAATGCATAACTCTGGGTGATTCTTATGTAGAGAAAGACTAATAACTGTGCCAAATTTCATTAATCTACTGCTATGGGAAATGGGTCAGGGGCATTACTTATTGAACGCTTCTCGGAGATAAAAAGCGCTTGTTAGTATCTAAGTTGTAGAATTTGGGCTTATTTTAAATATACTTCCGTGGACTGCGAGTGATAGTTTTTATATGGAATTGAGTTTGAAATATTGTATACATTTCGAGTAGGTCAGAAAACTGGTGAAGAACCTACTTTTTGAGAGAGAATTTTCTGGTCAAAAACGAGGCCAGTAAAAGTGGGGAAGGAGTGTAAGAGTAGGGATGTGGGAGGAGATGGTTTAGCAGAGTAAACTTTAGCTGATGCTAGGAATGGGGTAGGAGAAGGGCTTCTTTAGTTACAGCTTCTCGCTTGTAAGCAACACTATAATTTAATTACCGCTAGTTCATTTGCCAGGCATAATGGCTTCAGGTAAAAGTTTGGGTGGGGTTTCTATAAGCTAATACAGTTGCGTTCTGGTCAATAAGTAAACAGTTCGGGGGGATATCCTCGTATTTAAACGGATTATTTTAGACAAAATTATGTATAATTCAGAAAGTTTAAAAGGGTTCAAATTAGGAATTAGGGCTCAGACGGTTGAAAATCTAGAATTTACGATGTTAAGTTGTAATTATCCGGATACTTATTGTATTTAAGAGTTTAATGTTTAATTTTTTTTTAGATTTCATAGTTTGTTAAACATTAGGGCCGTGACTAATCAAGATACTTAAAGACATTACTGATGTTAGGAATAGGAGCGGCGTTAATATGTTTGCATCAAGGGAGCTCTAGTATAAGGATCATGGGGTGGGATTTGGTTTATTATGTAACCGAAGTGATTACATGGAGTGTTGATAGGGGGTGCAAATGGGGCATTATAGAAGTAACCAGAGAGCGCAATTTAAAAGCGAGTTATTGGATCTATGGTAAAAGGATTGTCGGTGGAGCCCTGCGTCTACAGAGTCAATGGATTGTGTGAAAAGGGAGATAAGATAGGCAATGGATTAGTATGTAAGAGGGGTTAGCTAATAATTAAAAAAGGGATAAGAATTAGAGTGTTGGAGTAGAGCAGATTAAGGGGTAGTGGAATGGTGAAGTGTAATGTTAGTTCTCAATTTATGTTAAGGATTATGGGTTAATAAAGTTATTAAATGCACAGGGAAATACGCTATGTTATTGGGATGACTAGTTGGAAAGTTGGAAAGTTGGAAAAGTTAAAAGTTAAAAAGTTATAAAAATAAAGAATTAGTCTAATAATAGAGGGGGTGGCTGGGAGGAAGGGTGTTAGGGAGAGTAATAAAATTGATGTATATAAATTTTCGTTAGTGCCTGCAATTTGCTGTAAGTTCGTTTTTAGAGTTAATAATATTTTTGCTTTTAGTTGCTGTAGCTATCATAAATGTTTCTAATTTACATAGTTGGAAGAAAGCGAATCCTGGAGTGTAGGATCTAGACTTTCTTTAATATTGACCAATGTAGATAGTAAGGAGTGTTTTTAAAGTTAAAGATTTAACTACAAATAACACAAATACCGCAATAACAACCCCATACGAAATACACAGTGACATTAGGGATAGTGCTTTCCCTATCAAGACCCGAATCTCAAACCATATCTACTCATTCAAGCACTATAACAACAATACCACTGCCACCTCTCTATCCAATTTAATAAAAAAACTCTGAGAATCTACAAAAATACTCCAACACATCAACTTGAAAACCCTTACTATGCCCAGTGTATATATCAAATAAATTTACACCAACGTACCCATAGCCAAATGCTTTAGATAACTTAAAATTCATCTAATTGTAAAAAGCTAAGCTCCCTCTCCCTAATATCTAAATTATTAAAACATGCCATTTTATTACACAACAATACCACATTGCGATAAATTATATAAACAAACATTTAGTTTACCTCTGCGTCCCCCTCTCACCAGGGTCCTTGCCTGGTTGTTTTTGGAGGTTTTAAAGAACGGCACCTTGAAATTAATCCGACCCCCACGATCCAACTACTTTAGATATATTGATGACACACTTCTTATGTTAAAATTAGTCTCCCTGATATAGTCGATTAATTTGAGCACACCTTTTCCTTCACCTCTGAACAAGAAAATAATAACGTCCTCAAATTCCTTGATATCACTCTGCACAACAGCTCGAACGGTCTTAACTTTTCAGTCTATAAAAAGCTAAGGAATAACAATGATCTTATACATTTCTACTACCACCAAAATAACAGTATAACATCCGCCATGATCATATACGTGTACCTCAGAGGTCTTTGAATCTGCAGCCACACTTACCTCCGCAATGAGGACACCTATATCAAAAATACTAACAAAACTTTAAAATATCCTCAATTGTTTATCTACACCGCGAAACTGAGCTTTTAATATCTACTACAAAAACAGACTAACCCTACAAAAATGTCCCCTAAAAACTGCAACCAAAACAAATTACACTGACAAGATTGATAAAAATAAATCAAACATAGTTCTACGCAATAATCCCATATCTATTACTTTACAATAACAGTTAAAATCTGACATAAAAATAGCGACATCAACTTCGCAAACAATTAAGAATTTACTCAACACCAAACCCTCGTCTCCACGGACCCTCTAAGAACACTTCTTCTCTAGCCGGCATTGACAAAATATAATCTGCGTTATCTCCGATGTTTTATATCGGATAAAATCTCAGAAATATAAAATCCTTCATTTACGAACATGAACAAAACTGCAAATACTATAATCCCAACAAGGCACTGTCATACACATAAAAACTTTTACTCACAATTTTGACTTTGAATGATTTCTCGGACGTCGCAAGTGCATGTCAAGTCCTGTAATAGTTCTTTCATCACTATCTAACATAAACCTGTGACGCGGATCTTATTCCTTAACAAAACATCTGACAAAAATCGGATTCAAACAATGCAATATATCTCGTCACAGCATAGCAAACTTCGATCCCGTTTAAAGTACCACTTTTTTTTACTGCATTTCATCGATGTTTCTATTTGTTTTCTTAACCTTTTCTTCTTTTTCTGTCTCCCCCATCCTTTTTTCCGAGTGTTTCATCTTTGTTGCACGCGCTGCATAATATTTTCAATAGTTACGTACGTAGCCAAACATCCCGTTGTGTGCGTTTTTTTTCTCTGTTTTACAGTTATTTTATAAATTTAAAATCTCTCGTATTTGATGATTTCTTCTAGTGTTTATTTGTTTTTTTTCTGTTTATCCTTCTCTCACATCTCGACGCCATTACATTTTATGATATATCTTGGATGTTATTCTATCATACACACCTATGTAGCTATTTATGTGATTAAATATGTGTCTAACTATATTCTATCGATTTTCCAAGACTTACTTTTTTATTATTTCCGGACTTGATTTTTGCGATAGTTGATTGCAAAATCACTGTACCAGCAAGATAACTTTTAAACATAAAATGGATGAAAGAGTGGAAAATAGCGTAATGGCAAGTGCATTTTTCTATATCTTATTTAACATCTATGTTACTATTCTATTATCCGACATTATTAACCTTAAAGAGCTCGAATCGTTTTGAATGCCGATGGCGATAGACAAAATAGGACGGTGCATTACTTGAAATGAATACAAATCAAGACATGTGCAATAATTTAGCATTTGACATGGAAATTTAAATTCCACTAATCAAATTATATGACACGAACGGATTTGTAAATCTTTGACATGTGTAGTATATCTAAAGGAAAACTGTTAGGCATAAACGAGCCAACGGGGGTCGTATATTGACAGGAAGAGAGAAAAATACTCATGTAAACATGTGGCGAAGTAGTTATCTGTATGTTCGAAATTGTGTTTGTTATTAAGCTAATATATACCTGTCATTACAAAAAAAAATGAAATCAATATTTTTTTCATTTAAATTTTGATTTAAACTATATTTCAGTTAAATACATATTCAGGGATGTTGTCAATTTTCTTTATTCAAATAGCGCCAATCTGCGCCAAACATCGACCGGATTATACATCGTTTACAACTTGACGTGTGTGTTCTGCCTCTACTGGGTTAATACCATAAAAATTAGGAAGAAGTAGAAAAGAAAAAAAAACACTATAACAAAGTTGTTTTACAACGAAAGTTTGCAAAAAAAATTAAATAAATGATTTTTTCATTTACATTGCTCCATGTGCTAAGTGTTTTTAAAAAATATTTAACTTAAATACATTTTCATGGGTGCTTCAAAGATATTGCCAATTTCCTTATATATATATATATACATATATATGAAGCAATCCAACAAAAGATATAAGCGTCAACTAATATCTTATAATTAGTGAAACATCCGGATAAAAAAACTGAAGCTCAATATACTGGATAGAGCATTAATATTATAATATAAAATGAAGTAATAAAATAAGGTGTCAATCAAATAATTTGATTGACACCTTATTTTATTACTTCATTTTATATTATAATTATATATACATATATATATATATATATATTTATGGAAACCATGTTAAAAATAACACAATTCGTATGTTTAATTATACCTTTTTTTATTTTTTCAATATTTCTGATGGTACTTTTTGGTATTAAACTCAAAGAAATAATAAATATTCCATAAGATTTACGAACGCTTTCGATTCTTCGTCGAATCACCTTCAAGTGTCAAAAGGAAATGAAAAAATAGCTTGAAAAAGAAGCGACACTTTTTAAAAGACGGCGGAGAAACACGCAGTGAACGTTTTTTGCATTTTCCATGAAGTCGTTGACAATTAAAATTCAGCAACGCTGGATTGCATCACCGAACAAAATCTCATTACGATAAACATTTTAAAATGTCAGCACTGATTTCATATGTGATGTTGTTAATTTTAGGTTGTTGTGTTTTTATGTAGATAACTTCCAGTATTTTTATTTTTTAATTTGGTTTCGGACTGTAACCTCCATGATAATAATAAAGCTAATAGCTACATTGGTTTTAAAAGCACTACCTTATCCTGCCGCCTGACAATGTATCTTGTAAACTCAAGCTCAATTTACCAACATTTAACATAATTTGAACTGCCCTCCCTCTGATTTAAGACAAATTTTAGTTAATAACACTAAGATTATACATTCTGAAACTATTTTAACAATGTTAGCATAAATGCTACATACACAATATAATATATATATATATGGAGGTGTGGAGTTCTGTGAGTCTAAATTGTTTGATTCTAATTCTAAATGCACTGAAGCTGTGATTAAAATCCCTTGAAAACATTATATTAACAAGAGAACATTGAAAAATAGATTTGTATCCCCGTATGCAATAAATCAACGTTTCTTACATCATATATTTCTAATGTACGGAGTCATAAGTAACATGACCTGATCTAGACCAGTCCATATTTCAGAATGTCAATAATCAGCTTATTTAACCTTGGTTTTCACGTTCCCGGGATTGCAACACGCTTTATTGATTGCAAAAGACCCTGGTGATTCCCAGAGTAAGAATTCGGAATAAGGTCGATGGGAACGGATAATTTTCCCATTTGTAGAGAAAATAATCCCTCGGATTTCTCGGAAAAGTATGAATAAAAATACGATTATAATAATCCTTTTTTAATCTCTTGCTTTTTATGTTGAAAACTGTTTAAAGTAGCGGCTTATTAAAACTAAATAGATGAATGTGAATAGAGAGTTCACAATATTAGGAAATGACGTCGAGTAATGGTTGCCGGGTTCGAGCATTGTCAGAGCTAAAGCACTAATTTTACTAATACCTATAGAAAAGTTGTGAATCTATCTAATATATGATAATTATAATGAATTATAATGAACTAGACTTTTACACATTGTGTCTAAGAAAATAGAAAACTCCAAAATAATACAAATCATTTTCTGTTTATCATGCATTATTTCCCGTCGTCCTTGAATTCTTCTTACCAATAAAGTCCAACAATGCAAGTCCAATGGATGCCGTTGGGAATAGTGCAATGCATGATTAACTACACACTCTCCGCGAAAGAACCCTTTACATGGAATATATATTATTTTTCGAGACCGAAATCATGCCAACTACTCGAAGACTGTAGAATTGTAAATAATATGTAGTTTAATTTCCAATCGATGCTTTTAAAAAAGGTGAGAGTGCCACGTAGAGATGTTTAACCATTTCCATTGTCTTTCCCCGAAAATGTTATATATATTATTTAAATTTCATAAAAATGGATATATCTGAGGTTTTAAGGAGTTGTGCTTTCATAGCCCTCTCAGGTGTGCATTAAAAGATTCAAGAACACTTCCATTGTATTCCTCAGTACATTGTAGATGGGAATATAAAACTACACTAAGATTTTATGTAGATTCTGCAACTTAGAAAATAAATAAATGTTCACCAAATTTTTATTTGAAAAAGTCAGTACGTGGCATAAGAATAAAATAACCCTTATTTTAAATGAAAATTTTTCTGGTTTGTATGAAATTCACACGATTAATCAAAACATATTCCCAAAATTTCGATATTTTCGGAGTGTTGGAGAAGGCATAAACATAGAAAATGGAATTGAGCGGGATCATTTGTTCTACTCGGTGTTGTCCAGATAAAAAAATAGTAAGATGACAGTATTACTTATGGTAAGTGGTATATAATTAACATTTGGACATTCTGCCTTTTGCTTAGGCGATTGTTTGTAACCACCGCGAGTAACGGAGATAAGAAAAACAAATATTGTAGAATTTAGTTGGGTATCAGTTATATATATATATATATATATATATATATATATATATATATATATATATATATATACATACATATATATATATATATATACATACATATATATGTATACATACATATATATACATATATATATATACATATATGTAAGTAAATTACGTGTACAACAGAATGGTAGGATTAATTTTAGAGGAAGCATTATTAAAATCAATGAAAAAGACGAGTGGGAAAAAAAAAAAAAAAAAAAGGAAAATTGTTAAAATTACCTTAAGGCTTTGTCGTCTGACCCTCTGAGAGGAAACGTCAGAATGGTAAATTAAAAACTAAAAGTCGAATGAGAAATGAAGGGGGGAGAAAAAAAAAATAAAATAAAACTTATTTCAGTTGGAGGAAACGAATGAGAAGAGGAAAAAAAAAAAAAAAAAAAAAAAAATTAAATCTCTCAACGTTATGGTGGCTTTGA
>OY744537.1:5803537-5816037 GCA_963556195.1 Sepiola atlantica | reverse complement strand
TTATTAGATAGAATAGTCTAAAGAAGTTTTAGGTAATTTAAAGAAAATGCAGTTTAAATTCCCAGGGATAATATATATAGTAAGCAATGAAAATATACATGGCAATCAAGCTACACAGAGGCTCCCGTGTTTCATCCCCGGGGGGGGGGGGGATCGTCAGGCTAAGTTTAGCCTGACGATTCGACCCCGGGGATGAAACACGGGAGCCTCTGTGTAGCTTGATTGCCATGTATATTTTCATTGCTTACTACCTAGCTCTACTTACGTATCGAGCACTGTGTAAGTAAATACTGAAAACTGACACATAAAAAATGATATCTCCTCATAATATTTTATGTGGATACATGAAGTACTAATTATATATATATATATCTAATATATATATATATATATATATATATATATATATATATATATATATATATATATATATATATATATATATATATATATATATATATATATATATATATGATAGCAGCCAACTGGATATCAAGTACTGTCGTTGCTTCTTTATTTAATTCACACGTGACCATATCGAAATGCTGCTTTTTACGTCAGCCAGACTCTTACAGTCTCTAGTACAGTACTTACTGGTATGCTGCCCTATACAAGTTGTCGATTGGGTCGAATCGTTCTGAATTATTTCATGTCGTATCAAACCTGGCAAAGATTGTAACATTTTTGCCGCGTATGTTGCAGGTTTCTACCGATTGAAGGAGATAGTTCACGGGTTCTTTTTGGCGATTCTGCGACTATGTAAGACCTGCTTTGATAAATAATACGTTACCACAATCTCCACAAACTCAATCAGGAAGAATCGCTTCCTAACGACCCTGTAAAGTTCTCAATGTCTAATGCATCTTCTCTTATATTTATGCACACCGATATAAATGTACCGCCTCTATCTTTCTCTGTGTAGCGCACTCTGTTCCCAATTAATGTGTATCATTCCATATATTTGAAGATAGGTATTTAGAAAATAATACAAATAAAAAGCTTTAGCATACGATACTACAGGGTGTCTCAAAAAAATGTACTCACTCTTAGAATGACGTACTCACTCTTAGAATCTTGGTGCGCGTTATCAGCTTTGTTTGAACAATAATGGTCATCAGTTTGAACATTTGCGAACATGATTCTTCAATTACATCTGTCTCATGTATTCGATGCTATTTCATTTCACTCTATGTTCATAAATAAAAGTTTTCTCGTCATTCTACGAGTGAGTACATTTTTTTGAGACACCCTGTAGTTTATTTTACATAAATGCCCACACTAATCTAAACGATATTTGTGCCACATACTTTCGATGCTGCAACAACTACTTCGTTGAAGCCCATCCACATCACTAATACGATATTATATATATATATATATATATATATATATATATATATATATATATATATAAATATATATTGGTCATGGTGTAATGAGACCTACATATTGTAAACTTGTCTGTTTGATGAATTAATTTAATATATATATATATATATATATATATATATATATATATATATACATATATATATATATATAAGAAAATGTATGATGGAAAATAAAATTGGATATAGTAAAATATTAATTAATTTATCAAATATTCATACAAAGAAATATAAAACATTTTTTTTTTCCTAAATCCATGGATTTTCAAAAATAAGCTCCATCTAGTATATCGAGCATTAACCTATCACTATATTGTATAATATAAAAACGTAATATTAATCTTTATTGTTTGTATATAATAAATAAATAAATAAATAAATATATATATATATATATATATATATATATGCGTGTGTTTATATGTCTGGGTGTGATGACTGGGTGGTTTACATGATCTTGGTTAGAAAAGGCAGACGACATTCTAAATCTACAAGAGTGGTAGAAAATAAAGAAGATTATATGTAATCTTCTAATCAATGAAGACAATTCGTAGCTCAGATTATAAGACTGGCTTAGATGAATTACACTGCTTTATTGAAGTAAATAAAACGTGATTTGCTCTAATCCATACTTTATATCATTTCTAAGCAACGTTGTCTTGTTGGCGCCATTCCGTGGATCCTAAAGAAAATTCAATATTATTTATACTTGAAATAAACATAAATATTAAAGTAT
This sequence comes from Sepiola atlantica, assembly GCA_963556195.1. Lineage (NCBI taxonomy): Eukaryota > Metazoa > Mollusca > Cephalopoda > Sepiida > Sepiolidae > Sepiola > Sepiola atlantica. Next base: position 5,813,913 of record OY744537.1, on the reverse strand, counting down.
TATCATGTGACATTAGACCTACAAGGAAACGAAAAATATAACAGTGGCGACAACTATTTTATCTGAAATTAAACGGGTAAACCTCCAATGAATTTGTAATCATTTTCATTCTACTAGTGTGAGTTCGATCTCATTACTGTCGTTATTATGGTAACTTGTTTTTCCCGTCACAAAATTTAAATACACGAACGTCAGTATTAGTTGTTTTTTTTTATTACACATATATCTGTCAGTTCAAGTCACATATGAGGCAGTTAGTGTGAGTACTATTTTAGAGTTTTCTTGGAATGATACAGTGATGAGACCGCGAACAATCTTCCACTAGGTGTTTTTGCAGATACCATCTTGCGTAGTTCAGAAGCCATGATCAGGATCAATAATTTGCTTCATGAGGAAAGTGTAGTATCAGAACAGATACTACATTTAATCTTTTCTGCCTTCAGTCAGTGTAGAGAAACCTTTCTATATTAAGATAATTAATATTTTCGTCCCAATTCAGAGCTCCAGTTTTAGTGGAGCTGGTTTTTCATCACATTCGAAACCGAGTGTGTGTCTATCTCTGACTTCGTGGGGAGGCAGGTAAATAGGAATATGTCTTCTACTACTCTGCAGCTATCGTTGACCAATTGTTCGGCTCATCTACCAACTGCAGATACTGGGTTACTTTTCGCAAGAGATATGTTGTCGTCCTTATATATATATATATATATATATATATATATATATATATATATATATCGTCTGGTCTTCGAACATGGTCGCCCATCTGATACTGACCATGCTTAGCATCGCTTTACTTCCGTTATCTAATGAGAACTTAATTATGCTGTGTGTTACACTTACATGAGATACTATTATAAGAACATTTATAATACGTGCAAATAAGACCGCTTTACTCTCTACCGTAAGTTATTTACGACTTGATGGATAATATCTACATTTTAGTGAAGAGGTTTACAAATAGTAAATTCTGTTACGCAACAGACTTTTAAAATAATTCAAAGTGACTAGAAAAGGTGTTATTCGGTTACAACTATAAAACGAATGAAAGTTAGCCAAGTATACGTTGAATTGTTTAAATATAAATAAAAATTATCAAAATTATACTTTTACGGCTATTTTTATATTTTTGCAGATATCTTCTTATAATTAAGATTGTGTGTATGTATACACGTAATTGAATAATGTCACAATTTTCCTTACGTTTTTAACGCTTATAATTTCATCTTAAATACTATTAATCAAGTACTTATGTTTTATATTATTTACACCGTTGATATTATCGACCTCCTTTTAATAAAATATTTAATCTAGTATTTTTTGAGATGATGATTAATTATTAGGATTATTTGGACTACTGTTCTCATCTTCGGTGTTAATTGATACAACGTTTTCGAATTTCGACCAAGACACTTTATTTAATCAACGTCGGTCATTGGCTCTTGTTCCGTCAAACATTACCGGTAGTAGTTTAAAGTAATTCTTAATTGCATTCTTAGTATCGCCCGTACTGAGAATTGAACCTTCACCCTCCAGAAGACTGTCGCTTCAGTCTCTGGAAGACTGTCAGTTTAAACTGCTTATTATTTAGCACGTGTCCCCGTAATCAACAGATGAAAGTTCCTGAAATTCCCGAGTTCGACAGAAAGATTCTTGAGTTAGACAAGACACCCGTGAAGAAAACGCACTTCAAGTAATAATAACCCGATTCGGAAAAAATATTGCATTTTAATTGCTTCAATTCTTCAAATTTGTGGAATTGTTCAGCTATTGTGGTATTATTAGTAATGTTTTAGAAGCGGTTATATGATGCTTCTACGTTACATACTCAGTATAAAAGATGTCATCTCTTAATCAAGATAACGAACTGTTACACTTTGACAGTAAAATCGTTAGGTCAACTTTTACGCCGGACATCCATAAACAGGATATACGATATTTTATTTTATTTATAAGGTTAACATTGAAAATACTATAAATAAAAAATAAGAATAGAAAGAGAAATATAGAGTCAGCTCTTGAAGTAACATTGCGCATGTGTCCTAATTCATTGTCGGGCAACTCTGTCATACCAGCTCTTCCTTGCATAAAAAAATGAAAAAATTAAAAATCACGTTTTTACAGATAGTTTAACATTTCAGAGGAGAGGTGAGTTCACGCTATTCAGACTATGGGACGATCTCACAATCAAGACGCTGATTAGGGCGTGGTTGGAAGTGTGCATGCTTTTGCCAGACCTACATTCCATCGTGCTAAATAAGCCCAATATTCCTATGTTAGAATGATTACAATAGATAGCGATATTACACAATTACCAATATTTGTTGATATGTCATTAAAACGTCAGAGTAATATGCATCCTCATAACCTTGTATACTTGATTGTATTTATATAACGATTACTTGTTCTACTGCTTTCCCAACGCAATGTGATTATTTATTAAATTAGACAATTTCACTACGTTTTGTCAAAGCATATCTTGCGTTATGCAAATATATTGAATTGTGCCGTGTTCAACTGCGAAAATACAGTTTGTCTTGTTTAATGTTTACCCCGAAGCCATCTGCTAACAAAGCTCGACTGTATTCGTATTTTGCAAGAGAAAACAACAAAACCTGCTATTATTTTCGCTACTAATTATTTTTCAATTCAGAAATTCATTTCAAACTTGTATTATTTGTATTATTTAGAATACTGTTTTAATCTTGAATCGTATTCTCATAACATATCGGCCGATGTAACATCCGACCTTCTTCAAATGCGTCTTGTCTAATCTGTATGTCGAATTATGGAATCTGTAAATAATTTGGAACCGAATATTTAATCCACAGATGTAACTTGATCTCGTTACTGGGGGGGGGTAGCAGACTTGAGTAATTCGTAAATGTATTCTTAGTATCGTCTGTGCTAAAGATTGAATTGTCAACTTCTGGAAGACTGCCATCTAGAACTGATTTTCACTAAGAACTTGTTTTCCATTTCTGAATTAGATGTTGATGATTTAACATTCTGGTAGTTGAAGCTTCAATCCTGAAATTCGCGAGTTCGAAACGCACCTAAAGAAGGCCTTTGGTTACACCGGCAAACACGTTGTGAGAATAACATCCAAGATGAGAACAGTAGTCCGAATATTACAAATGATACGAATGATAAATCCGAAACATACAGAAAACAATACTTAATGTATGCCACTTCTAATGTTTATGGAACTAAGAGAGATTTCAAAGGCAAGCCTTTCATAAACTAATGTATTTTCAAATATATTACAAGTGCATTTATAGACATATAGAGTTTATAAGAGAGATTTCAAAGGCAAGCCTTTCATAAGCTAATGTATTTTCAAATATATTACAAGTGCATTTATAGATATATAGAGTTTATAAGAGAGATTTCAAAGGCAAGCTTTTCATAAGCTAATGTATTTTCAAATATATTACAAGTGCATTTATAGATATATAGAGTTTATAAGAGAGATTTCAAAGGCAAGCCTTTCATAAGGTAATGTATTTTCAAATATATTACAAGTGCATTTATAGATATATAGAGTTTATAAGAGAGATTTCAAAGGCAAGCCTTTCATAAGCTAATGTATTTTCAAATATATTATAAGTGCATTTATAGATATATAGAGTTTATAAGAGTGATTTCAAAGGCAAGCCTTTCATAAGGTAATGTATTTTCAAATATATTACAAGTGCATTTATAGATATATAGAGTTTATAAGAGAGATTTCAAAGGCAAGCCTTTCATAAGTTAATGTATTTTCAAATATATTACAAGTGAATTTATGAGCTATTTCAGGGAATTCATTTATGTCAAACGTGTGTAATTAACAAACAACTTTTTTACGATTCTTGAGAATACATAAAACAGGTTTTCGTTTAAACAATGTTTTTAGATATCAATAATTTACTAACTGTTATAGAATTGTATTTAAAGCAAAACTATCCTAAATGTTTCTTGATCTGGTTCGCTTTCTAAGATATATTGATGTTCTCATAGACGAAGCGTTGCTAGTATTTATTTATTTATTCTATCATTATTAAAACTGAATGAGCTCTGCTGATCTTCCATATCTGGTTCCTTCTTATAATAGACTTACTGCAAGAAATCGGCCTCTACAACAACTGCAAAGTAATTTCCTTTCGTCTTCCAAATAGAATGTTCTCGAAAAGAGTTTCTTCTAAACTAACAAATTATCACAGAAAGATTTCCTGTTGACTACAATATAGTTGCTTCCAAGTCCAATGTAAAAAATAATTGTCGAGCCGTTCTCTTGAGTGTTTAGCATTTGTCAATCCCATCGATAGTTTTGAATCCTCTCATAAATGGTCATTATCCAACTTACAATCTAATTGACTTGAGAAATAGCATTTGGTCTTGGTAAATAGTGATCGATTAATATAAGACATTTAGTCCAATATCATATATATATGTATGCATATATATGAATATATATGTTTGTATATGTATGTGTATATAGATATATGTATATATATATATATATATATGTATGTATATATGTATGTATAAATATGTATATATATATGTATGTATGTAGGTGTGTATATATATATGAATATATATGTATATACATATATATGTATGCATGTATATATATATGAATATATATGTATGTATGTGTGTATATATATATGAATATATATGTATATACATATATATGTATGCATGTATATATATATGAATATATATGTATATACATATATATGTATGCATGTGTATATGTGTATATATATGTTTACATATATGTATGTATATGTATATATATATATGGATATATATATGTGTGTATGTACTTATATAAATATATATATATATGTGTGTATATATATGTATTTTTATATATATGTATGTATATATATATATATGTATATATATATATATGTACGTATATATATATATATATATATACATATATATATTTAAATTTTGTATAATTAGGCAACATTCCTTCTTTTATACATATCTGTTTGAACAGGAGTGCCAACTTCTGTTTATTCCTTTTGTGATCCAATCTTTCTATTCGTCGAACGATAGAAATTGTACTATTAACCATGGAGTGTAGGAAATCTCCATATTTGACGCAAACGTTTTCGACCATCATTGGTCGTCTTCAGGCGGATGATTGATCAATGCAAAATAAAATTGGTGAATGTATTAAGAAGACGTTTCCATGTGATTAAAAACATTAAAAACATTCAACAGCATTTCAACACGCCTTCGCCCCCCCCCCTTATAACGAGCATGGTTGATGTTGGGCTTTTTAAATTGAATTAACAATGTTTCTATTATGGGGAGGCGAATACCGCAAAATGACACAGCAAGGATGGATGTACTACCGGTTAAGATATTTCTAAAATTATCTTTGGAGATGTTATGTGCTGTAAGGTGTTTGTAAATGGAGCTTTGAGGGGAGGTCAGGTTGCAAGTTAATCGACGTTAAATACTGGTTCTAGTCATGCCAATATGCGTGATGTTGGCGGAGACACATTTTTTTTTAGTGCTTCTGGTTGCAATAGAACAAGTTTATATTACTATTAGTAATGTTGTTGTTAGTGTTTTTATTCATAGCGGTTATAAGAAGAAAGAGCAAATGAGGAAGAAAAGAAAAGGTTACAAAATATTTGGGGAGATAACAAAGAATCAGGTTGAGGCTAACGACTTATAATGCTGAGGCGACAGAAATATCACATGACGCCGATATGTCTTTTTCTGAGGCAGAGCAAAAATTAGGACATTACATGCAGTTCTATTTCTTTTGAACTTCGGATTCTAAAGAGAGAGAAGAGTGTCAGTATTAAAAAATATTTCTATAATAAGAATGGAACAAAATTGTTGTCGAGGCGCCGAATGTGATACGAATTAAAATCAAATTTGAAGTGAAATAAAAGGAAAACTGCATTTATATTCGGCGACTGTTCAGCAAAAAATATGATTGCGTTATCGTTGCACAAGGGTGGTGATTTGATAAGGCGTCGAAACAAGAGAAATAATATCAAAGGGGAAGAGTGTATTTCTCAGCGGTCAATTCTTTCAAAATATAAACCAATATCGGAGGGGAGGGTCGACTGCTAGAATAAAAATCCTATGGAATTGTGGTTGGCGCCTTTATGTCGATAGTTTGCCGAAATATAATTTTGTCAATCTGTCCGTCCGTCAGTAACATTTGTTTTTAAACGTAATAAATACATTGCTAAATTTATCTCATTTCGAAATATAGGAACTTTTTACTACTTTTGAAAAATAAAGAATATTGTATTAATAGTAAATAATAAATTCCTAACAAATAAAGCTGATGTCATGACCGGAAACCGAAATCGAAACCTTAAGATCTTCAGTCTGAGGTTCTACACTCTTTCCTATTTGGACTTTCTAAAATATAGAGCTTAAATCATTACCTTAAAAAAATAATTATAACTTTGGCCTGACGTCATAGATTTATGATTATCGTTATGTTTTAAAACATGAATTCAAACATAAGCGATAAAAAATGAATGGGTTAACATCATCTACAGCCTTAGAAATTGTTTTTATAGTCCAAAACAATTTATATTGCTTAAACTACGTATTGTATGTAGTTTTTTTTTGTTATAATTATATAACCTTCCCAACTAAGCAAAAAAATTTCGACATTACAGAACATATAGTAAATTAAATCAAGAATAATTTTAATTTTCTTTTAGACTGTTGATACAAATGGTGGTAGTATAATAATAACATTTGTTTTACTAGAGACGGTTATTCAGGCAGGAATTAGTATATTAGGAAGGTCAGGCTAGTCAAATTAGGTCGATCAGAGCAGGATTAGGTTGGGGTGTATAGAGATTTCTGGCGGATACGAGGGGACTTAAACAATTCCCCAAAATAGTAAGTGCAGAATTAAGCATGTGGTGATTGTGGTGATTCTAAGACATGGACTGAGTTCACCTTATATGGTTCACCTTTCGAAAACAGTTGTTGACAACAGAAGCAGTGTTTGAACAACATTATAATATGCATATAAATTATGACTAGCGGGACCTGTGGAAATTCCACAGTTTTATCCTTCATCTGTTAAAAATTCCTGCTGTCTTTACAATGTTCGGGGCAAACTCAGACCTCACGATATTATTGTACCACCTTTGTTCAAACTGAAACATAATTATCTAAGTATTCTGGTTTATATAGTTTCAGAATATATCTGGTTATTGTAGGAGTTTATTGACATATTTCCTTTCTATGAACGTCCGGTGCGAACGCAGACCGCACAATATTATTAAAAAATTTTTTAACAGACCATATACTACAATTTGACCATAGCCTGAAGACCAAGAAAGTATATTATAGTTCCAGTTCACGTTTGACACAATAAAAAATCAGATGAAATAAAAAAAAATACTTTTGGTGATTCCGTTTTTTATTTTAAAAAAGTATGAAGGGTGATAACGTACGTACGAACATGACATTTGCCGTATGGTATTATTATTATTATTAGCGGGACCCGTGTAAAATACACGAAATGATCTTTTTAATACTAATTATCTTGTACCTAACCTATACATGTTTGAATAAAATATGATAAGATTTGGACTTGTATATTTATTTTTTTAAATGAACAATACATCAAACAATTTACAAAACTTCTTTATATACAATATTTCTAATGAAGGTAATATTTCGACGACTAAACCTTACTTTGTAAATGTTTTCGATTAAATTAAATTTGGCTCCAATTCATGAATATTTATTTACTCCTCTCCAGAAGTTAGGCACAAGGCCAGTTTTATCTTACTCCCACAAGTAAGATGTAACCCAAGGTCGGGTCGCGAAAGTGGGGTTTTAAAAGCCAGAGCTCGAGAAGGTGAGCAATCTGGCCATTAACAATTGCCTGGGTAGCCTCGTTGGCATTCCCCGGTAGGTGCGCCCCAGGCAGTAAGCAATAAACTTACTCCTCCCAAAAGAGGGGGGGGCGAAACCTGGGAGGGTGGACCTCCTAGAACTGCACAGGACAGACCAATAGACCGGCGTAAATCAAGCCTCGAAGGCCAAGACAATACCAGTCTATGGAGTGCAGTATCCATCGGAACAGATACTACACTTTGATCTTAGCCAAAAGGCCAAGCCAATTCATGAGAAGCATACAAAGATTCGGAAGGTCTTTGCTTTTGATGAAAGCATGCCACACAAAATCACACACGCTATTGTATTAATATGTGTCTTCCCGGTCGTCCCCTCCCTACCTCTCTTCGCCTTCCCTTCGAAATGTAGAAAAAAAATCTTAGAGGTTGGTGTGGATCGAACTGTGAACCAGTCGGGCCGAAGTCAAAATACTACGTCGCTAACGGTTGCGCCAAAGTGAAATAATCGAAATGTTTCGAAAATTAGGCGAGTTGAATGTTTTTCAAAATCTAGGTGCGGCACGCATGCGCAGAGCTTTTGCCGGAAGCGTGACACACGAACACACACGCTATCGTATTAATATATAGATATTCAATGTGCTTTTCCCTGGCTGAACAGAGATATTGACGATCTCACTAACTTCAAATCGTTCATTGAATTATTTCGATCGTGATATTGTTCAAGCTTTCACCAACAGAGTTATTAAGGATTTCATGTATGTTACCTGTCTCATTTATAACAAGGGTTTATGTAACAGTGAACTTAATCTGTTAAATTCATTAACTTCAGATCTAGAATTTTTAGATCCATTTTATTTGGTTCAATGAAATCAGGATTAATAGCTCTGAGCCAGAACACAGCATTGTTATTGCTGTGTCTTTCATTTTGTTCATTCATAGCGTGAACTAATCGATGTAGTAAAATACAGTAGTACATGATAAGATGCGCGTGTACATATATACAGTTAGCCTAAATTTAAATTTCCTTTTTTGTATCAAGTAGCCTGTATATATATATATCGGAAATGAAAAGGAAAAACCACGAGATATTTTTTTTATATATTCATCAACGTTTCGTCTTTATTTGTAAGACTTCCCTAGGATTATAATTTTAAGATAAATGTCATGCAAGTACATCTAAATATTGGATCTATGAAAAGAACATGAGAAAAAATAGGTAAACACAGGAAGAAATCATCAAAAACATGATTCACCAGTTTTGTTTAAATAAACGAACGTCTTCAGAAACAGTGAAAATTTGAAATTTATTGTATAACGGAAAAACATAGGAAAATATTAACACACAACGGGATGTTGTGGGCACAATAGTAACTATTTTTTTAAATTATACAGCGCGTGAGAGTTTTTATACAGTTCTCCGTTATAATCCTATATCTAATTGCTTACTAAAATAATTCAAATCTGACATATAAATAGTAACATTAACTTCTAAAAAATTAAAGTTTTACTAAACACCAAACGCCCACCCCACCTACCACCTAAAGGATATTTTTTTCATATCCGGCATTTAAAAAAACAAATTTCGCTTATGTCTGATGTTTTATAGCGGTGAAACTGACAGCAATTTAAAATCCCGCATCCACGAACAAATGAGTCCTACTAACGCCCTAGTCAGACACAAGAACACTTTAACCTGCAATTTGCACTTTACAAACTACACCCTCCTCAAGACTGAATCCTCTCTCCCACGCCGCAAGTGCATCGAAATTAACGCAAACCTTAGATTCATATATTATTGTTTAACCAAACATCTGGCAGAAGAAGCACTGAATAATGCAATATACCAACTCTGATACAAGATTAAGTACTACTTATTTGTACTGCATTTAATGCATGTTTCAATTTGTTGTCTACTCCTTTTGTTTCGTTCCTTACCTTTTTCTCAATGTCAACGTCTTTGTTGCACTCGTTGCATAATCTCTAAAATAGTTAAGCACGTGCCAAAAACATCTCATTGTGCGTTTTCTTTTTCCTATCATTTGCCGTTAATCAATTGATATAAAATCGTCACTTTTTCTGAAGACGTTCGTTGATCCGAACGAAGCCGGTAAATCACTCGACTTTTTATGAAGTCTTCATGTTTTTAAATGGATTTTCTTTTATTTGTGTTCTTCACTATATATATATATATATATATATAATATGATCGAGGGTTGAGATCTGATTCTAACTCTGCCTGATGAAATCTCAGTTTGTAATAGCTGTTGATCGATAACATCGACATGCCAGTGTCGATGATTTTGTACAGGTCTGTGTAAATAAAAATGATCATATATATATATATATATATATATATATATATATATATATATATATATATATATATATATATATATATTATAATATAAAATGAAGTAATAAAATAAGGTGTCAATCAAATTTTATTAGAATTCAAAGTTCAAGCAAAGTATCCTTAAGTCCTTAGCTCATGAGTTTTCAAAGATAATTCTTCTCTTC
>OY744537.1:5711037-5798537 GCA_963556195.1 Sepiola atlantica | reverse complement strand
ATACGGTTTATTTCCATCTTGAGCGGTTATCTGCAACACTCTTCCAAGACCCTATGTCAGTGTCGAATGCCTTCATGTCGCGCTTCACAACATCCATTTATCAAAGTTCGAAGCTGCCAGTTGACCTCTGTCAATATGCCGGCTCTCTATACAGGATGTCCTTTGGAATGTGCCAATCCTCGATGCGGTAGACATGGCCAAACCAGCGTAGGCTGCGTTGCCTGAAGAAATGTGAACATGACCTCTGTGTTAGACACCCTATATGCCAAGGATGTAGGTGGAAGGTGTTTAATCGCTGCTCTTGTCTAGTGTAAGTGGTCCATCTGTCGATGCTGCACAGCTGTGTTCTGATGATGCAGGCGTTGTACACTGTCATCTTAGTATCCACCGTCAGTTTGTAGGTCTTTCGCACTCTGTATGTGAAGATAGTAAGCGACATAGCTGTTTTCCCGCTCTTTTTGTCTATTTCAATGTCGAAAGAGAGCTCGTCTCACGTGGTTGTATCAAGGTACGTGAACTGGTGAACGACATCGAGTTAATAGTCATCGATACTAACGGAAGATGTTTAGTCTGCGGACGTTCGTTTTGTTAAGGCTAATGGTAAACCCGAAATAATTGCCGGCCTGTTCAAATCGGTCTATCGATGTCTGCAGTTTATTCTGGGTGTGCGTCGCAACTGCTGTGTCGTCAGCTAACATCATGTAACTGATCCCAGGGTTGCAGTTCCAAAGGCATGCTAAGGAGGGCGGTGAAGAAGATCCCTGAGAGTGTTCGGGTAAGTGCACAGCCTTGCTTGACTGCGCTGCATACACAGAAAGAGGTCGTATAACTGGACTGTCCCTCTCATATTAAGGCTGGAAGAACTCTATTAGCCTATGCAAGTTCGGTGGGCAGCTAAATCCTCAGGAGGATCTTGAAAAGGTTGTCTCTGCTGACTAAGTCAAACGCCTTAGTGGAATCTATGAATGCGACGTACAGAAGTATCTCTGTGTCTGCACACTGTTACACACTGAGTTAGCGGAATATCATATCTACTGTAACAAATGATATTTATTTAAGGAATCGAATTTACCCGTCTTGGGATGGGGATTCTTATATATATGTGCTCTATTTCGAGAGACAACTTTCTCAGTCCTTTAGAAAAAATGTACAGATTTGAGGAAGTTTGCTCTAGAAAGAGAACGCAGTTGAAACATGTGTGCACATATGTAACCAAAAGTGTTTGTATAAATAAAAATGTATGCACATATGTAACCAAAAGTGTTTGTATAAATAAAAATGTATACTCAAAAACAGCTCGACTCGTTAATGAGGACTTTTTAATATAATACATTTACTATATATATATATATATATATATATATATATATATATATATATATATATATATATATATATATATATATATATATATATATATCTGTGTGTGTGTGTGTGTGTAGAATAACCTAAACACCTAAGAAATATATGTGTTCGCAATTGATTATATTTGCTTGTAATATTAATTAATCTGCTTTTTATTGAATAAGTTTTTAAGCTAGGTTTATTATTTTTGTCCTATTTATATATCTATGTATCTAGCTAGCTATGTGTCAAGACACACACACAAACATATATATATATATATATATATATATATATATATATATATAAAATTGAAATATAAGCCATATTAGCAATATAAGATTTTTTTTTTTTTACATTAATCCTATGGATTACGGAATAAAATTCCTTCCTCAGGGGTGACCAGTATTGTGTCATTTTTTTTTATCAAAAAACAAGAATAAACAAACTTATTTATTTGTTACTTGATAAACGTCCTTGGTACGACGTCTCCGCAGTGATGTTTTCGACGGTTATGATTCAAATCCGGTGTCGAACGAAAGAAGCGTTGGCACGCTGTCATGAAAAGTGTGGGTTTGTCGTTCAAATTTCAAAGTATTGCAGGGTTAGTTAATAAAATTGAAATGTATTGCTAATATGGCTTATATTTCAATTTTATTAACTAACGCTGCAATACTTTGAAATTTGAACGACCAACCCAGACTTATATATATATATATATATATATATATATATATATATATATATCCTCACAAACTGTTATTAATATTTAATCTAACTTCTGATATTGGTGAATGTCTTGTTAATTCTCTATATATGCATCCGCAATGTTCAATAACTGGTTCTTTAAACTTGTTTAGATTATATTAGCTGTTTCACAGAATAAAATGCTCTCGTTGTGTATGTTGTACGCAAAGCGCCTTTGATGATTAATATTCCAATGGCTTCTATGTCTCCTTTTAATTTCCTCTTGAATAGCAATATTACCTTTTTCCTAAATTCTAATATATCTAACACATTTTATTTATGTCTGGTAGGAACATTCTTTGCTTGGAAGATAAATTACACTCCGGCGTGTTTTTTTTATTAGTTTCTACGTTGGTCGGAAGACAATTTCCCTTTTTCATGTCTAATTAAATTTTCTATTTCGCATCTTAATTTCCATTTCATATTTTATTAATATAATTCTTGTTTTTCAGTATCACTAAGTAAAATGTTTTTGCACGATTTTTTCGTGGAGAAGCTATGAATACAAAATTACAGGCGGTGTCTGATTGAGCAGATATGTACTCTCGCTGCCAAAAGTATTATACATTAATGGTGTTCATGTATTAATAATGTTGGGAAACCAAGGAATATGGAAATAACTGTTTTGTATTATTTTTTGTATATGCATATATATATATATATATATATATATATATATATATATATATATATATATATATATACATAAATATATATTAAGTTTTTGTAGTTAAACCTTCAGTGTTTTAGCTCAATAGATATTAGTTCATAATTCCGGAGAACACCCACACACACACACACACACACACATATATATATATATATATATATATATATATATATATATATATATATATATGTGTGTGTGTGTGTGTGTGTGTGTGTGTTATTGTTTATTTACCTATGGACGTATACGTTTCGTCTCTTTAGCTGATATCAGTCCTTGCACAAAAATTGAACATTTGAAATCATCTGCGCTTAGTTCGGCAAGCTTGAAAGCGACACAGTGTATATTTACTACTGATGCGAAAGTCGTGTAATCCTCGCAATCTTTTCTCGTTAAATTTATGCACCATCTTTTGTGAAAAAAGGAAATTTTAGGGCTAAACAACTCCGTCAATAACTTAACCACTTCCGAGAAAGTTAAATCTCTGGTCTTACGGGGTAATATGTAGTCAACGAACTTTGTATGTTCGATGGTCCCTTATTTACGAAGGAGTAATCGAACAGTTTTAGCGTCTGCCCAATTTTCGCAATCTATGTTCATATCTTCTAAAATATGAAGCGAATGTCCTATCGTTGTCTGGAGAATAAGAAAAAATGTCAATTGTACTCCAAACAGTATTTTTGGAAAATGCGTATTCGTTCTCGGTATTTTGACCCCTATCCGATATTGTTTGTAGCAATAGTTGTTCAAACTTTTGCTGTTTTTCATCAGCTTTTCGTCGTTGTTCGTCGGCTTTTGGTTGTAGGACAAGCAGTTTTTCTTGAAACCTAGCTTCTATTTGAGCCTGTTGTTCGGTTTGGAATTTAACGAGTTCTAACATCATAACTTTTAAATCTTCCATGTTTACTGTTGTGTCTTTATACAATACAGCTTTTTGTTCTTTTATATTACGCTGCTAATCTAATTAGTTCTTAAACCAGAAAAAAAGTCAACCTTTTTTTTCTTCTTTTTCGCTGGACAAAAAAATAAGGTTTTTAATTTCGGCGGTAGTATTTATTTTTCTCTTTGTAGAGAGAAAATGAATTGTATTATATTCTGTTGTTAAAAATCTTAACTCAGTACCGGAATAAAATAATGACTCACGGGTGTCGTTCTAGAAAAAATAACTTAGTTGATATTTTTTCGTAAGAGACGAAGAACAAAAAAAAATCACGTGAATTTACTTTCCTAAAAAAATCCGATTTTCGAGATTTCTTATTCTTTGTCCGCCGGATAAGCTTGTTTTAAAACTTGTGCTTGTGTAGCTTTCTTCTTGTTCGTCTTTAATTTCCTCGTGCATTTGCCAGTGTTTGTCTTACGCTGGATTTTTTTTTCATTCGAAAAACTTTTCGTTTGTTCAGAGATGAGTACGTAAGAAAAATGTGACGTAATTCCAGATTGCCAGTTGTTGTCTGGTGGTTAGAAAAATGGAGAGAAAGTAGATTTTCGAATCCTTCGTTGCCAAGTTTTTGTGGCCCTGTTTAAAGGGACCGAAAGGAAGACACGAACACGGTATGAAGTAGAAACAAGTGTATTAAGAAAATAGAATACAGAGGGTAGAAATATGCGCCTGGTAAGTAGAGTTCAAACTATCTTACTGGATTTCGGCGAGAGTTAATTGCCGTTGGCATCTATTTAGAAAAGAGGAAGAGTCCATATTGTACATATGTAAGTCACCATAACACATTTAGAAACAGAGAAACGTTCTTTTGTCGTCCTGGAAATCGAACATACATACGTGTATATGTACACATAAAAAATACTGTATAAATTCTATGAGAAGTCTCTTTACTTCTGTATACAGATAATAATGAATAATAATACTTGTATATATGATGATAATAATAATAATAATAATTATAATAATAATAATAATAATAATAATAATAATAATAATAATAATAATAATAATAATAATAATAATAATATTTGTATATATGATAATAATAATGATGAATAATAATACTTGTATATATGATAATAATAACAATAATGAATAATAATATTTGTATATATGATAATAATAATGATAAGTACTATAAAGAAGTAAAGAGAGTTATTATCTTTAG
Organism: Sepiola atlantica; assembly: GCA_963556195.1. Taxonomy (NCBI): domain Eukaryota; kingdom Metazoa; phylum Mollusca; class Cephalopoda; order Sepiida; family Sepiolidae; genus Sepiola; species Sepiola atlantica. The sequence goes on along the minus strand of OY744537.1, from coordinate 5,793,671 downwards.
TTTGTCGAGAAAACTAACTGTGATAATTCTGCTTGATTAGACTCCAAATTCAAGTTGTCAAACATTCCTTCGGTCATTCAAAGCGGTTTAGATATGCAACATGACATCAGAGCCGGAATCTCGCTCAGCCTTTGTACTACTAGATTTTGTCAGCGGTAGACGTGTTCTCGGTGGTACGTGTCTAGGCAGGTGGAGGACACCCACACACTTCCTGAAGTATTTTGAACAACCACAGTTTACCGCTTTCGTTTTCTGAAAATACGAATACGCATCTGAACTTACAAAGGTGTCGTTTTCTCTTGAAAGTTTTATTTTTCAGAAAAAAAGGTGCGATTCTAATCCAGGAGGGTGTTCGTGAAGAATCAAACCATTAGTAGACGATTAGAGATCATCATCATCATCATCATCATCATCATCATCATCATCATCAGCAGCAGCAGCAGCAGCAGCAGCAGCAGCAGCAGCAGCAGCAGCAGTAGCATCATCATCATCATCATCATCATCATCATCATCATATACATGAATAGACGAGAGCTGAGTAAAAGCTTTGGTTATTCAACTTGCACTGAGCGACCTTTCACCAACGCTACGATAATATTCTGTATTTTTCAAATGGTTACACAGTTTCTTCTAGACTTTAAAGTATGAAATATCATTAATTATTTGACTTTTGCTTTTTTCTCTTTTATCACTATCCCATTAGTCTTAAGTGAAACGACTCTCCATTTTGTTTATGATGCATGTTAAAGAGTGTCATTGAATATAAAAACTCAAATCAAGATTTTGTGCAAAAATGTACGTGATATTTAGACGAGCATACTAAATAGAGAAACGGAAATAAAACGAAATGGATATCTGAAAAGTTAAACGCGCAATAGTTTTGATTTCTGTGCATGCAGTTGCTTTGCACATATTTGAGAAATCGAATAAAAAGTGTCATCATCGAAAGGACACTTTCCTTTTCGTCTGATCCCTCTGTCAAACTAGTTTCAGTGTGAGAGATTGCTTCGTAGAAAAATGCACTAACATCTTTGAATTGCAAGGGAATAGTGAACACAAAAAGCGGATAATACTCGTTTGGCATCAGACAAATGTCACGTTGATGTCATTGGCAACGAACCAAAGAGAGAAATAACGCATGAGTAGTGTGAACGTTGAATAAGGTAATTGTATACAATACAAATGAAATCAGAGTTGGTTGGATGAATCAGATAAAACCAGCGCCAGAAAGATGCGGTTGATATAAGTAATGCCCGCAAAAATATATAAATATAATTCAGGTAACTTATTAAGTAGAGAGTTTTGATCTAAAGATAGCGGACTGGGTTTAATGTGTGAAATAAGAAATAAAGTTATGTATCTTATGATAACCTATCATGATATATTGAGAGGCAATAACTGTAACTATTGCATTCCATTCTGGTTCGTACATCTAAACTTCTTCATTTTCAGGTTGTTTAACAATAAGCATAATAGAACCAACGACAGTCGTCGGGCAAGGTGCAAAACGCAAATAACTAGATATTAAACTGATCTTGTTACATGTGCGTATTTTATTTCTCTAAGATAATTTGTATTGTCAGTGGTTATTCTTTTTAAGAGTGTGGATAATCACAGTTTTGTAAAACAGAAAAGTAAAAGCACAGAAGCAGAAAAGAGAAGTAGGGAATAGTGTATTATAATGAAATAAGATTACCGTACAGAAAGTGTAGATTTTTTAATTGAAATATTTTTCTAGTGAGACTGGCCTTTTATATATATATATATATATATATATATATAATAATGGTAATAATCCAGGTGAAAAATATCCACAGGGTGGTAATCCAGAGAATTTTAACCGGGTTTATAAAAAGTGCTCAATATCAAAATAGAGCTTTATATATGATAATTTTATTTACACAGACATGTACAAAATCTGCGACACTGGCATGTCGATGTTATCGATCAACAGTTACTATAAACTGAGATCTCATCAGGCAGAGTTAGAATCCGATCTTAACCTCAGATCATATTTATTATTATTATTATTATTATTATTATTATTATTATTATTATTATTATTATTATTATTATTATTATTATTATTATTATTATTACTATTATTATTAATAATTAATAACGCCAGCATTTTCCAGTTATTCTTTTAGTTATATTTTTTTGGTATTTTTTATTCAATTATTAGGGGTATCTACTATTATTATTATTATTATTATTATTATTATTATTATTATTATTATTATTATTATTATTACTACTACTACTATTCCTGTTACATTTAACGAATATACTTATTTATTCAAATTAACTCCAGACAAATTATAAAGACAATATATACCCGGAACCGCGACACATTTTATCACCGCCCCAACCAATATAACAATCAGCCCAGTTTGCACGCACGCATACTACAGTTCACTTGGAAAAAGACATTTATAAACTCGACGGTTTTTTGACACCTAATTCTTGCATGTCTACCACCCCCCTCCTTCCCTCCCGACCTAAATCAACAGACGCCCTCTCTCTCTCTCCTTCTTCTTCTTTTTCTTTTTCTTTCTTCTTTTTTCCTCTATGTGTCTCTCCCCTCATCATTATTTGTTCCTCTTTCCACCATATATTCTTATTTTTTTATTTATTTATTTATTTATTTATTTATTTGCCCTGTCTGTTTCAGATTCTAGACCTTAGATTTTTAGATTTTTTAATTTTTAATTTTTAATTTTCAATTTTAATTTTTTAACGGCTTTAATTTTTGAAATGTTAAATTTTTTTCTTTCTTCTTCTCTGTCTCTACCCCTCCACTTCATTCTCTCCAAATATGATCTGAGGTTAAGATCGGATTCTAACTCTGCCTGATGAGATCTCAGTTTATAGTAACTGTTGATCGATAACATCGACATGCCAGTGTCGCAGATTTTGTACATGTCTGTGTAAATAAAATTATCATATATATATATATATATATATATATATATATATATATATATATATATATATATATGTTAAGTCTGCAATATTTTGGATTTAGTTAGTTTGTCTGGGAATTTAAACTGCTTTTACATTTTTTTTTAATGACTCAAAGCTTCTTTAGACTATATATATATATATATAGAGAGAGAGAGAGATAGATAATAATAAATAATAATAATAAGTTATTGATAAAGATCTGAATAAGGGATTCTTTTAATTTCGCGATAACATCTGGTATAAAAAAGTGTAGATTTTCTAATTAGAATATCTTTTGTAAGACTGAGCTTGTTATTTGGTGACACCTAGAATATATATATATATATATATATATATATATATATATATATATATAAATTTATGAAAATAAATTAATGGCAATTAAGGTACACAGATGCTTCCACGTTTCATCTCCGTCGGGAATCCTCAGGCTTAAATTGTTTATTTTTAATAAAGAATAATGCAATTTCGTGTTTCTTCCGATTACTGAACTGAACTTAATAATTGTTTAATAACTTCAAATTACTCATTACCGATACCTCAAAATATATTTTCAAAATTAGATGGACGAAAAATATTCTCAAAACACAATTTACCGGATGTAGAGCTACAAATACCATTTGGAGAAGAATGTACAAATTATCAAAAATAAATACACACATAGCTTTGAATAATTCAATAGATAGTCTGTAGGTTTCATGTAGTTTCAGGAATAGTTCAGCAAATAATGGAGGATATACAGAGTGAACGTATTACATGTAAACATTGTATTATTTTTTTTAAGAATTCAGATTTAAGCTAAGCATTTCATAACGCAAATGTTATTAACAACAACACGTAGGACACGGGGTTACTGAGAGATTTCGAACGCCAAAGTTAGTCAGATCTCCGACAATAAAATATATGCGAACAGCAACAAGTGAGTAAACATTGCAGACGTTTAAGAGATTTGCAAATTACTAAAGCAATTATATAACTAGAATGCACGTATCAAGAGTCACATTAAATAAATTACTTAGAAAAACTACGAAATGGCACTAACGGCTTTCATCGGTTTCCAATATACATGTCATAATGTACCTCGATCTTAATATGTACGAGGAAAAGTTTAGATACACTGTCATTTCTAACATACGATTTTTACTTTTTCAATTTAAAAGGAAGCACGTGTTTAAACAACATGTATACAAGCATCGAACATCGAAAATCGAAAATTCTTGAGTTAACCTTTATTGACATGTTTTCTATATAGATCTTTTAATTTTAAAATGTAAAGCAAAACAGACATTCACAACAAATACAACCGATGAATAATTACAAAAACTTGAAGTCAGATTTCATTATAACGACATATACAATACTTTGTTCGTAGTAAACCATAGGACAGAAAGAAATAATAAAAATTGAAAACTCATTTATTGTGGTATTAAGATAAAACAAATTTCTATATTTTGAAGCTCTTCTTACCTGATCGTCCGCTTCATTTTATTGGTTAGAAAAACAAAACATGATTGCTGATTCTTGATTTATTCAGGCGTTAATTAGAGTAGCACATCGTTTTCAGTCAATTAGTTTCAGTAAATATCGCGCTCTCATCATTATAACTCGAAACTAAGAGATACACGTAACAAATAATTGAGCTTACCACCTATAGGGAGTCAACGAAGACTCAGTTGGGTTCATGTTTATATTCATTGAGACGGGAATCAGCTGGTGGGATCGAACGAATTGCACAACTGAACGTTACAAACAACTTAATAGTGACTTTGAAAACCCTTTTTACGGTTCCAGTTTTGGGGTGAATATTTTGGGAAGAGCCGGTTTTAAGAAGCATTTTTTAGGAAAGCAGTTTCAAGTAATATTCAAATGTGTGAGAGACAAAGAGTAATGTTACATGATAAACAAACAAAATAAAGAATACAAAAGCACAATTTCACAAAAAATTATGTTATATATGTTTACATTGTTTCAAAGTCTGTTTTAAGTAATATTCAAATGTGTGAGAGGGTGAGAGAAATGTTACATGATAAACAAACAAAATAAAGAGTACAAAAGCACAAGTTCATAAAAGAGATATTTTATATATGTTTAAAAATGGAAGTCTACAAAGATAGGAAAACAGAATAATTGTTCATATTTGAATGTACTTGCAGAACAAGGGGGATTCATTAGTTGAGATATCGAGGAAGCCTGAGTCGATAATTTAAGGGCTGTGAATTATCCACGGGTCTGACAAACCATAATCAAAACTTCCTCACTCAATTACATGAATTACATTTCATTGAAAGTTTTTTAACTAGAGTCAATAATCATTTGTTTTCATATTAGAAAGTTCAGTGAGAAATGTATGAAGTATTAAAGTGGTTAAGTTTATACATTTGTTTTCAATCAGCAGACGACATTGAAAAGGGGATTCAAACAGTTTATTATTAAATAAAGTCAACAATTATTTGTTTTCATATTAAGAAGTTCAGTGAGAAATGTATGAAGTATAAAAATGGTTAAGTTTATAAATCAGGAGACGACATTGAAAATGGGATTCAACCAGTGTGCGTGTGTCGTCTTTAGTGTGGGTATGCGTAAGATAGTGAAAATGTTGATGCATTGTGTAGGTGTGTGTGTGCGTGTGTGTCAATGTGGCTATGTGTACGTGAGTTTAGAAAAAGTCATTTTCAGCTTTCCCAATGTCTGACAGAGGGGCGATGGTGGCTGGAGAAACGTCGATGTGAGCTCTGTTTTGGATTTGGGCTGAACATTCAGTTGAATGAAAAGTCAGGCTTAATATGGGGTCGAGGTGGGTCTAAAAAGGCAATTTCTATAAATTCAGAAAGATCCGTTGATTAGTTCAAAATATTATTTGTTTTTATTAATTCTGGCGGATGCGCTTGCAAAGCCGTGTGTACAGAAACGAGTTTAAGCACTTTCATGTTGGGCACGGAAGTGTAAACTTCGCTGCTACACTGTCACATAACGTTACATTATTTACATCTGTGGTTTATATAAATAAAAAAGATTAATACTTCGTAGTCTATAATTTCATTACGATTAGCCTTCCTTGTCCGTGCCTATAGATCATTAGTATTATGACATTTTATTTTTCATTTGAATATCTCTTTCTCCGAAAACAATAATTATAACGCTTTCGTCATTCCAGTAATTAAAAAATTATTGCCGAAATATGAAATCATAATTAACCGAAATCGTTCAAATGACATAGTTTTCTGTTATGTATTTTAATATATTCCTTGCGATTAGGCTAATTGACAAATCCACATCCCTAGAATTTAAAGTACATTTCAATCTGTGTGTTCGGACGGCACTGTGAACAGACGATGCGATACATAATTCATTATATGATCGAAGAATAATGAAACGAGGAATATTAAAGAAAATAATGCCGCTTTAAAGTCAACGTCACAAATAATTTATTACGATTCAGACATCTTAATGAAACCGTATGGAATGATGTGTAATAATATATTGGCTGAATCTCTCCTCATATTTACTGCTTTTCTAAATATGCAGCACGATTTGTTAACATCTCTCATCAATCTCTAGAAGTAAAATGTGTATTTAAAGGTAAAGATATTTCAGAAAATAAATCTACCAAAAAATTAAATAAACGGGTTCATATAGTTTAAACCAAATTAACAAATAAGATTTAGAATAGCCATATTTAAAATCATTATAAGAACACACTGGTTATTAAAAAATAATGGTGAAATTTATTTTGTAAGGATATAGTCAGGGTCTATCTGATGAAATATATGTAAATTATATCCGTCCGAGATTGAGATCGTCACAGCACTGACACGTGAAAAACCTCCCACCTAATAATTTGAAACACGACTTGTTGGGGTCCTCCCCCCTCCCCTCTCATGTCCCATGTCGCCGTTATAGACAAAGCCCCAACTCTATCCCCCTCCCCCTCCAATGTATTTTCAATTTTCAATCTCCCGTTAAAGTGAAGTTAAAATTTTATGCCATTTGAATTCCTTTCGCCGGCCCGATGAGTTGGTCGCTATTCGCACCAATGAAACAAAACTTGTTTTGTCGCAACTAATGGAATAAAATCAAAATATATATATATATATATATATTATATATATATATATATATATATATATATATATATATATATATATATATATATATATATATATATATATATGTATATATATATATATATATAGATAGATAGATAGATAGATAGATAGATAGATAGATAGAGAGAGAAATATATATATATATATATATATATATATATATATATATATATATATATATATATATATATATATATATATATAATAATGGTAATAATCCAGGTGAAAAATATCCACAGGGTGGTAATCCAGAGAATTTTAACCGGGTTTATAAAAAGTGCTCAATATCAAAATAGAGCTTTATATATGATAATTTTATTTACACAGACATGTCGCAGATTTTGTACATGTCTGTGTAAATAAAATTATCATATATATATATATATATATATATATATATATATATATATATATAAAGTCAGGTTCATATTATATTCCAATAACCATGTTTTTATTTTAATATTTTTATTTTTTTCACTTTCCAAAAAACATGACATTTCTGTGAGATATAGTTTTTTTACGTTCCGTTTCATTTGTCTTGGGGCAAACAACATTTTTATGTCAATATCGTCTCTGCAACATTATAAAATCATCAGAAAAAATCACAAAGAGTAAAAAGTTCTTGGATTAAACTGTCTTGAAAAACCTACACTATACAGTGGTTCATTTTTGGTGAAACCAAACAAAAAACAAGGAAATGTATATATATATATATATATATATATATATATATATATAACTAGTACAATACAGGACGCGTATAAGAAATACATATATAATTCGTTTGATTTGGTACGGTTTCGGTTGCGCCTAAATGTTAATTTACAATAAAATAATAACAATGTTCCCACGTTACTCACCCTGCTGCTCAAAATACATATTCCATGATTCACAATGATAAGTTCAATAGTTTAGGAATTTATCAAGCACATACATACTATTGTCTTTTACGCGCATGCACCAATACATTTGAAAATGTATTGTTTAATATAATTCAAAATTTGTTGTAGTAAATATGTTCCGCTATTAAATTTATTATTATCTAACTTATTTTAGGGACGGAAGAGTTTGTGTGGGAGCCCCCCCCCCCCCCGAATGTTTAAGTTTATAATAGAATCATGTGTCCATCTTTTTCACCTAGTTGCCAGGAATATGTATTCCAAAAATCACAACGGTGGATTAATTAGTTTATGAGTTTATCCTGTACAACGAAATATATTACCTAACTTTATGTGTATGAACCCTTTAAATGATAACATTTACAGAAGAAATAATGCGCCTAAATTACTCACCGTGTTTTCTAAAATATATATTCCAAAATTCATAATAATCCGTTCATTAGTTTAGGACATCTTTCTGTAGATAGAAATTAGTGTGCTCAAACTTAATCACCCCAAATGCTTTGCAATATAGATAATGTAGAAAATATGTAGGAATAGAACTGTACGTAATTGTTAAATGAAATAAATCATGAAATACGTAAACAAAAACATGAATAGTGAATTTATGTGAGTTCGTTTCATTAACGAATATGCAAATTAGTTGTCCTTTTTGAAGTCGCTCGCATATGCAAGACTGAGTATATTAGGAAGTTGTTTTTACTTTTTAAATAGAAAAGTTTGCTCTTAATATAAAAACCAGTATGATAAATAGCTCTACTTTATATGTATAGATCTGTGAGATTCTCTATTTAAATTTGCATAGGATTATTGATTAAAAGAAAACAATTCTCAAGCGAATATAATAAATTAAAAGTTGTCGGTTTATTTATTTCAATTAAAATGTTTCATGTCAATGTTTCATGTCCATAAATATGTGAAATATATATTTACTTTACTAATGGGTAACCGCTTATAAATGTCCGGGATAATGGGTAAAAATATTGTCAGATAGACAATAATCGCTACCATGAGAGGATTAGTAACAATGATTGGAAAATAAAACATCACTCAAGAGGGATTGAGTATTCAAGAGGACGGCTCAACAAGTGTTTGTTAAAATTAGACTTGAAGAATACCATCATGTAGTCGATTGGAAAGATGCATGATGGTATGTTTCATAAAAGAAACTGTTTTCGTGGAAGTTCTGTTGCGTTTTGGTACAGTGAGAGAAGGAAAGGTCCATTGCTGTTATTGTAGCTAAGCTAGTTCTTGCTGCGAATCATGTACTGTAGGGATTGGAGCTCAATCGAGCTCCAGCCATGATCATAATGATACAGTAGAGAGAGGGTAGCTACATCTCCTCTGTGCGTGACAGGATGTAGATAAGAGTAGAGATAACCCCACACCAAATTGCGAAGTCGGTTTTGTACTTAGACAAGACAGGAAATATGCTCCGGAGAGTACCTCTCCAGATATGACAATCTCGAGACGTAGCTGGCTCTTATACAGTAAAGAGATTGCGTCAGAAGAGATTATTTATTTGACTGTAGAATTATCCAACTATTTTTCCAGCGACCTTTGTGATGTAAGTCTTCGATTTCCCGGTTCGAGATGAAAGTCAGAGTTAGGATCTTATAAAAGCGGGGAGCTTTCCTACAGATGGAGCTTGCCATTTCAACTGGGAGGCAATATGGATCCTAGTGAAAAGACAGAAACTGTGTTATAGAGGCATTAAAAGCAACGATGAACTTTTCTCCATTGTACAACGTCAGAAGAGAGTGAGTCAGAAAACAAAAAAATGATCATCAATACACTTCAAAGTGCTGCCATACAAAAAACATGTCCCTTGCATAAGTGTCAACGAATGATCTCAGAATATGATTCGGGATATCATTTATGAAGAAAAAGAAAAGGGTTGGGACCAGAATAGATTCCTGAAGCACGCCAGCATTGATGCTATGTGCTTCAGTCTCTTGCGCGTCAACAACTACCTTTATAGACCTATCAAAGAAAGGATTTAATGGTTAAGATCACATATCCAAATGTCCAATAGCTAACAAGCATGTGAAGCAAACCTTTATGCAAAGGCCTATCGAAGCCATCTTATATATGATGAGCTATCATCCTAGAAACAGATGCCCCGTCGATAGATTCGCAAATCTTGTGTGATATCATAACCAGCACGTCAGTTGTTGACCTTGCAGGACGAAATCAATATTGCTTGCTATTACGTTGTTTGTTTTTACTGATGTGGTTTACAAATTTTCATATATTACAGATTCAGGCAACTTACTCATGAGGCACAGGAGACTGATCGCCCTCTACTGAACTGCACACTACTGATCTTTAGTATATTTATATGCTGAGAAGACAAACGAAGTATTCCAAGGAAGAATTTCTCTTTTAAACAACCATTTCGACTTGCAGTTTCTTGGGAACTATAACAGAAATGTTGTCGGGACAAATTGCTCGGTTGGCATCTAGGACCTTTGGCAACATTACAGACTGATATCTTGATGTCGCCGAAGGTTGTTTAAGTCATAGGGGGAATTCTGGTGGTAAGTGACCCTGGTCGAGCAAAGGGTAGAATTTGCTACAATGTTCTTTTAATAAATTCTGCGTTCATCCGATACTGATGAGATGACATCTGGGCCATTGATTATAGTTGGGATAAAAGTACATCTGTTCAACACCCTGTTTATTATTCCACAAAACTCTGGCCGACAACTCTATATTTAAATGACTGTTCATAAAACTATTTAAATCTTTATATAACGCCTTTTCAGTGGTTTCGGGCACTTTGCAAAATAGGCTTTGGTTTTAGAACATCATTTTTGTTAAAAGCAATTGAAATAGTGGTTTCGGCACTTTGCAAAATAGGCTTTGGTTTTAGAACATCATTTTTGTTGAAAGCAATTGAAATAGTGGTTTCGGCACTTTGCAAAATAGGCTTTGGTTTTAGAACATCATTTTTGTTGAAAGCAATTGAAATAGTGGTTTCGGCACTTTGCAAAATAGGCTTTGGTTTTAGAACATCATTCTTGTTGAAAGAAATTGAAATAGTGGTTTCGGCACTTTGCAAAATAGGCTTTGGTTTTAGAACATTATGTTTGTTAAAAGATATTGAAATAGTGGTTTCGGCACTTTGCAAAATATGCTTTGGTTTTAGAACATCATTCTGTTGAAAGAAATTGAAATAGTGGTTTCCGTGGGTAATAGCGACGGCACATTCGAGGGTGTATCATGGCCAGCCGTTAGGTCTCTTTTGGAATAATTTGGAGGGATAAAGCATTCCATACCAACGGTTTCTATTCAGATAGATGCGATTTACGACAGAAATAGATTTCAGAGGGAGATCAGCTCTTGAATATTACGAAAACTTGCTTAACTTTGTTTTGACTTTAATTTAGACATCTGACTGATCGAAAGAACCCAAAACAGATAGAAAGTTTAATGTGCACTTTTCAGGGAGGACTTGCAAAATGTCCATCAGCATCGGGTTAGGGTTAGGGTTAGGGTTAGGGTGTGTGGATTTGAAAACAATTTGACTAAGATTATATGCAAGGAATAAGTCGTGAAACATTTCTTATCATCAGTACTGTTTGAGTGGACTAGCCACTCAATATTGTAAACATTATAATCACCATAGGCATAGATGCTAGCAGAAAGGGGAACAGACAGAATCTTGCCAATTTTGTCAGAGATTAGTTCAATAACATAAACTCCATCGGTGAGGGGACGATAGATGAAAGCGGTACTGTGAGTAAGTTCAGCACGTAAACACATATAAGGAAAATTAATATCTTCGTTTGAAGTCTCCCTCACTCATGTTTGAAAACTGTCGCTTATGTTGGTGCAGATTCAATGGCAATAGCGATCTGGAAAGTCGAGTTCTGATATCATTTCGAGTAGTCGGTGATCATGAAGTCATCTGTAGAAACTGAAAGGCTTATGCCAGTTTCTCAGAGAAACAAAAGATCGACTGTTGTCTCGTGTAAATTGATGGCAGTCTCTTGAAGATTGAAATGTATACCCCTAATGTTTGAAAAGGAAACCTGATAGTAAGAATCTCCGTTAGAAGTTGGGGTTTTGAGTTCACATTTATGTTTTGTTTTATGATTCATCATGTTGGGATTGGAAGATGTATGGAAGAGGCCAGCAAACAGTTAAGAGCAGAACGCAGAGAGCATGAGTAAAAATCGTTATATCTGTAAGCCATTGAATAATGATAAGCCTTATTATTTCCCACTAGTATGGCAGTGGGACGCCGTAAATGAAAGTACGGCATGGTCGAGTATTAAGTCAACAAATGGCAATACAACAGCGACGTCATTTGGAACCATTCTGATAGGTCAGCCTCTTTGAACGTTACTCTAATGTTCGGCTCCTGTGGCTATCACTGGGGTAACGTAAGCCAGGATACGACGTGCTTCTCTATGACTCGTATTAGTGACGTTGCAACACAAATAAGAAGAGAGAAAATCATTCACGTTATCGTCAAATACTGCTCATACTAAACAAATGCCGACCGAGGGGACATTATTTTCTTTGTCAGAAACATCGCTCATGAAGAATGGGGACTGAGAAACAGAGTAAGGGAGGCGACAGTTACAGGCTGATGAAAGTGTATCTACGGTGCATTTTCTATCCTCTATTTTTGGATGTTAACATAAAGATTGCAGGGTTGTGCGAAAGAATACTCACTCTCTAAGTGTATTCCTAGTATTAGTTAATATAAAAGTAATAGATTTAAATATACTATAGAGTGTCTATGTAAATTTACAATGATATTAGGTTCGAATATACAGTGCACCACCCTCACGTTACAGAAAATGGATTTACTAGATGGTTATCTGCAAAACACATACAAGAAAATAGTATTCCGAAAATCAGGACATCATTGAAAGCATAAAAGTGAGCTCTAAAGAAATGTCTATATGTATCTAGATTCGCAACTGACCAGTTTAGAAGACTACTTGACAAGTCACAACCAGAACCAAACCTGTGTTATACTACTACTATGCAAGAGATGTAAATTTGATTGCTAACAAAATTAACAACATTATAATGGTCGGAGATTAAAAAAATAATAAGTTTCAATTTTAACTAAAAATCGAGCAGGACAATAATATTTTTTTCATTGTAATATTAAAGAATGAATTAATTTTCCATAGAAACTTGTATGCGGTTTCAACACATGTCCACTCATATTGAACTATATACTACAATATTACATAACTCATGGAAGAAATGATTCATTCGCACTCATATGAATTAGTATCGTTACGTTGATAACTAAATATGTTATCGATTATAATCCGGATGGACTAATCTCCATATATAAGATTGTAGTCTCAGGATTACAACATCACAACTCAAGTTGTGATGATCAAAAATTAAAATATAATAGTGCAAGACATTTCAGAATTTGCAAGTGTGCAGGGTTACAATAATTACTCGAGGAAAATACCATACCCAGGTTGGAAAGCCTTTAACGCTCAATACATGTGTATTGGTTCAAAGTTCGATGTTATTTGGACCACTGTGTCTATATGCTCTTCTTTTCATCATAACTTAGCTATTCATGATTATGAACTATCAAGCTAGAATGCGATGAAGAAATTCCATCGTAAATATAGCGATACTAATCTCCATTAGCAGAGGAATTGTAAAAACTTCAAGGAATTAGCTTTAGAAATCATGTTAAAATTTTAATAATTAAATGTATATATTCTATGAAACTTTGCATGTAATACACATAGGTGCAAAAGTTCAAACAGTTTATTATATCAAAATTAGTTCCTTTAAATCACAGTAAACATTCAAATTTCTAGCAATATCTTTCTGATTTTCTGTCCTTAAGTGGATATAGTACAAAGTAAAATTTAGTTCCAAGTGATAGTCATCTGAAAGTTGATGGTTCAATCCGCGATGCGGGTGATACAAATAATTACGAATTATTGAAAACTTCTTCTGACGGAAAGAGAGATGCAATTCCGTTCGAAATTCCGTCCAGATTCCCGAGTTCGAGAAAAATATTCCCGGGTTCGTAAAGATACACCTGAAGAAGACAGTAGGTTACAATGGTCAAAACGTTCTGAAGATAACACTCACAATGAGAACAGTCGTCCGAATAATCCTAATAATCCATGCTAGAGAGTAGATTCTTCTATTAAAATTCTACCTACAATAATCAACAGTTATTTAAACATATTATTAGAAAGATATTGATATTTTGTGGATTTACAAGTAGCTCTGTCTAAATTTCTAAAAGACAATCCAAAGTCAAGAATATATATTCTAATATCTGGATAATGCATATACTTACTACGAAAGTACTCATTTATAAATACTAACTATAATATGAGTATTAAATAAAAAGATGGCTAAGCAGAGTCAATAATAAGGTTATAAATTTCAAAGGTAAAGAATTCCGACTTCAGCCATTTTAAAATGAATGGTGGTAAAAGCAAATAAAGTCCTCCCGTCGATTAAAACAGTACAATTTCAAATGACCAAATTCCCAAAAAGTGACATTCTGTTCATGGATTTCAAGAATATTATGCTGAAGAGTATGTTTACTGTAATTAGACATAAAATACAAAATAAATTGCGATAATTTTAAATGAAAAAAGAAAGGAGAGACATATTGGTGTTATTTAGCTGAGCATGACAGTTTTATGCAAGAAGAAAGAGTCGTTGCTTCTTAATAAGTATGACCCTGACATACATTACTTATTTAAAAAGAAATATTATTATTCAAATTAAATGATACGGATTGATGTAGAAAGAATCGTGGATTTTTTTACGGGATCCGCTTATTTATTAATCATTTCAGAATTCTAGGATATTTAATGAGGCTAAATTTAGTTCGAAGTTGACTGATTTTTATGATAGAAATTAAACCTGTATATATGTAATAAAATATTGAACATTTTAACATCGGAAAACCTCGTATATATATATATATATATATATATATATATATATATATATATATATATATATATATAAGTATACATTTTTATTTATACAAACATTATTGGTTACATATGTGCATACATGTTTCGGTTGCACTTTTCCCAGAAAGTCAACCTCATCAGACCAAGAATTTTCGAGAAATGGATGGATTTGAAGAATTTTCTCTCCTAAATAAATCTTTTGGGGGTTTAGTCATTTTCTATTTTTTTATGAATTAGTATCGGATTACCTATTTCACTTGCTGACCTTTTTTGCTAGTGGTTGTCCCTTTTATTACCCTTTATGGCGTCTCCATCAGCTTTTCTTCTCCTTATTTTATTGCTCACTACTTTCTGATTTTCTTTAAACTATTTAGTCTACCCAGTTTTACAAACTAACTTCAGTATAAATATCTTATCTATATATCAAGAATCACACATATATAAACAAACTCTAATAGATACCCAAATACAAATAAATAAACAGACATTGATATACATACACATCTAAACATGGGCACACACACACAGATCCACTATCAATCAGGCATATGTTCAAAATACATACGTGCTTATGAATATATTCTAGATGTATATTCAATACAAAAATAAATATATTCTAGATGTATATTCAATACAAAAATCCATACGTCTACACAGACACACACATATACAGCTATATGCATCTACATACGCATATCCATACACACCCACAGACACATATACATACACATATATACAGACATATATATATATACATATACATATACATACATAAATCATACATGAGCATATTCGTAACATAGATATACACGCATACACACACACACACTAGTTCCTAAAAATACGTACATATATGCACATATATATATATATACATACATACACACTGACATATATATATACACATACACATGTATATATATATATATACATATATATACACACATACACATATACACATACATACATACACACGCATACACACACATATACACAGGCGCCGACAGTTCACACCTATACATATATACGGATACAAATACATACATACAAACCTATACTTATACAAAGTGCACACAAATTAATATATACAAGCACATACCTAGAATATATATAAGAACTAGACTATGCAAATATAAAAACTACCGACAAAAGTATACGTGTATATTCATAAAAAAAAACCTTACGTCCGAAGTCGTCCAGTGGAAAATTACTCACGTAAGTCAATTTACAGTTATTATATTAGTTTGCTTCTAACATTATTTAAGGGATCATCAGTTGTTAACCATGAAACACTTTATATATATATATATATATATATATATATATATATATATATATATATATATATATATATATATATATATATATATATATATATATATATACATGATATGCGAAACAAATTTGCTAAATTGTTGATATTCTTTTATTTCAGAATTATTTGAAATATGTGATAACGGATAAAATGCTACGAATAGCTATTTACTCATTGTGTACTAGGAGGGTGTTTAGACAGGAAAGCATTACAACATGGTCAAAAAAGTTATCGACATTGCGATGATTTTCGCCGGAAATATGGAAGCAGTCGCTAACAAGAAGGGGAATAGCAGGTTGTGTGTCTGTGTCCGTACGACGAAATCCGTCAAAAAGCAGTTCAAAAGGTGCGGCAAGATCCAGGAAAAGTAATGATTTTGTAGGCGACAGAGATGGGAATCGACGTGCCAACTACGAAGAAAACGCTGAACGATGATCTTCGTTACTCAACATACTTGAGTCACAAGGGTCAAATACTAATTGCCAATCTCCAAGAGAACGGACTCACAAAATCCAAGAACGTGTTCAATCTAGTTGAGCACCCGGTTATGTCGGGGATTTTCCGGAGGGTTAAAGAGTTGGTGTGCTAGGTAAAGACATCGTTGTGAAGACCAAGTTTCCTCAAAATATGACCTCATTGATTATATTTCCGGCGAGAACGACGTCATTCCGCCACACATATTTGGAAAAGGTTTCAGACTCGATTCAAATGCCCAACTAAAGTTTCTGTCACTTGTTTTGTAACAGCTGTGTGGATAGAGTTTCGGTTAGAAGGGCATATGTGTGACAGCAAATCTCAGTCTTGTTTCACACCCAGAAGTCGTTGTCATAGAACTTCCACGATTTCACTAATCCCAATATCTCATCAGGCAATTCAATTGCAACCCTATCAACTACTATGCACTAAATACAATTCAGAAAGATACCAACCGTACCTCCTGTAACACCAAGTAGAGCTGATTGTCTGAATCATACTGATATTCAGACGTCTACCAAAGGGCAACTTGAAGAACGCCTTCTCAACGTTTGGATCCTGCTTAGAGGTCGTGATACAGGCTCGCTGCAGCTTCACTGAGTAATACTCAGTCATATACCCTCTAAGAGAGGCATTTTTAATTTTGAGAAAAATCAATTATTAGCATAAATATTGTTTTTCTTTCCTTTCCAAGAAGTATCAATTTTTTTCATAACACCTTGTATCGTTGTATCTCTCATCTCATTGTACTGCTGTCCACCTACCTGTATCTGAAATGTAAATGTATGCATTCTCTGGTAACAGTATTTCTCATGAGTTCCGCTTTTTTTAAATGTTTCACGTAAAAAGATGACCTTCAATCCTTCAATAAATCTAATTAATCCTAACATTTTCACAAAATATTAAACGCCATTTATATTCGTGCTATATTTCTCTTAATCAAAATGTGTATATTATAACATTCACTGTCAGATCTTTAATCACTAGTAGTTGTCTCTGATTATACAATATAAGTGAATAAAGTTGAATGTTAATTATAGTTGCGTTTGTTTTATTTTTATTTGCATTTCTTTTATGAAACAGTGCATTTATATTTACATTGACAACTTTATCTTATTTTTTTTCATTTATATCTCACTTTCCATACGCACTTTTTCTGACAAAGAGGGGATAATTGCTTCTTTCTCGGTCGGTATCTATCTATCTAATATATATCGTTAACTAGATTTGCATCTTAGAAGTAGTATTTTTAGTCCCTTACATAAAGTCGCTTCATGCTTTGTTTGGAGCAATTTCCATAAAACATACTTCAAATGGTTCTGAAATAAAAGAATATAAAAATATCATATTTGACCCCTACACTCTCTACAGTGAGAAAAAAAAATAGAGTATTGATTTACTCCTCTCCAGGAGTTAGGCAAAAGGCCAGTGTTTATCTTACTCCCACAAGTAAGATGTGACCCAAGGTCGGGTCGGGAAAGTGGGGTTTAAAAATTGCCTGAGCAGCCCCGTAGAGGCGCCTCAGTCAGTAAGCAATAAATTTACTCCTCCCCGAAGAGGGGAGGCAAAGCCTGGGAAGGTGGACCTCCCAGAACTGCACAGGACAGACCCATTGACCGGCGTAAATCAAGACCCGAAGGCCAAGACAACACCAGTATGGGGCGCAGTATCCATCGGAACAGATACTACACTTTGATCTTAGCCAAAAGGCCAAAGTGTCACGAATACTCTTATTTATAGAGAAAGTGTATGTTACCGCTATTACCATATCGATATAGATTTGCCTGTTTGAGCTAAAAATCCACCGGTAACATATATCTACTATATAAGCGATTTCATCAATTTATATTTTTCCAATTCCTGAATAAATTCTAGAATTACAAGATATTTTCACTTAACTGATTAGAATCGCGATCTTCTATTCAATGATTGAATTAGCAAAATTAATCATATTCATTAAATTATTCATTCGGTCCTAACCTCATCAATTCGTATTTATAGAATATAATAATCGATGACAAGGTTACAGATTGATTTCATTATTTATTCCATTTCTATACAAACTTATTCAGTTTCCCACAATTGATCAGTGAGATTATTCGATTAATTGGTTGTCTTCAAACTGATTCAATCAGAGGGCAACTGATTCGCCGTTGTAAATATTTTCGCACGTAATCAATGTAAAAGTGAAGTCAGGAAAACTCGTTGATCGAGACAGCGCAGAGTATCATACGTGTTTTATGATGGAAAAGCGTGTTATTTTATGTAACTAAGCGCCATATTATCATATGTGTATATAAACGACGAACAAATATATCACTGTATAATTCATGCAGACCGGTATTGTCCTGGCCTTTGGGTCTGGATTTACGCCGGTCTATTAGGGGTTGTCTGGTCCTGTGCAGTTCTAGGAGGTGCACCCTCCCAGGCTTCGCCTCCCCTCTTTGGGGAGGAGTAAGTTTATTGCTTACTGCCTGAGGCGCCCTACCGGAGTTGCCGACGGGGCTGCCCAGGCAATTTTTAAATGGCCAGAATACTCACCTCAAGCTCTGGCTTATCTAATCCCACTTTCCCGACCTTGTGTCACATTTTACCTTGTGGGAGGTAGATAAATAGTAATTCATGCAGACCGAGTATTTGCTGTATTAAACATGATGTATACATTATTCTGCTATCAAACTTAGAAGCGGTCTGACACAAAGTATGCGTTTAGCTATTCTTGTTACACGCAGATGCTGTTACGAATATCACTTAACATACTATGAAAAAGTGCATATTCTTCCGCTGTTTGTGTATAGACACAACAATTGAAAATTGCCAACAATCCTGAAGTAGGAATAAAAACAATCCTCGTTCTACTTGCTCCACAGTTGATCTTTCTCCGTTATCAAATAAGAGGAATGTTTAAATGTTATTTATTAGAATAATTTACAATTAGGAGGTGACGGTGGTTAAGGGATTAGCGACACGGACTGACGGACTGGGTGTGTCAAGTTCAAGAGAAACATTTTTGCTTAGGATCTTGGCAACCTCTGTAAGTGTCCGATTTATTTCTAGAAAGAATTCTAACTAGAATTATATCGGGGAAACCAATGCCAACAATGGAATTATTTGATTCATACGAAATGAATGAATGGACAAATTTACAATTGACAAATTTACAATTAATACTTATACATAGATCACTCTGTAAGTGTCCGATTTATTTCTAGAAAGAATTCTAACTAGAATTATATCGGGGAAACCAATGCCAACAACAGAATCATTTGATTCATACGAAATGAATGAATGGACAAATTTACAATTGACAAATTTACAATTAATACTTATACATAGATCACTCTGTAAGTGTCCGATTTATTTCTAGAAAGAATTCTAACTAGAATTATATCGGGGAAACCAATGCCAACAACAGAATCATTTGATTCATACGAAATGAATGAATGGACAAATTTACAATTGACAAATTTACAATTAATACTTATACATAGATCACTCTGTAAGTGTCCGATTTATTTCTAGAAAGAATTCTAACTAGAATTATATCGGGGAAACCAATGCCAACAATGGAATTATTTGATTCATACGAAATGAATGAATGGACAAATTTACAATTGACAAATTTACAATTAATACTTATACATAGATCACTCTGTAAGTGTCCGATTTATTTCTAGAAAGAATTCTAACTAGAATTATATCGGGGAAACCAATGCCAACAACAGAATCATTTGATTCATACGAAATGAATGAATGGACAAATTTACAATTGACAAATTTACAATTAATACTTATACATAGATCACTCTGTAAGTGTCCGATTTATTTCTAGAAAGAATTCTAACTAGAATTATATCGGGGAAACCAATGCCAACAACAGAATCATTTGATTCATACGAAATGAATGAATGGACAAATTTACAATTGACAAATTTACAATTAATACTTATACATAGATCACTCTGTAAGTGTCCGATTTATTTCTAGAAAGAATTCTAACTAGAATTATATCGGGGAAACCAATGCCAACAATGGAATTATTTGATTCATACGAAATGAATGAATGGACAAATTTACAATTGTACAAATTTACAATTAATACTTATACATAGATCACTCTGTAAGTGTCCGATTTATTTCTAGAAAGAATTCTAACTAGAATTATATCGGGGAAACCAATGCCAACAACAGAATCATTTGATTCATACGAAATGAATGAATGGACAAATTTACAATTGACAAATTTACAATTAATACTTATACATAGATCACTCTGTAAGTGTCCGATTTATTTCTAGAAAGAATTCTAACTAGAATTATATCGGGGAAACCAATGCCAACAACAGAATCATTTGATTCATACGAAATGAATGAATGGACAAATTTACAATTGACAAATTTACAATTAATACTTATACATAGATCACTCTGTAAGTGTCCGATTTATTTCTAGAAAGAATTCTAACTAGAATTATATCGGGGAAACCAATGCCAACAACAGAATCATTTGATTCATACGAAATGAATGAATGGACAAATTTACAATTGACAAATTTACAATTAATACTTATACATAGATCACTCTGTAAGTGTCCGATTTATTTCTAGAAAGAATTCTAACTAGAATTATATCGGGGAAACCAATGCCAACAACAGAATCATTTGATTCATACGAAATGAATGAATGGACAAATTTACAATTGACAAATTTACAATTAATACTTATACATAGATCACTCTGTAAGTGTCCGATTTATTTCTAGAAAGAATTCTAACTAGAATTATATCGGGGAAACCAATGCCAACAACAGAATCATTTGATTCATACGAAATGAATGAATGGACAAATTTACAATTTACAAATTTACAATTAATACTTATACATAGATCACTCTGTAAGTGTCCGATTTATTTCTAGAAAGAATTCTAACTAGAATTATATCGGGGAAACCAATGCCAACAACAGAATCATTTGATTCATACGAAATGAATGAATGGACAAATTTACAATTGACAAATTTACAATTAATACTTATACATAGATCACTCTGTAAGTGTCCGATTTATTTCTAGAAAGAATTCTAACTAGAATTATATCGGGGAAACCAATGCCAACAACAGAATCATTTGATTCATACGAAATGAATGAATGGACAAATTTACAATTGACAAATTTACAATTAATACTTATACATAGATCACTCTGTAAGTGTCCGATTTATTTCTAGAAAGAATTCTAACTAGAATTATATCGGGGAAACCAATGCCAACAACAGAATCATTTGATTCATACGAAATGAATGAATGGAAAAATTTACAATTTACAAATTTACAATTAATACTTATACATAGATCACTCTGTAAGTGTCCGATTTATTTCTAGAAAGAATTCTAACTAGAATTATATCGGGGAAACCAATGCCAACAACATAATCATTTGATTCATACGAAATGAATGAATGGACAAATTTACAATTGACAAATTTACAATTAATACTTATACATAGATCACTCTGTAAGTGTCCGATTTATTTCTAGAAAGAATTCTAACTAGAATTATATCGGGGAAACCAATGCCAACAATGGAATTATTTGATTCATACGAAATGAATGAATGGACAAATTTACAATTGACAAATTTACAATTGACAAATTTAAAATTGACAAATTTACAATTGACAAATTTACAATTGACAAATTTACAATTAATACTTATACATAGATCAAAGTTCGATAAAGACCAATTGCATTGAATGCAGGGAATGAAGCATAAGCTTGATGCGTTCTTCAATGTTCTTTTCAAGAATGAAAAAGTGTACTATGTTTTAAAAAGAAAAGTGTTAAAAAGAAAAGTTGTTTAAAAAGAACAGTGTTTGGTATAAGTTGTTTAACGAAAAAAGTGTTTAAAGAGGACAGTGTTTATATAGTAATTTAAAATAGGTTATTTAAAAGAGATGAACAGGGAAAAGTATAAAGGTTATATACATTTATACAATTACGAGAAAAAAAAAGTTAAGAACGATTATGAAAGTGTAAAATGTTGAGACGTTGTTAAAAACTGTTAATCATTCATGCATCTGTGAAAGATATTAAGAACTTCAAATCGATTTTATGAGACGAGCCTTGGCCGGCGTTTCCGAAGGACTTTCGTATTATTTCGACTTTCGTATTAAAAATGTTGTGGGAAGCGTTGACCTCGAGATTTCGTCAGTCCGAACGATGATAATTAATAAATGTAACGTACATTACTTTTAATAGAAAAAAAAAAAGGTATGTATAATTTAACAATAGCGCTAATAATAACATAAGTGGATTGTATTTTTTTAAACCACAAAGTCCACATAACATCGGACGATGCATAAGAAAATAAGAAAACGTTTTGCTTTGACAAAGAAAAATTTGAATTTTTGAAAGCTTAAGTTTTATTTATTTAAAAAACACATTGTTATGTTTTTCAAAAAGCAATATATAATATATATATAAAAATTATATATATATATATATATATATATATATATATATATATATATATATATAGATAGATAGATAGATAGATAGATAGATAGATAGATAGTGTGCAAGTATAATTGTTAGTTCATAAAAGTTAGTCTTAGGAAACTACAGTGTTTAAAAAATAGTCATTAATAACAAGTAGAGCAATATTTTAGCATATACTTTTTCATTCATAACATAGTTTTGGCTACATATGTGCATACATGTTTCAGCTACGACCTTATTCAAGGTTTAGCATCATAAGGCAACTTACTGGAAAGATTCTAAACCATATGTAGCAGAATTGTTTGTATAAATTAAAATGTATACTAATATATATATATATATATATATATATATATATATATACATATAAATGTATATATATATATATATATATATATATATAGAGAGAGAGAGAGAGAGAGAGAGAGATATAATAGTGAATGTGAGTTGATCAACATACAAATACATATATATATATATATATAGATATAATAGTAAATGTGAGTTGATCAATATACTTATATATATTAACATTCATATATATATATATATATATATATATATATATATAGTAAATGTGAGTTGATCAACATACTACAATATATATACATATATATATATATATATAGTAAATGTGAGTAGATCAACATGCTCATATATATATACATATATATATACATATATATATATACATATAAATACACACATATATATACATATATATACATATATACATGTATATGAATATATATATATGTATATATATATATATATATATATATATATGTATATATATATATATATATATATAATAGTACATGTGAGTTGATCAACATTTGTTTTCCTAAAACCTATTTCGCTTCACTTAACATAAAATATATGCTAAAATGTTCCTTAAACTGGGGATTGTGTCATACTTTAAAAAACATTCCGGTTAAAATGTTCTCATTAGTCCTAACTTATAATTAACTTACCAAATCATCTTTCTATCTCGTGTTCTCTCTCATTCTCTTAGTTACTTAAATATTTCCCCGGTCTGTTTAGTCAACCACTTTCTAATATGTTTTAATAGTCTCTGCGAGCATTTAGAGAAAGAGTGACCCTCTTTTTTAGCGTCGGTGATCTATTTCACATATGTGTCTGGACACACTACAAGCACGTGTGTCAATTAGATTGCAAAATAGCAAGTTCTTCCATAGGCATGTTGCTGTTTAGATATTAGCTTAGTCCTGATGGTTACCTGCAGTCTTTCTATATCTACGTTTCTATATCTCTACTTACTGTCTGAAATGACCCTACTCAAATGGTGATCGTTTGGTTTGGTTGGTTTTACGGCATAGCAACCAACTATGGGTTATGTAATGCCGAATAAAGTTTTCAAATGCAATTTAATTTTTTTCACATTGTTTTGAGAGACAATGAAAAGTGAAAGGAAGAACTTGCAATCAGATTTTTTGGAATAGTTCAACTTCCTTAATGAAGTCTAAAATTTTCGTCACATTTATGTTTTCAAACAAGTCTTTTAACTTTGGGGAGTCATAATACTTGTTTCGGGTTTGCTGCAGATCTTGACAGTCTATTAATATGTGTTTGACTGTGTAAGATTGTTGACATGCTATGCACATTGGATACTCATCTCCATCCAATAAGTGCTTATGAGGCATACGCGTGTGTCCTATACGAAGTCTGGTTATCATAACCTCTTCTCTCTTTACTTTTCTATATTCCAGGGGCCACTTATCTATCGTTGGCCAAATCTGATATAATTTGTTATTTTGACACTCATCCCAACATTCTTGCCATTTTTATTATTATCATGTTCATTATTATGATTATAAGTAGTAGTAGTAGTAGTAGTAGTAGTAGTAGTAGTAGTATTAGTATGGTTTGTAATGACAACCTTCTCTATACATCTTCATTAATCGTCATCATACTTAAGGCAACGATTAAATCCTATAGAAGCGAGCATGCGAACTTTCTCATCGGAACATGACGAAGTAATATTCAAATAATTCTATAATTAATCACATTAAAATAGTGTTCGTGTTCGATAAACTAATCATTGAAGTGGATAGATGGAGACTTAAGTAATAGTTTAACCAAAACTGATTGGAAGATAAATTAGGAACGATTTATTGAAGAAGTAATTTACCTGAAATGTGAAAATCAAAAAAAAAATGCAATATTTGACTAATTCATCAGAAGAGATTATTCGATAAGCTTTAAGTGATTGGATTGTGCAGATTTTACAATGAGAAACACATCAGCCTTCTGTTGCAGAGTCAATCATGGATACTAGATTATTGATCCACGTCTAACATACGAGGGCTACAACACAGTCTAAATGATTATTACCGCTGCCCGTCTACCTAACGACACACATGTCAACAAGTAAATACAGGTGCAAAGAATACACAAATGTTGATAAGTGTGAGATGGAGTAAAAGTGGCATATATCAAGACACTTGGCGATGAAAGCCGCTGGGCACGTCACAGTAAAGAGGATATATTATAGATTCGCACCTTTATTCGGAGTCGTGTAATTCCCGAGACACATGTAAAAAATCATTATTGGCTATAAAGTACCACGATGTTATATTTATCCTGCAATATTCTTTTTTAAGGTGAACACTCCGGTATACACGATGCGTTATCAGGATATCATTTGTGTGACAGAATTTATGAACTACTAAGGTAACTAGATAAAGAAGGGCTCGACATCGCCACGCAGGATGTAATGAACCTTCCATTGTTGAATAGGGTTATTTGTGATGCGTGTTAAAAGTTCGAAAGAGCCCAGCCAACTTAGGCAGAGTGATAGTATACTACTACTACTACTACTAATACTACTACTACTACTAATACTACTAATAATGATGATGATGATGATGATGATGATGATGATGATGATGATGATGACGACGACGATATGTTCACCACACACACACATACACACATGTTGCTAGCATCACATCACATCCGCGTGAAGTGTGAAAATTGATAAAACCACTCAGAAGAGAGCGCACAAACCAGACCTCCACTAAAATGGTGTGGAAAATAAAGGAACATTGGGGAAGCGTATGAACACTAACACTCCAGACATGATCAACGTCCGTTTCCATCGAGAAAAAATTAGAAATGCGGCAAATATCAATGTGTCAAAACAATAGTAAACGGCTCTTGCAATAACGCTAAATTATTTGCAACGGTTACTGAAAAAGCCGGAGAGTGCTGGAAATCTGTGGAGACTTGCCATCACTCAAACTCCAGGGAATACAACTTGTGATTTTCAGTGTGTAATTAGTGATAATGACTTGTGTAAAAATTTCTAATGAGTCACAAGGAAAAGAACAACAATAACAATAATAGAAGTAGTTGTATTATAATTATTATTATTATCAGTATTATTATGATTAGTAGTAGTAGTAGTAGTAGTAGTAGTAGTAGTAGTAGTATTCTTTACTGGACGCGGAAGTTTAGAAGCTATTCTTATTGTCGGGACGATGTCATGCAAAAAAAAAGACGATGAAGATTTTAATAACAATCTATTTTATTCATTATCAAATAGCGCTAAATTGTTTTTGGATGGAGCGTTCACACATACGGACTGTTATTGCAAACGGGAATTTGGAAGTCTATTACTAGACTCCAAACGTTAAAGAAAAAAAACGCAGTTCGGTTCAAATCCTGTAGAAGCACCAGAAACCACTGTATTACTTCGATCTCCAATAAACGAAACTAATTCGGCGCACAGCAAAATCTCACTCCGACACTCACTTCTATCTTCTATAGATTATCTCTCGCTTTTTCCCCCCTTTTTTTCTCCCCTTTATTAGCAGATCCCCCCTCTCAGTTAATTCCGTTTAACCAATCAAAAAGAAACTAGCTGGCTCACTATTTGTCGTCACAGTGAATCCACGTATTATTGTACAGCAACCAGTGGATTGGTTACTTCGAGGTCGCGAGTTCAATCCTCACTAGAAAACTATGAAGCCAAAACTTATTACCTTTTCCATCTGCAAGCCACTTGAAAAAGCGTCTGTAAAGTTGAAATGTGCATGAGAACGTGATGGCGTTCTACACATATTAGAGATTTAAAAGTTTGACTGTTTAAACCGTTAAGAAATAGATGACGTTAAAGAAAGTGCATACAATTCAAACGCATAACTACCTAATAACTAAGAATTTGGTAATGTTAATTATTATGCTGGACACTTTAAAATATTTTTCAAGTTATAAACTACTCGCCATTATAATTCAAAAATGAGCACAACAGTCATAATTTGTAAAGACACTAAAACTAATACCGCCTGAAGATGATTTGACGATTCAAATCGAAAGTACTTGCAAAAAAGAAAAAAAAATGCAACAAGAAACCCATGGATCATATTTACATCAATTTTATCTGAACATTTGATGGACAATTCGGAAAATTGAAAAAATAAAAAAAGTCGCATCAAACAAAACCACTCCGTGTTATTTAATAATGTTTGCCTAAATGTATATATATGTATATATATATATGTATGTATATGTATATATGTATGTATATATGTATATATATATGTATATATATGGATGTATATGTATATATGTGTATGTATATATGCATGTATATATGTATGTATATATGTATATGGAGTTATATATATATATATATATATATATATATATATATATATATATATATATATATATACAATGGGTCGTTCATTTAAAGCATTGCTGGGTCAGTATTATAAAATTTGAATAGAAGCCTTTATCAATGCAAGATTTAACATTTTTATTTATTTTTTTACTTTAATCTTATTAATTTCGAGATAAAATTCCATCAGAAGAGTTTACCAGCATCGTGTCATTTTTTTTAATAAAAAAACACAAAAACAAAAATAAACAAACTTTTTTTTCTTTTGTTAAAGTTGAGATAAACAAAATTAGAACATTATTTATATCAGTTCCAAGAATTACAACGCAAAAATTATTTGGCGTACGATCATTTCCAAGACATATTGGAAAATTTATTTTTTGTTATATAGTTGATGACTCAAAATAGTGTTTCATCAGCACTCTTTAGAGCATCACATACATAAATCATTTAATAAAACCTTCAGTATTATTTCAAAACGACATATATCACGTCAATAATGGAGACAAAACCTCCTAGTAAGCAACCATATATTACCCCATCCGTAAGTTCAAAGATCTGTATAGCAATGAAAATACATATGAAAATACATAAGAAAATTAAAATTTTAAATATTTAAAATACAGAATAAACCAGGACGAAAAAAAAATTAAAATTAAGAAATAAAATTAAGAAACAAAAATGATGAAAGTTAATTAATAATAATTATATAGAATAAAATAGTATATTATAATATGTGTTTATCCATTAAATGTTTTCAATATAAATACATTGTATTTAACGAGAAGGTTGCTTTTTAGTTATGGATATATACGTGTATATTTACTTCATAAATTACTCTTTCCGTGGAAAATTAAAACCACAATAAATATTAGAGAAAAGGTTTGAGCTCAACAAAATAGGACTGTCTACCTAATACATTGCAATGTATATTCGAAAGAATGTCAGTTCATTTACATGCCAAAGGATCAACCAAAGAAAATCTAATATGTCTTCATAAAGGCGTCTTTTGCTAGTTCTTTTTTACCGAAATTCTGGGTATATAATAACCCAGAATATGGACGCATTCCGTAAAAAAAATACAAATCAAACAATTCCTGGGAGTTAGTGTCCATTACCAAAAAGATCCTGCAGAATGAAGTAGCTTAAACGTGGTATGAAAAACGAAGTAGGATCAAGTGGTCAATGTATTCACACAAGCTGTGTTGTATTCGTAACAGGAGAACATAGACAGAGAGATCTAAAACCAATTTCAATGAAATCAATAAAAACAAACGCAAACAACTAATACGGCGTTAATGCTTTTCTACTTGAACACCTTTTGGCGAAAAAACACGATCAATTACCGCTTCCAATTAAAGCGACCGAAAAAGAGCAATCGGCGAACAAAGAAAAAAAACAAACATTAAAATACACAAAAAAAGACACGTGGAACTGTTTTATATCTAACCGGTTCAGCAAACCCCGCTAATGCAACTGTTGCTTTCAATATGAAATACAATCGATCAAAAGCCCTGAACATGATTAGGCTAGTGAGTTCTACTTTTTGAGTTACAAGCAAATAAGCACATGTGCAGACTGCACGCAGAGTTTTCTCTTCAAAACTAGATGACGAAAAAAGGTAGCAAACTTTTAATTGCAAGATTACTTTATTTTCCTCTTCAATGTTGTATTCTATGACCATCACAAAAACACATTAAACTATGTTTATATATACTAATATTGATTTTATGATACTCTAAAGTGTTTCATGTTCGTACGTGGTTTAGTGTATCATAAATATCAAAAACGTTGTATTAGCATTTCAATGAACTCACAAGCCCGACCCTGTTTACAACTGTTCAATTATTCCTATTTCAAATGATTATCATTCTCAAATATGGCTTCTGATGAATAAAAGAATACTTACATGTTGAATTGTTAATCGATGCTAGTACCTCTGAACGCCCTGGTACCGACAATACATGTGTCGTGAGTTTCTCCTTATTATTATTGGCCGTGCCAGAATTCAAGTGTAGTTGGTAATGGATCGCAAAGACATAGTTAATAAATTTACATAAATATTAAAAAGAACAATACACAAATACACACATTGTATACAAGTAACTTGTTGAACACTAGTGTTTGCGTGACGTTAGACTATCGTCGCTAGTGTTACATCGGAGCTAAATTTACCATCTTTAAACCTCCGAATCTTAGCTATTCTGACTTTGACGGCTTTCTTTGGGTTCTGTATTCTAGCTCTCTCCAACAGCCAGCGTCTCCTGAATATATCTACTCCCGATCGGAAATCCCAGATTTCCGGGCTTTTTTTCAGCTTATCTACACCGGAAACTAGATGTATTCTTTCCGAATTCTGTATCTTGATTCCCCTCCTCGTCTATTGATGACTGCCATTACATCGCTATGTTTCTGAAATTCAATTGATCAGCCAGTTCTATAGTGTTATTTATTTAATTGATAACCTATATCGCTGTTCCTGGTTGTGGAATAGAGAGCACTGTACATTGCGTTTCATAAATGCTAAATAACTGATGACCATTTACATATGTTTATTAATTCTAGCTTGAACTTGAATTGGGATGAATAAATGCATAAAAACAAATAGGATATTTATAATATTCATTAAATTCATCACACCACAACCAGCGAATTTCTATTATAATTTACCTTTACAGTTCGGTTATGAGAGAAGGCTCACAACCAACAAGATGTTTATACTGTTTTCTAGGAACTTATAAAAAATTGTAGATTATTTCTAAATATAATTTCTCCAACCACAGGAATTTGTATGTAAAATCAGTGTATTAATTATCTATTATTTTCCCATCACTATCTGGAAATACTTGCGAATAGTATGTGCACATATCTACATGCACTTCACTGATCCGTATGAAGAGCACTCCGGTAAAAGAAAAAAATGGCTGCAACTAGCACTAATATATAGATTACGTAAACGAATAGCGCATATTAATCAGCTTATAACGAGTATATAATGGCATTAACATTTCTCTTCCATCGTAGCGTGTGCTGATAACGTAGTGGCTAATGACATAAGCTGTTGTTCAAACGAGAATATTCCGATCTCAATTCGATACACCTCATCGTATAACCACGCTGTATATTTTAAATAGAGTGAACCAGTCTGTGGATAACAATATATATATATATATATATATATATATATATATACAAACATATACATAGGTTTGACTACCACGACTTTGTCGAGAAGATTAACGATGCATTTGTCTGATATTAGCGCCATAGCCCAACACTTAACTAATGACCACTCCTGCCCCCGATCGGAATTCAGAAAACTCTTAGTAGAAAATACCAAAATCTTAGAATTTAGTACTAACAAACAAATACTCCATATATTAGAAGCCCTATATATAAAACACAAAAAAAAACTAATTAATTGAATAAACTTTAATATCAGTAATAATATTCTAAAATGTGTATAGCTCAAAATATAGTTTAGTACTTAGTACATAATTCCCGCCAAAAACGATCTATAAATACTAACACATCGTCTATACCTGATTAACCTCATTCTCCCGAAGATGACCCGAATGGGTCCGAAAGTACTTGGGAGACAAATCCAAACTATGGCAAATTAATCTGCCAATTCCCCTACGAAACTAATATCCTAATTCGGACTATGAAAAGGATCAACCAAAGTATATCTAGACACGAGTTGTCTCTTATATTCAACAATACTTGCCTGCACGAAAGATGCTGCCTATATATATATATATATATATATATATATATATATATATATATATATATGTGTGGGGGGGTGTATTTGCATGTTTCATTAATCAACAGTGGCAATTCCTGTTTGTTTCATTTTTTATCAATCTTTTCAAGTTGGCAGACCAACGATCTAATGTGCTGTTCAAGTGTGAACAGGAACTCGCAAAAACTGCAAACGTTTTCGACTTGAATAAGTCTTCATCAGGCACGTGAGGATTTACGCAAATCAAAATTAGTGAATTTATTAAAAAAGTCGATTACAACATTTTTTTAGTTTATTTTTATTTTTTTATGAAAAGCATTTTAGTGTAATTTCCTCCCCCTCATATTGAGCTTAGTTGATGATAGCTTTGTTTGACTGAATGTGTAACACTTCCATTATGGGGAGGCGCAGCTTGCAATTTGAGACAACGAAGATGGCAGTGTTTTTTTTACTAATATGTTTCTGAAATCTTTTTGGAGGTGTCATGTTCTGCCAGATGTTGGTAAATTGAGCTATGGGAGAGGAGAGGTAACATGTAAGGCGGCGAGAGGTACAAGTTCTAGACATACCAATATATGTATTGTTTTTGGAGACACATTCCCCATTGAGCATTTCATATATACACAACGTTACAAGTTTTTTTTTAAATATGTTTATATATGATATTTTGTTTATCATTTTTTTCATCTACTCGATAATTAGGGGGTATCTGGTTTCAGTAATATAGATTGATATTTTCATTATTATTACTATTATTGTTATTATTAGTATTAGTGTTTTTATATATACGAGACCTGTCTTATACGTATTCGACCTGAGGCCAGAAAAATATTTCAAATACATGACTGGGTTGGGACCCTAATTTCCTCCAAAGTAGGCCCCTTGCGCTTGCACACACTGTCCACCGATCAATCCACTGCCGGAAACCCATCTGGAAGTCTTCTTTTTAAATGGTGTTCATCTCCGCCGTCGCGTTCCGCATTATCTCTTTTTTTGAACCCTCCCGACAACAGCGGCACTCCTAGCAGTTAGAGCCTGCCAGAACTCTGGTAACTCTCCGCTGATATGCGGCTATTTTTGAATCGCTTGAACCCCACTTTCATTTGTGTAACACATCGCAGCGTCTCCAAACACCTGCTGAATCTAACGCAACGGCGGAGAATAACAACATTCCAAAAGAAGACTTCCACAAGTCTTTCCGGCAGTAGATGGATCGGTGGGCTTATTGTGTGCAAGTACAAGGAGCCTACTTTAAAGGAAATTAAAGGCCCAACCCCGTCACATATTGGACTTATTTTGGTGGCATAAGGTCAGGTACTTTTCGGACAAGTCTCGTATATATATATATATATATATATATATATATATATATATATATATATATATATATATATAGAGAGAGAGAGAGAGAGAGAGAGAGAGAGCTACTAGGTGTTGCCCAGGTTAGAGTGTGGGATAGCATAATATGCAACAAGCTACTGTAAACTAGATATCTTACTCACCGAACTATTCAGATATATGTTTATACTCTTATACTAACGCTAAGAAATAGACTTATTTTATTGTATAACATGTTTGACAATTGTCGTTAGCTTCTTTAAAGGAACAGCTAGAGACGTAAATATACTTCCATAATGTTCACATGCAAATTCTGCATGTGAATACAATTATGTTGAAAGTACACTTCCTAGTATATATTCGTTTTTAAAGACAGAAATGTCCAGAACGAGAGGTGTTCTCATTGATTATATATATATATATATATATATATATATATATATATATATATATAATATACATATATAATATATATATAATATATATATTATATATAAATACATACACACACATATATATATATATATATATATATATACATATATATATATATATATATATACATATATATATATATATATATACATATATATATATATATATATATATATATATATATATATATATATATA
This sequence comes from Sepiola atlantica, assembly GCA_963556195.1. Taxonomy (NCBI): domain Eukaryota; kingdom Metazoa; phylum Mollusca; class Cephalopoda; order Sepiida; family Sepiolidae; genus Sepiola; species Sepiola atlantica. The sequence goes on along the minus strand of OY744537.1, from coordinate 5,760,108 downwards.
TATATATATGTGTGTGTGTGTGTGTGTGTGTGTAGGTTTGTAATCCGAGGCTGTAGCAATGCGATTATTTGCCGGAAGGTGGAGAGAGTGAACAGAAACAAACGAGAAGAGAAAACGAATCCCAAAATGATTGATTAATATTTCACGTAAAAACTGATTAAGTACCAGAATAGTAAATACGTGAAATATTAATAAATCGTTTTGAGATTCGTTTTCTCTTCTCGTTTGTTTCTGTTCACCCTCTCCACCTTCCGGCAACTACATCGCATTGCTACAGCCTCGGATTACAAACCTACACTTATATTTACCAGCAATGCTTCAAGCAAACTACAATCTCCTTACATATATATATATATATTTCATTTGAATCAAAGGGAAAACAGTTTTCAGTAGAAGGGTTGTGCCCCCGAGAACCATCTTAATATTATAAAAATTTGATGAAATTTTCGAAATAGACATCAGTTTAGGTCAATTACCTATGGTTTACAGTTCATTTGAATCGATGGAAAAACAGATTTTAGTGGGTGTGGAGGGCCCTCTTAATATTATAATAATTTACTGAAATTTTATGGAATATACATCCATTTTTGTAATTTACCTATGGTTGAAATTTTATTTGAATCTAAGAGAAAATAAATTTTATCTAGGGCGGGAGAGAAGACCCCTGTCGTTGAAGTGATATAATTCTTATATAGTCTATGAGCTTTATCAAGAGGTTAGTAGTGCACATGCTAATTTTCAAGCTATTCTGTCCAGCGGTTTGGGTGAACACACGACACAAGATCAGGCGGACACACACACAGTTACTATTATATATATATATATATATATATATATATATATATATATATATATGATGAGTTAACGAAAATAATTAGACCTGCAAAGGGAAGCAAATCTTAATCTTCTGTTGTCAAAACAAGATACATAACACTATTTATTTTCCTCTCTTTTATTCCTAAAGTCAAGCTTTTCAACTTATCCATAATTAGCTTCCTCTGATGATAAGATTTTAATATTTGAAAAGCTTGGCTTAAGGAATGAAAGAGAGGAAAAATGATTATTATTATCTACGAAACGACCTTGTTTTGAACAACCGAAGATTAATATTTGCTTCCTTTTGCAGGTCTAATTTTTCATTAACTCATCCTATTTTTGCTCTATCCAGTATATTGAGCTTTCCTTACCTCACAATAGGTTCAACTCTTAAAAAGTTTACCTTTTAGTTATTAATTTATATATATATATATATATATATATATATATATATATATATATATATATATATATATATATATATATATATATATGTGTGTGTGTATATATATGTGTTTGTATATATATATATATATATATATATATATATATATATATATATATATATATATATATATATATGCTTCATCTTCATTCAAAATCACCAGTGTGACTATATACAACTGTTGCGCTTGCCGTATATTTTGAACCGTCACCTCAATTACTATCAGGATCTAACGCGTTAATCCATTACGTCACTGTTACAGTCGTATAAATAAGAGAGAAATACGTCCTATGTATACTTTAGGACATAGTAAGTGTCCATGGGTGTATCATTACCATGTGTCATTCCGATACCCACATACACCCACACACATCTATATATATAGATATTAGTACATATATATTGAATATACATATATATATATATATAAATATTATATGTAATATATATATATATATATGATATATATATATATATATTATATGTAATATATATATATATATGATATATATATATATATATATATATATATATATATATATATATATATATATATATATATATATATATGTATGCGTGTTTGTGTGTGTGTTTGGAAAATGGATAAAGGAAACCTGAAAATTGTTTATATATTCATCAACTTTTTATCATTATTATAAGACTTTCTCACAATAACTGATTTGAAGAAAAACATAAAAGTCAACATTGGAAAATACGTTGTCGGGCTTTTAACGTGAAAAAGGTTGTTTGTACTGTTTTTTTGAACGAATTATAGACGTTTGAATTCAAAGTATGTAATTGATAATTATATGAACAGTTTTTGGTTTTCATTGTTTTTATTCTATTACGTTGCATTATTATTATCATATATATATATATATATATATATATGCATATATATATGTATATATATATATATGTATGTATGTATGTATATATATATATGTATATATATATGTATATATATATATATATATATATATATATATATTCACTTTAAGAGGATGTGTCTATATACAAGATACGATTCACATATATATGTATGTATCCAGAGATCAGGATGTATATGGTAGATATGGGTATTATTCAACTAAGCAGATATACTGTGTTTACTTACTCACTAATAACGTATGATAGTTTATAAGCCAATAATGTAACAGGACGCATGACAATCTGCATGCAATTACTCGTGCATAATATGTATTGTCGTTCTGGATAATATTAAGCAAAAAGATATGTATGTAGTAACACAACATACATACACAATTACAGATCTTATTTACTACCAATCTCCTCAACATATACGTATTTACGATACTGTGCGTACAATTCAGACACCAACAATTCTTCATTTACACTAGTCTGCAAGTAAATGCAGTCCTTTATATTTCAATTATGGGTTATCTAAATACAAGGTCGAATTGATAACCATAAAAAATAAATGGTAAATACAAAAAAAATTGGACTATTTTAAAGTTGAGATTTCGTATAATGCTTCTGGCTCCCTTACGTCAAAGACAAATAGATAAGTGTTTATGATGCAGGAATGGCCGCGTGATGAGAAAAGAATAGAGACCGGGAGGAAGAAAGCGGAACTGTTAGAAAAAATGAAGAGAGAAGGGAGAGTTAATTGAAAGCTTTGATAAAAAGATGTGTCGATACTAACACAAATAATTGCAAAAGTATGGTAGAGTATATAATAGTAGATAGAGTACACAATTCTCTAAACCGATATTGAATAATAAATACTAAGATATTAAACTATTTATAAGTATCATTCGTCATGTCGTTCTCATTTTTCTAATATAGGGTGGGCCAAAATAAGGGTCCTATCTTTAAATTTGAATAACTTGAATTTGAATAACTTCCACAAAATAAAAGTTAAACTCACCAAACTTTATGTGTGTGTAGACTGACCCTTCCAGGATTTTTTGAAATAAACAAAACAGATTTTAGCCGAAAAACACTTCTTAAAACTTACAAAAACTAAAGTATTGTTTTTTACACTGTTTTGAGTTTTTTAAGCAAAAATAATGTTTTCTAAATGAGGGTACGTTCCTTAGGGCTAATACGGCTCATGCTTGCTTTGGAAGGGGTCCTTTACTTATTCTAAAAAAAAAATTTTTTTAAATCAATAAATAAAAAAGTTATGAATTTTTAAAAATAGGACCCTTATTTTGGCCCACCCTGTAGTATAAACCAACTGTGAACAGTTGATTCCGAGCGTTTTTTTTATTACAAGTTCTTTTTCACTTGTAATTGAATTCGTAGCAACACCATGATTAGAGTTTCAAAATAAGGTTCCATTTAGATCGGGATAACAATCAATTAATTCCATAAGGAATCACAATCGTAAACGTTAGATGTAAGCAGTACACTATCTATTTAAAAACGCACAAGTAATTAACAGGGAAAAGTGTACTAACTTAAATATGTATTGGGTTAAAAAAACATACGATAAAATTCGGATTGAGAAAAATGTGAGTGTCTGTCTGTAAGTGGTATCGATGTAGAATTCAAAGTTCGCTTGCATAAAACTTTAGAGACGAATGATAATTAGGATACCTTTTTTTAATCAGTAGAATGAATTTTGTATTAGTCTTTTGAAGCTATGAAATACAAATATAAAAGAAGTTCAACTCAACTCTAAGGATTTTATGATAGTCGAAACTACGAAAGTTCGAAATTTGATTTATTTATTTTGCATTTTCGTCTCGTAGCGAATATTAAGATATTATGTATCTGTCCATCTAACAGACGACGGAAACTGATTTCGGCTGATTGTAACCGGAAGTTCGATATTTTCACGGCTGACAAGTAATGTTGATTAATCAGCAGATTACTCGTACGATCTAGGACACAGATCATTTTGGATAACTATGTCAAAATATGTTCGCGCGTAAAACACAAGGGACCGGGTATGTTTCTAACGAATGTGAGCAATGGAAACTGTTTCCTTGACTATGAAAGTTAACTCGAATAGACATTACAGATAGACCTGTTTCTCAGCTAGTAAGCGTTAAATAAGATTCTAGTTACAGTCTATTATAGCACCGTTGAATGGCTATTCATTTGAACGAAAAAAAAACAGTGAGTTATTATGATTTCAGAGAGAATAGATTCTATGTGAAACATATGTAAATATTGAAAAATATTACGATATACATATAAAAAACTAGTTTTAAAAAATAAATTCATCAAGTGATGAGATACCTATAGAGCAGTAAAAACGAGAAAATATTTTGGCAATATTTCGATATGTAAAAAGATATCAAGTCATTTATAGATTAAACTTCTCAAGACAATAGTGCATACTTAATAATTCTGCCAAGATGTCAATACATATTGTTGAAATTATTAGCCTTTTTGGTCAAGATAATAATAAAGTATCAAATCAAAACAACTTGAACTATATAACAAATTCTATCAACGGAAAATGATAGTAAAATTACATATTTCTTGAATAAAGACAATAATTATGAAACCAGAAAGTATAAACTATCAAGTGTTCTAGATGTATAACTGTTTGTTAAGGAGATCAAATTATAATAATGTATAAACTTAATATACACAGCTTTTCTTTTTCTAAGTCAAATATACATGCTTACAAAACAATTTTATAACTTTGTGTTTTTATATAAAACTACTTATCAAAATGATGAAATTTCAATGTTGTTGACAGACGATTGAATTTTGAATTAAAATAACAAAAAAGTATAGGTTCCATTTTGTTATGCAATGTAAGGGTTCTTGCGTTTGATGTCTCGTTTAAGTAATGGTTTTGTAATCATCGACGTCGCTTCTCTTGAATCGACAGTGTTTGGGTGCAATGGTATGGAGAAATCCATGAGACTGAAAACAATGCCGTGATGAGCAAACACATACTTGTTAGTTTAAAGTCCTTCTTCTTCTAGACTAGTTCCACAACCACGGCTGTACAGCAAAAAAATATATTTGATATATGTGGAACAGAAACTGCATCAAAATCAGGAAAACGTAGAAGAGCTAGGGTTGGGAGATTGATATAAACAATAGACTCAGACGGATAATAAATGAGGGGGAGTGAATAAGGCACACAAAAAAGGAAATACGTTTAATTAAATCAAATAAAAATGTAGGGATCGACAAGATAGAAGAGAACAATTATGACAGACAGAGACAAAGAGACGGATATGAGAGTAAACTTTATAGAAAGAAAATAAAATCGAAAATCGAAAGGGAAATAATGACCCAAACACAAAAAAGACAAAAGAAGAGAAAAACGAAAAAATATGTATGAAATAATTTTAAGAAATAGAAAGAACCGAAAAACAAAGAAATTAAAAGAAATAAAAAAGAATCAAGAACTCAAGAAAGGAAAAATGACGAAACACAGGTATAGTAATATATAAAAAATCCGGATGAATGAGGACGTCAAGGGAAAATGATAAATACAGCTATTATATATCGATCAAATTGATACTTAATCGCCATTGTGTTTTGTGCCTTTTGTGTGTTTTATTGGTGTTGTTTTCATGGATATTAGAAAATTTTTATATTGAATTTAATTTTGTTGGTGTATGCTTTTCATTTGAGAACAATACCTTGTCGACGGGAGATTTTCGTATGTTTGAATCTTCTAGAAACAGATGTTAGTTTTTTTTGCTTCAAACTGACAATAAATAACAGTATGACATACACTTTGATCTCAATTTATATATATATATATATATATATATATATATATATATATATATATATATATATATCTTCTTTGTAATATAGCAGGAGAAATCCCAGCAGAGTGCTCGATTAATATGTGTATATATATATATATATATATATATATATATATATATATATATATATGTGTGTGTGTATGTATATATATATATATATATGTAGTGAGAGATATTAATATATATATATACAGATTTATATACATATATATACATCTGTATAGTTATATATATATATTAATATCACTCTCTATATATATACAGATATATATACAGATTTATATACATATTTATATATATATATATATATATATATATATATGGGTGGGTGGGTGTGGGTGTGTGTATGTATATATAGTGAGAGATATTAATATATATATATACAGATTTATATATATATATGTATATTTATATATATATATTAATATCGCTCCCTATATATATATACAGATATATATATACATATATATATATATACATATATATATATATATATATATATATATATATATATATATATATATATATATATATATATATATATATATATATATATATATATATATATATATATATATATATATATATATATATATGGGTGTGTGCGTATATTTAAAGGAAAGAATTAGATCAATAGAAGACCCATCCTCAAAATTAAATTCTCGACAGGTCTGTAGGGTCGCCTGGTTGTAGTATGCATGCCGTCCAAATATCTAAACAGAGCAAACTAAAGCGGAAATAAAGAACGAAAACGATCAATCTAAGTAGAAAAAAATGAATAAAAAACAAGAGAGAATGAGGAAATGAAAGAAAATTGAGTGGAAGTGAAAAAATGTAAGATCAATTGGCCAAAAGTTTGAGATGTAAATAGCGGAAGGTCGAAATGTTTAGGTATCAAATGATTATCTATGAGATGCATTATAGAAAGATAATAATAGAGAATAGAAAAAATCTAAGGCAATAAAATATGGAAAAATAGATGTCTACAAACGAGCATAACATAAAATCCTATGTGGTTTCCGGTTAGGGTTAGGCTTATGCATTACAATTGTCTGGAAAAATGGCTGGAACTTCATTACGCTAACATGAAAAAGTAGAAAAATATAACTTGTTTTATTTTATTTTCATTTCTTTAACAATAGCCTCGTCCATTTTTCTTTTATTTCTGAAATCAGCAATTTTAGAAAATAGTTGAGGGTAGGTGGTTAATAATGATCCGAATTTAGGTGATCGAAACCGAGACGCATGTGTCGATATTTAACAATTGATAGATTAGGGTGAATGTCTTGAGGCGAAGAAAAAGATTCTTTTAATCCGTAAAAAATGATAAATCGATTTTTATTGCAGACTGTTTTATTATAGAAGTCTTATATCACGAGGTTTACGCAAATGCGGTACGTCAGTATTTGGAAGTATGATTTGGATAAATAGATGCATTCCTGAGAGGATGCAAGAGAAGTTTCCCGCCCCGCTCGCAGATCTCACATCAGTTGTGTTTGGACACGTTGAGTATTTCACTACCAGTAACCGAGGGGAATTTAAAATTTTCAAAATTGCATTAAAAAAGATGCACAAGTTTAACGTGTACGGTTCTAAGCAACAGTGTGTCTTTGTTTACTCAACATTTTGATTTGATGTTAAGTGACAATGTGTTCGGGAAATTATGGAAACTTTGATCTTTTCCTGAATTCAAGCATCTTTGAAACCGTCTGGAATAATACGTTTCGATAACAAAACGGAACCTAAACATTAAAAACATTTCCTCCGTTTCGACACATATTCTCCCCCTTCCTTCCATCTTCTTCTTCTTCTACATCTTCATTTCTCTCTCTCTCTCTCCCTCTCGTTCAGCGATTTTTTATATTTTATCCGTTCAGCTGTTTTTATTTTCGTTACTAATTTCGTTGCTTCCTACGATAATAAGCCGCCGTCTGTCGGTCAGAACTACAGTATGAATCTAATTATGGTCAATGTCTAGTTTCACAATTAGCGCTACATCGGCTCATATTAGTTAGTGGGCCGACTATCGATTGCATGGTAACAAAAAAACAAATAACGACATTCCGTTTTTGATATGAACTTTGCAATACAGAAGAACAGCTTCTTCACAGAAACATTCATACAATTTGCATCGCAAAATAGACCCTATATTCCGTTATTTTAATTTATATATTTCGCTGATTAAAAGAAATGTGTTATTCGGTTTTCAGTATATGTTTAATGGCGGAAAACGCTTTGTCTGTCGCTTCACTAGAAAAGATAAAAGTCTCAGCTGAGGCTGTTCCTTTGAAACTGGGTCAAGTATAATCTACTGAAGGGGGATCTCGTACCAAGCAAGTCCGTCGTCATAGAAACAGACGACTGTAATTTAGAAGATACCATAATTTTAGAGTAATTGCGATGATATACGTACGTAAGTTGTGACATAACACGAAATTCATAAATTTTATTTCCATTAATACGAACGTTTAAATTTGAATTAGTATTTGCAGCTTTGATAATAAGTTAAACCTAATTCACGAGGATGCGCTTCATTAGTTATACAATTATACTAACGTTTAAATTTGTATTATTATTTGCAGCTTTGATAATAAGTTAAACCTAATTCACGAGGATGCGCTTCATTAGTTATACAATTATACTAACGTTTAAATTTGTATTATTATTTGCAGCTTTGATAATAAGTTAAACCTAATTCACGAGGATGCGCTTCATTAGTTATACAATTATACTAACGTTTAAATTTGTATTATTATTTGCAGCTTTGATAATAAGTTAAACCTAATTCACGAGGATGCGCTTCATTAGTTATACAATTATACTAACGTTTAAATTTGTATTATTATTTGCAGCTTTGATAATAAGTTAAACCTAATTCACGAGGATGCGCTTCATTAGTTATACAATTATACTAACGTTTAAATTTGTATTATTATTTGCAGCTTTGATAATAAGTTAAACCTAATTCACGAGGATGCGCTTCATTAGTTATACAATTATACTAACGTTTGAATTTGTATTATTATTTGCAGCTTTGATAATAAGTTAAACCTAATTCACGAGGATGCGCTTCATTAGTTATACAATTATACTAACGTTTAAATTTGTATTATTATTTGCAGCTTTGATAATAAGTTAAACCTAATTCACGAGGATGCGCTTCATTAGTTATACAATTATACTAACGTTTAAATTTGTATTATTATTTGCAGCTTTGATAATAAGTTAAACCTAATTCACGAGGATGCGCTTCACTAGTTATACAATTATACTAACGTTTAAATTTGTATTATTATTTGCAGCTTTGATAATAAGTTAAACCTAATTCACGAGGATGCGCTTCATTAGTTATACAATTATACTAACGTTTAAATTTGTATTATTATTTGCAGCTTTGATAATAAGTTAAACCTATTTCACGAGGATGCGCTTCATTAGTTATACAATTATACTAACGTTTAAATTTGTATTATTATTTGCAGCTTTGATAATAAGTTAAACCTAATTCACGAGGATGCGCTTCATTAGTTATACAATTATACTAACGTTTAAATTTGTATTATTATTTGCAGCTTTGATAATAAGTTAAACCTAATTCACGAGGATGCGCTTCATTAGTTATACAATTATACTAACGTTTAAATTTGTATTATTATTTGCAGCTTTGATAATAAGTTAAACCTAATTCACGAGGATGCGCTTCATTAGTTATACAATTATACTAACGTTTAAATTTGTATTATTATTTGCAGCTTTGATAATAAGTTAAACCTAATTCACGAGGATGCGCTTCATTAGTTATACAATTATACTAACGTTTAAATTTGTATTATTATTTGCAGCTTTGATAATAAGTTAAACCTAATTCACGAGGATGCGCTTCATTAGTTATACAATTATACTAACGTTTAAATTTGTATTATTATTTGCAGCTTTGATAATAAGTTAAACCTAATTCACGAGGATGCGCTTCATTAGTTATACAATTATACTAACGTTTAAATTTGTATTATTATTTGCAGCTTTGATAATAAGTTAAACCTAATTCACGAGGATGCGCTTCACTAGTTATACAATTATACTAACGTTTAAATTTGTATTATTATTTGCAGCTTTGATAATAAGTTAAACCTAATTCACGAGGATGCGCTTCATTAGTTATACAATTATACTAACGTTTAAATTTGTATTATTATTTGCAGCTTTGATAATAAGTTAAACCTAATTCACGAGGATGCGCTTCACTAGTTATACAATTATACTAACGTTTAAATTTGTATTATTATTTGCAGCTTTGATAATAAGTTAAACCTAATTCACGAGGATGCGCTTCATTAGTTATACAATTATACTAACGTTTAAATTTGTATTATTATTTGCAGCTTTGATAATAAGTTAAACCTAATTCACGAGGATGCGCTTCATTAGTTATACAATTATACTAACGTTTAAATTTGTATTATTATTTGCAGCTTTGATAATAAGTTAAACCTAATTCACGAGGATGCGCTTCATTAGTTATACAATTATACTAACGTTTAAATTTGTATTATTATTTGCAGCTTTGATAATAAGTTAAACCTAATTCACGAGGATGCGCTTCATTAGTTATACAATTATACTAACGTTTAAATTTGTATTATTATTTGCAGCTTTGATAATAAGTTAAACCTAATTCACGAGGATGCGCTTCATTAGTTATACAATTATACTAACGTTTAAATTTGTATTATTATTTGCAGCTTTGATAATAAGTTAAACCTAATTCACGAGGATGCGCTTCATTAGTTATACAATTATACTTACGTTTAAATTTGTATTATTATTTGCAGCTTTGATAATAAGTTAAACCTAATTCACGAGGATGCGCTTCATTAGTTATACAATTATACTAACGTTTAAATTTGTATTATTATTTGCAGCTTTGATAATAAGTTAAACCTAATTCACGAGGATGCGCTTCATTAGTTATACAATTATACTAACGTTTAAAGTTGTATTATTATTTGCAGCTTTGATAATAAGTTAAACCTAATTCACGAGGATGCGCTTCACTAGTTATACAATTATACTAACGTTTGAATTTGTATTATTATTTGCAGCTTTGATAATAAGTTAAACCTTATTCACGAGGATGCGCTTCATTAGTTATACAATTATACTAACGTTTAAATTTGTATTATTATTTGCAGCTTTGATAATAAGTTAAACCTAATTCACGAGGATGCGCTTCATTAGTTATACAATTATACTAACGTTTAAATTTGTATTATTATTTGCAGCTTTGATAATAAGTTAAACCTAATTCACGAGGATGCGCTTCATTAGTTATACAATTATACTAACGTTTAAATTTGTATTATTATTTGCAGCTTTGATAATAAGTTAAACCTAATTCACGAGGATGCGCTTCATTAGTTATACAATTATACTAACGTTTAAATTTGTATTATTATTTGCAGCTTTGATAATAAGTTAAACCTAATTCACGAGGATGCGCTTCATTAGTTATACAATTATACTAACGTTTAAATTTGTATTATTATTTGCAGCTTTGATAATAAGTTAAACCTAATTCACGAGGATGCGCTTCACTAGTTATACAATTATACTAACGTTTAAATTTGTATTATTATTTGCAGCTTTGATAATAAGTTAAACCTAATTCACGAGGATGCGCTTCATTAGTTATACAATTATACTAACGTTTAAATTTGTATTATTATTTGCAGCTTTGATAATAAGTTAAACCTAATTCACGAGGATGCGCTTCATTAGTTATACAATTATACTAACGTTTAAATTTGTATTATTATTTGCAGCTTTGATAATAAGTTAAACCTAATTCACGAGGATGCGCTTCACTAGTTATACAATTATACTAACGTTTAAATTTGTATTATTATTTGCAGCTTTGATAATAAGTTAAACCTAATTCACGAGGATGCGCTTCATTAGTTATACAATTATACTAACGTTTAAATTTGTATTATTATTTGCAGCTTTGATAATAAGTTAAACCTAATTCACGAGGATGCGCTTCATTAGTTATACAATTATACTAACGTTTAAATTTGTATTATTATTTGCAGCTTTGATAATAAGTTAAACCTAATTCACGAGGATGCGCTTCATTAGTTATACAATTATACTAACGTTTAAATTTGTATTATTATTTGCAGCTTTGATAATAAGTTAAACCTAATTCACGAGGATGCGCTTCATTAGTTATACAATTATACTAACGTTTAAATTTGTATTATTATTTGCAGCTTTGATAATAAGTTAAACCTAATTCACGAGGATGCGCTTCATTAGTTATACAATTATACTAACGTTTAACTTTGTATTATTATTTGCAGCTTTGATAATAAGTTAAACCTAATTCACGAGGATGCGCTTCATTAGTTATACAATTATACTAACGTTTAAATTTGTATTATTATTTGCAGCTTTGATAATAAGTTAAACCTAATTCACGAGGATGCGCTTCATTAGTTATACAATTATACTAACGTTTAAATTTGTATTATTATTTGCAGCTTTGATAATAAGTTAAACCTAATTCACGAGGATGCGCTTCATTAGTTATACAATTATACTAACGTTTAAATTTGTATTATTATTTGCAGCTTTGATAATAAGTTAAACCTAATTCACGAGGATGCGCTTCATTAGTTATACAATTATACTAACGTTTAAATTTGTATTATTATTTGCAGCTTTGATAATAAGTTAAACCTAATTCACGAGGATGCGCTTCATTAGTTATACAATTATACTAACGTTTAAATTTGTATTATTATTTGCAGCTTTGATAATAAGTTAAACCTAATTCACGAGGATGCGCTTCACTAGTTATACAATTATACTAACGTTTAAATTTGTATTATTATTTGCAGCTTTGATAATAAGTTAAACCTAATTCACGAGGATGCGCTTCATTAGTTATACAATTATACTAACGTTTAAATTTGTATTATTATTTGCAGCTTTGATAATAAGTTAAACCTAATTCACGAGGATGCGCTTCATTAGTTATACAATTATACTAACGTTTAAATTTGTATTATTATTTGCAGCTTTGATAATAAGTTAAACCTAATTCACGAGGATGCGCTTCACTAGTTATACAATTATACTAACGTTTAAATTTGTATTATTATTTGCAGCTTTGATAATAAGTTAAACCTAATTCACGAGGATGCGCTTCATTAGTTATACAATTATACTAACGTTTAAATTTGTATTATTATTTGCAGCTTTGATAATAAGTTAAACCTAATTCACGAGGATGCGCTTCATTAGTTATACAATTATACTAACGTTTAAATTTGTATTATTATTTGCAGCTTTGATAATAAGTTAAACCTAATTCACGAGGATGCGCTTCATTAGTTATACAATTATACTAACGTTTAAATTTGTATTATTATTTGCAGCTTTGATAATAAGTTAAACCTAATTCACGAGGATGCGCTTCATTAGTTATACAATTATACTAACGTTTAAATTTGTATTATTATTTGCAGCTTTGATAATAAGTTAAACCTAATTCACGAGGATGCGCTTCATTAGTTATACAATTATACTAACGTTTAAATTTGTATTATTATTTGCAGCTTTGATAATAAGTTAAACCTAATTCACGAGGATGCGCTTCATTAGTTATACAATTATACTTACGTTTAAATTTGTATTATTATTTGCAGCTTTGATAATAAGTTAAACCTAATTAACGAGGATGCGCTTCATTAGTTATACAATTATACTAACGTTTAAATTTGTATTATTATTTGCAGCTTTGATAATAAGTTAAACCTAATTCACGAGGATGCGCTTCATTAGTTATACAATTATACTAACGTTTAAAGTTGTATTATTATTTGCAGCTTTGATAATAAGTTAAACCTAATTCACGAGGATGCGCTTCACTAGTTATACAATTATACTAACGTTTGAATTTGTATTATTATTTGCAGCTTTGATAATAAGTTAAACCTTATTCACGAGGATGCGCTTCATTAGTTATACAATTATACTAACGTTTAAATTTGTATTATTATTTGCAGCTTTGATAATAAGTTAAACCTAATTCACGAGGATGCGCTTCATTAGTTATACAATTATACTAACGTTTAAATTTGTATTATTATTTGCAGCTTTGATAATAAGTTAAACCTAATTCACGAGGATGCGCTTCATTAGTTATACAATTATACTAACGTTTAAATTTGTATTATTATTTGCAGCTTTGATAATAAGTTAAACCTAATTCACGAGGATGCGCTTCATTAGTTATACAATTATACTAACGTTTAAATTTGTATTATTATTTGCAGCTTTGATAATAAGTTAAACCTAATTCACGAGGATGCGCTTCATTAGTTATACAATTATACTAACGTTTAAATTTGTATTATTATTTGCAGCTTTGATAATAAGTTAAACCTAATTCACGAGGATGCGCTTCACTAGTTATACAATTATACTAACGTTTAAATTTGTATTATTATTTGCAGCTTTGATAATAAGTTAAACCTAATTCACGAGGATGCGCTTCATTAGTTATACAATTATACTAACGTTTAAATTTGTATTATTATTTGCAGCTTTGATAATAAGTTAAACCTAATTCACGAGGATGCGCTTCATTAGTTATACAATTATACTAACGTTTAAATTTGTATTATTATTTGCAGCTTTGATAATAAGTTAAACCTAATTCACGAGGATGCGCTTCATTAGTTATACAATTATACTAACGTTTAAATTTGTATTATTATTTGCAGCTTTGATAATAAGTTAAACCTAATTCACGAGGATGCGCTTCATTAGTTATACAATTATACTAACGTTTAAATTTGTATTATTATTTGCAGCTTTGATAATAAGTTAAACCTAATTCACGAGGATGCGCTTCATTAGTTATACAATTATACTAACGTTTAAATTTGTATTATTATTTGCAGCTTTGATAATAAGTTAAACCTAATTCACGAGGATGCGCTTCATTAGTTATACAATTATACTAACGTTTAAATTTGTATTATTATTTGCAGCTTTGATAATAAGTTAAACCTAATTCACGAGGATGCGCTTCATTAGTTATACAATTATACTAACGTTTAAATTTGTATTATTATTTGCAGCTTTGATAATAAGTTAAACCTAATTCACGAGGATGCGCTTCATTAGTTATACAATTATACTAACGTTTAAATTTGTATTATTATTTGCAGCTTTGATAATAAGTTAAACCTAATTCACGAGGATGCGCTTCATTAGTTATACAATTATACTAACGTTTAAATTTGTATTATTATTTGCAGCTTTGATAATAAGTTAAACCTAATTCACGAGGATGCGCTTCATTAGTTATACAATTATACTAACGTTTAAATTTGTATTATTATTTGCAGCTTTGATAATAAGTTAAACCTAATTCACGAGGATGCGCTTCATTAGTTATACAATTATACTAACGTTTAAATTTGTATTATTATTTGCAGCTTTGATAATAAGTTAAACCTAATTCACGAGGATGCGCTTCATTAGTTATACAATTATACTAACGTTTAAATTTGTATTATTATTTGCAGCTTTGATAATAAGTTAAACCTAATTCACGAGGATGCGCTTCATTAGTTATACAATTATACTAACGTTTAAATTTGTATTATTATTTGCAGCTTTGATAATAAGTTAAACCTAATTCACGAGGATGCGCTTCATTAGTTATACAATTATACTAACGTTTAAATTTGTATTATTATTTGCAGCTTTGATAATAAGTAAAACCTAATTCACGAGGATGCGCTTCATTAGTTATATAATTATACTAACGTTTAAAGTTAATTTGATGGAATAATTATTAGAAAAATATTTTCGAAAACATGAACAACGTCAAGTGTGAACTCCTTCATTATTCAACAATATGTCCCGACCAGGAAGGATTAAAAAGAAAAGTAAACAAAAAAAGAATTAAATGCCTGTACTTTTGACAACGGCCTATAACGCTGAAAGATCTCAAGACATTCAAATAAATGAATTATTTATTAAAACAAAAATATTACATTGTTCTGGTTTTCAAAAGTATTCTGCTAATTGTTATTTCATCAACGTTTAAAATGTGGACTTTTTCCTTATTCAACAATATGTCCCGATCAGGAAGGATTAAAAAGAAAAGTAAACAAAAAAAGAATTAAATGTCTGTACTTTTGACAACGGCCTATAACGCTGAAAGATCTCAAAACATTCAAATAAATGAATTATTTATTTTAAAAAAAATATATATTACATTGATCTGGTTTTCAAAAGTATTCTTCTAATTGTTATTCTATCAATGTTTCAAATGTGGACTTTTTCATTATTCAACAACACGTAAACAACGTTACATCCACCAACCTGCATTCGAATACCAACCGTCATAATATCAGGAAGAAGAATCATCTTTGTCCCGATCAAGAAGGATTTTAAAAAAAGTAAACGAAAAAAAAAGAAGTAATTAAATGACTATGCTTTTGACAAAGACGTACTACGCTGAAAGATCGCAAGACATTCAAATAAATAAATAATTTATTTTAAAAACAAATACGTTGTTCTGATTTTCAAAAATATGCTTCTAATCATATAAATATACGTTTTGCCAGAAGTGTATGTTACGTCATTTTGTTGCAATTTCTCGGTGAATGTTTTTGTCAGTTGCTCGTTTTAGAAAGGACGACCTGGAAGACAATTTTGCAAAAATAATTCCTTTAAAAAGAAGCAATTAAATTTGTGTGTGGCCTGTCAAGTCCTGAACGAAAATCATTTGAGACAAGCGTTGAGCTAAGAACAGAAGTTATAACAAGTGAAACAGCGGTATGAAGTAAAGGACAAACAAGAAGAGTCAGAAGAAATCAGGAAACACTTTAACATCAGCAGTGACGATGAAAACGAACAAAAAGATATTGCAACGGAAAACAGAAGAACAATTAGTAAAATTACCCTAAGTAAATTTCATTCGAAGCAAAACAGGAGAGCGTTCTTTTTATTGCAAATGGAGAGAGAGGGAGAGATGGTGGATTCGATTTATTTTATTTGAAGTGTTTTTTTCTTCTTTGGTAATTTTACACCAACGTTAAACGTTTTTGCGAGACATTCGTATAACTATGCGTGCCGATGTGTGTATTTTAAACGACGAACGGATTGACAAGATTGTGGAAATTCCGTCGAAATTAACGCATAGTGATATCATCTGAAGAATCAGGTCAAAACGTTGGCTAGTGTTGAAATATAATAGTAGTGTTCTGTTCTTAAAGTATTCAAATTTTGTAAGCTTCGCCGTTTTTCTAATACACATAGGAAATATTTGTAATATTCTATTTTAGAGATGAGGCATTGTTATATAGATCATTTATATGTGTAAATTATTTGCATTATTTATATGCGTTAATTTTTGCATTGTTTATATGTGTAAATTATTTGCATTATTTATATGTGTAAATTATTAACATCATTTATATGTGTACATTATTTACATTATTTATATGTGTAAATTATTTACATCATTTATATGTGTAAATTATTTGCATCATTTATATGTGTAAATTATTTGCATCATTTATATGTGTAAATTATTTACATCATTTATATGTGTACATTATTTACATTATTTATATGTGTAAATTATTTGCATTATTTATATGTGTAAATTATTTGCATCATTTATATGTGTAAATTATTTGCATTATTTATATGTGTAAATTATTTGCATTGTTTATATGTGTAAATTATTTGCAATGTTTTATATGTGTAAATTATTTGCATTATTTATATGTGTAAATTATTTGCATTGTTTATATGTGTAAATTATTTGCATTATTTATATGTGTAAATTATTTACATTATTTATATGTGTAAATTATTTGCATTATTTATATGTGTAAATTATTTGCATCATTTATATGTGTAAATTATTTGCATTGTTTATATGTGTAAATTATTTGCATTATTTATATGTGTAAATTATTTGCATTGTTTATATGTGTAAATTATTTGCATTATTTATATGTGTAAATTATTTACATTATTTATATGTGTAAATTATTTGCATTATTTATATGTGTAAATTATTTGCATCATTTATATGTGTAAATTATTTGCATTGTTTATATGTGTAAATTATTTGCATTATTTATATGTGTAAATTATTTACATTATTTATATGTGTAAATTATTTGCATTATTTATATGTGTAAATTATTTGCATCATTTATATGTGTAAATTATTTGCATTGTTTATATGTGTAAATTATTTACATTATTTATATGTGTAAATTATTTGCATTGTTTATATGTGTAAATTATTTGCATTATTTATATGTGTAAATTATTTGCATCATCTATATGTGTAAAATATTTACATTTTTATATGTGTAAATTATTTGCATCATTTATATGTGTAAATTATTTGTATCATTAATATGTGTAAATTATTTACTTTATTTATATGTGTAAATTATTTGCATTATATATATGTGCAAATTATTCGCATTATTTATATGTGTAAATTATTTGCATTATTTATATGTGTAAATTATTTGCATCATTTATATGTGTAAATTATTTGCATTATTTATATGTGTAAATTATTTGCATTGTTTATGTGTAAATTATTTACATCATTTATATGTGTAAATTATTTGTATTGTTTATATCGTTAAATTATATTCATTATTTATATGTGTAAATTATTTGCATTATTTCTATGTGTAAATTATTTGCATTATTTATGTGTAAATTATTTGCATCATTTATATGTGTAAATTATTTGCATCATGTATATGTGTAAATTATTTGCATTATTTATATGTGTAAATTATTTGCATTATTTATATGTGTAAATTATTTGCATCATTTATATGTGTAAATTATTTGCATTATTTATGTGTAAATTAATTGCATCATTTATATGTGTAAATTATTTGCATCATTATATGTGTAAATTATTTGCATTGTATATTTGTGTAAATTATTAGCATTATTTATATGTGTAAATTATTTGCATTATTTATAATTGTAAATTATTTGCATCATTTATATGTGTAAATTATTTGCATTATTTATATGTGTAAATTATTTGCATCATTTATGTGTACATTATTTGCATAATTTATATGTGTAAATTATTTGCATTGTTTATATGTGTAAATTATTTGCATTGTTTTTATGTGTAAATTATTTGCATTATTTATATGTGTAAATTATTTGCATCATTTATATGTGTAAATTATTTGCATTATTTATATGTGTAAATTATTTGCATCATTTATATGTGTAAATTATTTGCATTATTTATATGTGTAAACAGTTGTCAACATATTTGTTTGTACTATTTACACAGATAGTTTAGTGCCGTATAAAGGAACCCAAATAGAGTGTCGAGAAAAAGGAATCTAGATTACGGTTGGACAATGCAACGGGTGCTGCTGGTGGCAACTAAGATGGGAGTAACAGCTCGATACATATGTACATGCTATTAATTTTCGAATGCGTTTCAAATAGGCGAATGACTTTCTTGGTCAATTTTTGTTAATCGAAAATAATATGTAAAATATACAGGTTTACAGTAACAAATCAAGAACACGGCACATATTTATGAAAAAAATAAGATTTTCCTCATTAATTGATTTAACAGATATATGAAGCAAAGTTATTTCGTATAAATTTAACGATTTTATGATCGATAATTGTCACCTGAAGTCCGAATGAAAATAGATTAGGAAGAAATTGGTGTCAAAGATCTATTTCAGATGCGTACAATGCTTATAAACAATGCGCACCAACGTTGATCATGATTCGGAGTGTCTCCTCATGTGTTCCTCATCCTCGAACTTTTTAGGGAGATTCTCATAACGTATTTATCGTTGTAGTAATCAATACTGTGTTTACCAATGCACTTGGTGTCCTCGCAAACATTAGACACTTATATCAACAATGGCTGCACCAATTCCATTTTATATTGTATATATATATATATATATATATATATATATGTATATATATATATATATATATATATATATATATATATATATATATATATATATATACTGTAAATATACAATAAATAGATTTCATAAATTCGAGGTCTGTCTAAAAAGTATCCGACCTTAGTCCAGAAAAAAATATTTCAAATACCTGAAAGGGGTTAGAACCCTAATCCCCTCAAAGTAGGTCCCCTGTGTTTTCACGCACTTAGTCCACCGATCCATCCACTGCCGGAAACATTTCTTGAAGTCTTTTTTTTTGGAATGGTGTTCATCTCCCACGTCGCACTCCGTATTATCTCTTCTCTAGTCTCAAAACGGGAACTTTTCAGCGGCGTCTTCAATTCTCGAAACAAACAGAAGTAGCAAAGAGGCATGTCTAGAGAGTAGGGAGGTTGGCGAACGACTGGAATTCTATATTTTGCCAAGAAATGTTGGATCAATTTGAATAAATGTGCGGGGCATTGTCGCAGTGCAGTTGCCAGTTTTTCGCCGTCCACATGTCTGGCCTTTTGCACTGAACTGTGTCACAGAGACGCCGGATAACATTTTGATAATACTCCTTTCTAACTGTTTGTCCTTCCGATGCATATTCATGATGCACAATTCCACGAATATCAAAGAAGACAGTCAGCATCACCTTGATTTTGTTTCGCACCTGTCGCACAATTTTTGCCTTGAAGGCTCTGGATGCTTCCATTGCGACGAATGTCTTTTTGTTTATGTGTCGTACCCGTACACCCATGACTCATCTCCAGTTATCACATTGTTCAGAAACCCAGGATCAATGTTGGCTGTTTCCAGAAGATCATGTGCAACTTTAAAAAGGAGGTCCTTTTTTTTCCTGCGACAACAACTTGGGCACAAATTTCGCAGCCACTCTGTGCATGTTAAAATTATCACACGAAATTGCATGTGCGGGATCTTTACTCACCCCGACCACTTAGGTGATCTCCCGTACGGTTGAACGACGATCTTCCATCACCAAATTTCGCACACTCACAACAACAGATGTATTCCGAGAATTTAGGGGCCTGCCAAAACGCTGGTCATTCTCCGCTGATGTGCGGCCATTTTTTAATAGGTTGAACTACTCCTTAATTTTTGTTACACTCATCGCATCTTCTCCAAACACCTGTCGAATCTTACGAATTGTTTTGCTTCGAGAATCACCAAGCTTTTGACAACATTTGATGCAGTACCTTTGCTTTTACCCGTTCGGTCATCTTGAGAGAATCGGTAATCCGACGAAGACGTTGTATAGCATTTAACTCAGCGACCGACAAGCAGCGACTAACGCGAAGGAAGGCGGTTACAAAATTCACACATGCGCATGAAGGTGTCTTTCTTTGCTGTGTAAAGTGGCGCCGCTCTATCGTCTCTATTTCGCACGGAAAATAAAGGTCTGATACTTTTAAGACAGGCTTCATACATCTGAAAGACATAGTAAATTGTATGTAGAATAAATAGTACGCAGTCATAGGACTGGATACATCGGAACAAATAAATGATTTCACAAAGTAATGAAAATATGAATAACCTAATCTTACATTCTATGTGTGTATGTATGTATAACATTTTCTGATAGAATGGTTTCAGCAGGATGATCGTTCGAAGTTACCATACCAATCATTTGCTAGACTTGATTGAAAGAGGAGGACAAACAAAATTTTCACTAAGGACACTCAATTGTACCGTACTTAATTTTTCGTGGCTCCACCTAAAAGCAAATAGATATTTTAAAAAATACTTTCGATCGAAAAGCAATAGGCGGAAGCATTAATATGTGTTTATGACTTTTGTTTATGAATGCTATATTAGGTGTGTGCTAACACGGTGGTAGATACGTTGAACATGTTATGTTAAAATTAGTATATTATCTGATGCACTACAGATGTACTAATTATATGCACTAATATTCACTAATATTATGCACTACACATGTACTGTTTATATGCACTAATGTATGCACTAATATTATGCACTACACATGTACTAATTCTATGCACTAATATATGCACTAATAGTATGTACTACACATGTACTAATTATATGAACTAATATATGCAGTAATATATGCAGTACATATATGCAGTAATATTATGCACGACACATTAATTATATGCACTTATTTATGCACAAATATTATGCACTATCCCTGTACTAATTATATGCACTAATATATGCACTAATATTATGCACTACACATGTATTAATTATATATGCTAATATATGCACTAATATTATGCACTACACATGTACTAATTATATATACTAATATATGCACTAATATTATGCATTACACATGTGCTGATTATATGCACTAATATATGCACTAATATTATGCACTACACATGTATTAATTATATATACTAATATATGCACTAATATTATGCACTACACATGTACTAATTATATATACTAATATATGCACTAATATTATGCATTACACATGTGATTATTATATGCACTAATATATGCATTAATATTATGCATTACACATGTACTCATTATATGCACTAATAATTGCACTAATATTTTGTACTACATATGTACTAATTATATGCACTAATATGTGCAGTTATATATGCACTAATATAGTGCAATACACATGTACACATTATATGCATTGATATATGCACTAATATTATGCAAAACACATTACTGTTTGTATGCACTAATACATGCACTAATTTATGCACTAATATTATGCACTACACATGTACTAATTTTATGCACTAATATATGCACTAATATTATGGACTACATATGTACTTCTTTAGGGAACACCTGTAGTGATTACATACAGATTGGATAATTCGTTCTTACAGAAAATAATTTCTGACAACGTCTACAAGTAAGCTTGATATACAGATGACAATACACAAGGACGGTATGGATTTTAAGACTATTGGTAAGTCTTTTCCTGCCATATTTGAAGATTGAAACTTCAATTAACAGATACTTTAATTCGCGAAGGTTTTAAGCACGAACATCACCTGACTGTCTAATTCTATTGCATCGAGGTAAAGAGTTAAATTTTCGTTCTGCGTTTCTTGCCCCCGGGATATTGCTTTGTTCTAGGTTTTTTCTTTCTTTTTTCGGCATTTTTACTCGTCTGGCATATCTTACTCAAAACGTCCGAAGCATGTTATAAATAAGTATAGTGTTTTTTTCCATTTATTTTTCATTTGATATACATATATGGACGAAAGGTGTAGGTGACAAGTTTGCCGTGTTCTGACACGTATCTGTCATCTATCTGCTGTACTCTTTCCTGTTTTATCTGCAAACCCTATATGTCTAACGTGATTGAACTTCATAACGTAATTTCTATTAACCAATATGATCTTACTCTTCGCTGGACAATAGTCGACATTTGACTTCGCTTAGACGTTCGATATACAGACTATCAAAACCTAGAATAGCACGATTAATAAACTTAAAGTAAATACTAGCATATATTTTACTAATCAGTAAGGTTATGATGATAGGATTGCCTGATGAAAATACAGGTACAGAAAACCGGCATTTAAATAAATAAAATGATGGGGTTCTTACTCTTGAAATCAGATAAATAGATAATTTCTTAAGAAACAATCACATTCTGTAGATTAGCACATTAATAATAAATGTATTGATAACTAATAGGCGAGAAACAGACACACAAATAAGTGATATCTTGTTTCCATAATACAGACATAAATAATCGACGTGTATTTTGCTTACAAAGTTGCCATAACTAGTTTTTAACAAGTTTACTTTTTTGCGCATGTTTAGTGTAATTAGTGTATTTATTCATATCGTGCACGTACTAGACGTTTCATTGTTAAAACATGTTTGACTTGTTATATATTCTGCATATAATCTATAAAATATGTATTATAAAAATAGTTTCATCAAAAGGCGCGCACACGGAAATGGACCAATAAGTGGTCAATTATGTCCCTGTCAATGGTTTAGCATTTAAAATTCTATTCAGATGTTTCTGTTGGCAGCACTGACAAGACAATGGAAATAGTTTGACACGAATGTAGACTGCTTGCCGCGACCACTTCACAGAAGTCTTAAAACTAACTGAAATCAGAATATCATTAATACTCAAGAGACAGTCCCGTTTTGTCAAAAAACAAAGCGTAATCGCAGTATAGACATTATTGATTTCAAAGCCGATTTCGGCGTAGGCAAAAACCCAAAGAAATGTTAGAGTATTTTATAATGTTGTCTATCAGTTTTCTAATATAGCGTCTCTTTTTTATATTGTTAATACCGAACTAGGCCTTTTCTTGTAAGAAATTCAATGTACAGTAATATTCTAAATCATTCATTGTAAACAAAGAAACATTAAATATTACAATAGTCAGTTATTGAAAAGCATTTATTATAAACCGTTATTACAAAGGATTCGTTTAAGACAGTGCCATTAAACGATTCCATGCAGACCACTATCCACTGATTTACACTATATCTGACTGTTGTAAATATTGAATCGAATACTGCTATTGTAGAATATTCGTTTAGTGCAGTTATTACAATAGATTTTGAGTAGAAGAATGGTTGCAAACGATTAAACGCTTACAGATAATGGAAATGGTTAGTTATATAGAATGCTTCAATAAGGAAAGTAATTCTACGATAGATGGCAAATAAGTACTTTAATTATGTTAACTGTGCGATTTGCAGGATATATTATCCTTGCATCGGCAGTCAGTCACGATAGACACGAATACTGATCGGAATGAAACTAGTTTGAAGTCACACCTTAGAAACACGTTCATGCAGACGTTGGAAAAACAAATGTATTAGCTAGATTGAATTATTCCCCTAATTCATGTCATATTAAACGATTACTTTAATTAGTAATTGTAGGTTATCGGTAACATGTTAATTCAATCTTTAAAACTTTCACAGATACTAATCTTAAAACGAAAAACTCAGAAGCAAAACTTCTACCATTTTAAATAGTAATAACTGTTGTTTTTGTTTTCGCGGTGTCAAAATCGGCAGCCCACAGTAATGTACGTATACAGCTGTTCAAACTTAAGACTCAAAATCACACACCTTTCTCTGAAAACAGGCTTCTTTTTTATCCAAACCGACACCACATTATTTGCGTATGAGTAACAAGGTTTCACGTTACTTTGCGAGAGTCGTCAGCATATAATCAGGAGCGGTCGCCATTTTGCTCATCGTGTTCGCCTGTAACCGGACTTTATACGTTACACAAACTCATCCAGAAACTTGAGGTAAGTCTCTTCCACACTATTCTGACATTACTCTAAGTAACGAGACGATCGACTGCCGAAAGATACCAAGTAAATGCACATTTTCATTGTTTTTATAACATGGTATCTTGAGGAGTTAGAAGCGAATCTCTTCAACAAATACAATAGATACGTGACACATGGCCATAAAAAGCAACGCGACATAAAGATTTGACTGTGCATTACACCACGAAGAATTGAAGGTACATCTATGTTACAATCTGATATGGAACACCCTTAAGAAAGAAACAAGACTTACTTAGACGTAGGCACTGTCATGTCCTAAGACATGTGAGGCAGTCAAAGTGATCCATCGCATTCATAAAAATTTGAGATCAACATATTTCTGACTGTTTTGTAGCAAGAATATTTTACAGGGACAGGTCTCTAGCTTGAAGCCAAGCCACCTACATTTATAAAGAAGACTATAAGTCGAGAAGTCTCCGGTAGTGGAGCGAAAATTCTAAACACGTCTTCAGGTCATTGTTGTTGTTGTTTGTTTTTTTTCTATTTAAAAAAAAAACGTCATTACATTTACATCAGGGTTTTTTTTTATAACAACTGGCAACGGGGCATTTTATCACAATAACAACAATAATAATGTAAATACACCAAGGAAGATGAATAACAATGATCACAAGCGGGCTATATAGACATAATATCAGATCGTTTTAATGAGATTTAAAAGAGCGTTCTATACATATGGATTATCGTATGCAAGGTTTCTTAGCTTAATTAATATATATATATATATATATATATATATATATATATATATATATATTAAATTCTTTGTAGAATGGTAGGAAAAATCCCAGCAGAGTGCTCGATTAATTAAGAATCAAAGTTAAAAATTAAGAGCATAATATTTATTTATTCTGGTACAGAAAAATTAGTACAACATTCGTACCGTCGGTTTCAAGCACGGAAGGTCTTACCCATCCGGCTCTCTTCAGCTTCTGTTGTCATCTGTTTTGGAAATGTGAGGTCACATGACACTCTTGTTGGGACGCGTTATTTGCTCAGTGTGTTGTGTGTGTTTGTTTAAATTTGAATTTAGTGTCATAAGACCGTTGAGATTTAAAACACGGGAGAAGAAAGAGAATTCAAGATTAAAGGGAATAAAAAGGGGAATAAAAAAGGGGGGTAAAAAATAAAAAAATATATATATGAAAAAATATATATATATATATATAAATAAATATAAAAAAAAAAACATATATATATATAAAAACATTTTAATACTAAGAATAAAGGAATAAAAAAATAAAAAAAGAAGAAAAAGAGAAAAAGAGTATAAAAAGTGGGTTAAAAAATATATATATAGAGAGAGAGAATAAATTGTAGAGAATAAAAAAGAGCGAGAGAGAAAGAAAGAATAAAAATAGAAAGAATAAAAAGAATAAAAATATATAAATAAAATATATAAATAAAAATAATAATAATAAAAAAATAATATATAAAAATTAAAAATTAAAAATTAAAGATTAAAAACAAAAATAATAAAAATAAAGAAAGGGTTTCTCTGAAATTCCCGTGAGCCAAATTATGAATTTGTATCATTAGCCGTTATATTTTTGAAGGTATATCAACGATTTTTAGAACGCATACCTTCAAAAATATAACGGCTAATGATACAAATTCATAATTTGGCTCACGGGAATTTCAGAGAAACCCTTTCTTTATTTTTATTATTTTTGTTTTTAATCTTTAATTTTTAATTTTTAATTTTTATATATTATTTTTTTATTATTATTATTTTTATTTATATATTTTATTTATATATTTTTATTCTTTTTATTCTTTCTATTTTTATTCTTTCTTTCTCTCTCGCTCTTTTTTATTCTCTACAATTTATTCTCTCTCTATATATATATATTTTTTAACCCACTTTTTATACTCTTTTTCTCTTTTTCTTCTTTTTTTATTTTTTTATTCCTTTATTCTTAGTATTAAAATGTTTTTATATATATATATGTTTTTTTTTTTTATATTTATTTATATATATATATATATATTTTTTCATATATATATTTTTTTATTTTTTACCCCCCTTTTTTATTCCCCTTTTTATTCCCTTTAATCTTGAATTCTCTTTCTTCTCCCGTGTTTTAAATCTCAACGGTCTTATGACACTAAATTCAAATTTAAACAAACACACACAACACACTGAGCAAATAACGCGTCCCAACAAGAGTGTCATGTGACCTCACATTTCCAAAACAGATGACAACAGAAGCTGAAGAGAGCCGGATGGGTAAGACATTCCGTGCTTGAAACCGACGGTACGAATGTTGTACTAATTTTTCTGTACCAGAATAAATAAATATATATATATATATATATATATATATATATATATATATATATATATATATCGTACATGTATTGTATTAGTTTCTGTAAATGTAAATCCGTAGAAACTCAAGTGTTTATAAAAAGTGCTCAATACCAAGTAGAGCTGTTTATAAGTATACATTTTTATTTATACAAACATTATTGGTTACATATGTGCATACATGTTTCCTGAAAAATTCTTGGTCTGATGAGGTTGACTTTCTTGGAAAAGTGCAATCGAAACATGTATGCACATATGTAACCAATAATGTTTGTATAAATAAAAATTTATAATTATATATATATATATATATATATATATATATATATATAGAGAGAGAGAGAGAGAGAGAGCAAAGAAGAGGGAGATATAGAAATAAAGAGTGAGAAATACTAAGATGTCTCGTATCATTATACTCATTGTGTCTGTCAGAGATATAAAGAACACATTGTACAGATTTGTCTATAAGAAAGACATCTGACAAAGACGCAGATACGCACATATAACATCTACTCCTTGATAGCGTGGAAATAGATTCTTTATCGGCGGCCATATTGGCGAACTTAATGTGGCAACGAGTCTATTTTTGATTCTCTTGAAACTTGAATAAGGTTCCATTTTTTTTATTTTCACATCAGGAATTACAAGTCTGAACATGATTTCTGATGTAAAAGTGACATCTTAGCAAGTTCATGATTTATCTTATGTTTTATTCAAAAACGAATGTATATTTTATATCATTTTATGTCATGAAAATTATATTTCAACGTTCTTTAAAAGAAATGTGCCAAGAGTTTTGTTTCGACAAATACTATCACTTGTTTTTACAAAACTAAATTTAGTGATGAATAAGTTGTTTTTATTTAGTCATAATTCATCTCTTTCTGCTACATACATGTGTAATAAAAATCGTTTAATCTTTTAAGTTTGGTTCAATTGATAACTTATTAATGATCAGACATTTAAATAAAACTTGCTGGCTTCGACTTTTTTTCGATCTTTAATTTTAAGCTGGCTTCGAAAGTCATATAGAGAGCTTGCAGGGAAACTCCTTGCTCCAATATCAACAACTTTACAAAATTACACTTTAATCTTTACGGGGCAATTCTCCTTTTAGGTTTTCGTATTTCTTTATCTTGTAATACAATATACCGCGCCACTAATCCCGGTTAAAGTACCACTTATTTTTTACTACATTTAATCCACGTTTGTATTTGTTTCTTATCTTTCTCTTTGATTTTCTTTCTTCCAACTTTTTTTTATTTTAACGTCTTTGTCGCACATGCTGCATTTTTTTTAAATTGTGTCGCACGTGTCAAAACATGCCGTCGTGCGTCATCTTATTTTTCTCAGGTTTTGTCGTTATGCAATAAATTAAAAATGTTCACTCTTTCTGAAGACGTTTATTGATCCAAACGAAACTGGTAATTCTCTCGTTTTTTGATGATTTCTTCCTGTGTTTTATTTTTGTTTCTTTTTATCTTTTTCTATACATCTTCTTTCTACGGTATTCATTCATGAAATATCGCGTATTTTATCCTCATACTATATTATATACATGTGCTATCTACTTTGTGTTTATAATGTACCCATTTATCTGCCTGACTATCAATCATGTAGTTCAATGTCTATTTCTGATTCTAAATTGCACTTAAAAGTTTCTTTGCTTTTGACTTTTAATCTTGTTTCATTTTGTTCAGCGGTCAACAAGTTCATCGCCTAATTGCGTTGTGATAAATCGACAAAATAAAAATTAAAGAGATAGAAAGACAAAACCATTCATTTCCAAAGATTTCTAGAACAAACGGACAATATTGCAGTTATTACCTCAGATAGTAAATAATGCTGGTCCAATACTTGAATGAAGAGAATGAAGTGGCATTCTGGGAAAATCGTTCGCGCTTTCTGCGGTCATTAAAATTGCGTTCGTCATAAAATATTATCAGGCTGTTGTATGTTAAGTCTGAATGGTAATTAAACTATCTTAGATGTTAATTAAGCTGAAAGCCATCAGAGGAAGATGATTACTTTAACCTCGATGATGGTGTGTGGTTTCTTGTTAATTAAGTATCACCCTTAGAACTAACTTTATTACGTTTGGAAAACCCACAGAAATAAATATGCCAAATGTTGTGCAATTTTAACCGACAGCGTTGGGACCAATAAGTGTTTATACTTATTATTAATTCTTATTAGTGTTGACACCACTATACCACAGTCACTCTGGTGCACATTTCATGCTGAATTTAGTGCAATTCATGCCAATACTTACTTAATGCCTGTGTATTATTATTGGTAGTAGTATTACTACTATGAGTAATATTAGTAATATTACTATTAAAAGTAATAGTAGTGGTAGCAGTAGTAGTAGTAGTAATAGTAGCAGCAGTCGGCAACTAGCAGTATTAGTATAATTATGAATTTAAATATAGCCTTTCCAACATGCTAGTGGAACTTCATGTCAGCTTTGGTGCAATTCTGTCGAGTAATTTGTAGCCTATAATTGTATATTTTTTTTGATATTTGTAGTTATCGTAGTCATGTCAAGCGGTTCTTACGGAAGACCAAGGGGGTATAAACAGTTGAAGGGCAGACTGAAGGACGGACTAATGAGTATTGATTTACTCCTCTCCAGGAGTTAGGCACAAGGCCAGTTTTTATCTTACACCCACAAGTAAGATGTGACCCAAGGTCGGGTCGGGAAAGTGGGGTCTAAAAATTGCCTGGGCAGCCCCGTCGGCATTCCCCGGTAGGGGCGCCCCAGACAGTAAGCAATAAACTTACTCCTCCCCAAAGAGAGGAGGCGAAGCCTGGGAGGGTGGAACTCCTGGAACTGCACAGGACAGACCCATAGACTGGCGTAAATCAAGCCCCGAAGGCCAAGACAATACCAGTTTATGGGGTGCAGTATCCATCGAAACAGATACTACACTTTGATCTTAGCCAAAAGGCCAAGAGTATATATAATAAATTTATATAACTAAAAGTATGATGACGTAGTACATCAATCTTACTCCAATGTTCTGGGCGTTCTTCGATATCTGCCTTTGATTGGATTTAAACAGTATTTCATTTGTAGAAGTTCGATTGGATATTGCTAAGATTTCTATAGGCTCTGTCACCGATATTGAGCAACACAATCCTATATAATCAAAAATATATAGCAATTACTACAACAAATAAAAGGTAAGTATTCGAACAACAAGCTGCGTCAATATTAAGATCAATGATCAATAGTGTGTATAAATCTGCACTTTATATATCAATAGTGTATAATTGAAAAGTTCGTATTAATGATGATTTCAAACATCTGAAATGTGTTCTGATAAGGGAATTAATACACAATCATGTTTTTTTCAAATACGCACGTTTCTAAAAGAAGCATATTCATTATTGAAATTTAAAGTAAAGATTCACTATGTAAATGATTTTTCAAATTAGCATATTTCAACCATAATCAATTTTCAATATATATATATATATATATATATATATATATATATATATATATATAGTTTTCTTATTTGTTATTGTTTGTACTGGTGACAGTGACAGAGTTTTGTTGGATTTTTCCACTTCTTCAGCGGTAAAGAATCATGCAGAATATCCCATTGTCCCTCTTAATAGGACGTGTTTTTTTTAAATATATATATATATATATATATATATATATATATAATTTTTACGCACATAAAAGTAACCCATGGACACATGTTTCTGGCTATCAGTCGTCCTCAGCATAGCTAAACTAGACAATGATACTTAGGCTAAGTTAGCCATGCTGATGACGGGTGATAGCCCGAACATGTGTCAGTGGATTACTTTGATGTACAGAAAAACTAATAAATATATATATATATATATATATATATATATATATATATATATATATATATATATATATATATATTTGCAGCAATATATTTAGATATAATAACATGCGTACCGATGAGTATTTTTTCAAGTATAACGTTCGAATGTTCATGTTTTAGAACAAAGAAAAACATTTACAAAATAATGCAGAATAAATGACACCTGAATCTGTTTGTTCAAAATGCCTACTAAGATCTGAGGATAGCTTGCAATCTGAGTCATCGTAAATTAAACTCACTATTACCTATTTTATTTTACAATAGTTCGCGCTTTTGTTCTACTTGAGAGATTGAGAGCCATTTTAACGCTTTCCTACAAGACGAGAGGGTATTCGCTCATTTTATTTATCTTTGATATGGAAGCAATGTTTTTTTTAATAACGAGATTATTACACCCCCACAGTACTTCAAAACAATCATAAATATACTGAAATAATTTTTATTTTATAGAGCTTACATGACTGGATTAATAGGCTTATAGAAAAAGGTTGTTTTTTGTAATTTTAAGATTTTAATTCGCGGACACACATCTCGGTAGAAAATATATCTATTATAGAAACGAGAATTATTTTTTTATTTATTTTTTTTTTTTAACATAGTTCACCCCAAACAAGGCAGGCCGCCACTGTAGACGTAAGGGGCTACTGAGAAAAAGAAAAGGGGAGAAGGTAGGGGGTGGTCAATCTAGATTGGGATCAGCGCAGCGAGGTGTCTGTTTACATTAGATTTAAACTTCTGCATGTCTGTACTGTCGGGGAAACAAGGGGCAGGGAGGGAGTTCCAGAAGCTAGCAGTACGAGGAAAGAAGCTATTTGAGTAGAAGGCTCTCCGACATCTGGGGACCTCCACAGTGAATGAATGAGATTTAGTTGATTGTCGGGTTAGTCTAGTGAATTTCCGTCGAGGGGGCACCAGAGTAGCCAATTCATCGGAGCATAATCCATTGAAGTATTTGTAAAACAAGCACAAGGATGCTACATTGCGGCGATGGGACAGAGGCTGGAGCTTGGCTGACAGTGAGGGACCTATTAGGTTGGCGATTCTTTTTTGGACTTTGTCAAGGAGGGAGAGACTAGTAGATGATGCACCAGCCCAGATGTGACAACAATACTCCATGCATGGGCGGATGGTGGCTTTGTAGAGATACAGGATAATGTCAGGTGTGAGGAGTTTACTAGCACGGTAGAGGGAGCCAACCTTCTTTGCGGCAGCCTTGGCAATGTCTTCAATGTATTTGTTCCAATTCATGTTACCTGTGAAGGTTAGGCCGAGGAGTTTGAATGATGAACTCTCAGGTAGGGTGTTATTTGCCATGACAATCGGTGGTTGAAAAGGTTCCTTGTAGTTATTGAAGGAAAAGAGTTTTGTCTTTGCGGCATTAAAAGTTACCAACCATTTATGTCCCCAATCCACTACAGCCTGGAGGTCATTTTCTAAAGATTCAGCCATTGCATCGGATATAATTGCGTCGGTTTTGCCAACATGGCGAAAGTAAAGGGTGGTGTCATCAGCAAATAAACCAATCTCAGACTCTATGCCATCAGGGAGATCGTTTATATAGATCAGGAACAACAAGGGTCCAAGGATAGAGCCCTGGGGTACACCAGCATTTATGTCATGTTGCTTAGATGAACGGCCATCGAGAACAACCTGGATTTTTCTTTTGGCGAGGAAGGATCTAATTATATTAAATAATTGCCCAGTAATACCGTATGATCGTATTTTCAGGAGGAGCCCTTTATGCCATACCTTGTCAAAGGCCTTGGATATATCAAGCGCTACTGCCCTAGCTTCACCTGCCTTGTCGAGTGTGTGATACATGCGTTCAGAGATGACCGTTAGAATGTCTGCAGTAGATCGTGATTGTCTAAATCCATACTGGCGGTCAGAAAGAAGTTTAGCATTAACTAAGTGTCGTACTATTGCTAGATTGATTAAGGATTCAAAGATTTTAGCAAAGCTCGGAAGCAGACTGATTGGGCGATAGTTCTGGGGATCGGTTCTATTTCCAGAATTCTTGTAGACTGGTACCACAGAGGCAATTTTCCAGCTATCGGGGAAGCAAGATTCAGCTAGACACTTATTGTAGAGTTTTGAGAGAACAGGGGCCAGTTCAGCAGAGCATTTCTTTATTACTATTGTGGGTATAAGATCAGGCCCACAAGCTTTGGAGGTGTCAAGGTTTTTTATGATGTCTCTAACCTGAGATGGGGTGATGACCAGGTTATCAAGTGTGGCTTCGGTCAGCAAAGGGAATTCGGGGAGGGGGTGGTTATCTGAGTCCAAAGTAGAGTTAGAAGCGAAGCGCTGGGCAAGTAGTTCAGCCTTATCAGTGGCCGTGCACGCGACATCATTGTGGTTTGATAGTGGGGGAATCGTTGATTGACCATTATTCACTACACTATTGTAGATTTTCCAGAAATCACGAGTACCTAATTTCTGTGTCTGGATGCGTTTTTCTGTTAACTCATTAAACCTTCTCTTCGCTTCACCTATCACGGCCTTGCAATTATTTCTTGACTCTATAAATTTATTTCTATTAGTAGCTGACTTATGTCGGCAAAATTTACGGAATGCTTGTTGTCTCTCAGAAATGGCAGCTGCACATTCCGAGGTGAACCATTGAGGAGAGTGAGGCTTGCTAAAGTATTTACGCATGGGGACATAAGCTTCAATGCCTGCTTTGACCCATTCAGTTAATTCGTTTGCACACTGATTGGCAGGGAGTGAGAAGGTTTCCCTCCATGGGGCATCACTGATGTGATCTCTGATTGACTCAAAATCAGCCCGCTCGTAGTATCTTATTGTTTTGAGCAACGGTTCATCAGCTTTTGGACGACTTCTTAGAGTGATATGTATCATTAGCACAATGTGATCAGCATTCCCAAGTGGGCTATGAGCTTTCGTCACACAAGCCTCGGGCATTGAGGTCAAGAAAGGTCTAGAAGTGAGGCTTGTTGATCTATTCGATCGGGGATGCGGGTCGGAAAATCGACAGTCTGAGAGAGGGAGTGAGCTAAGGAGAAATTATACGTAGAGTTGCCGGCTGCGTCAGTAAGGCTGGAGAATCCCAACCAGTCACGGTGGTGGGCATTAAAATCACCAAATACATGTATGTGGGCATTCGAGTCAATTAAGAGTGCTCTATCTATGCTTACAGAGACAGAGTTTAACAGAGTACAGTCCTGGGTCGACGGGGAGCGGTATAAGAAATATAAGTAACTGATGCTGTGATGTAAAGTCAATCTAAAGCACATGTAGTCGTGGTCAACTGATTCAAACCTATGTTCTCTAGTCAGGGGGAGGGTGTTCCGAACATAAACTCCTAGCCCGTGCATATGTTTGTCAGAGTCTTTACGGTAGAGTGGGAGGTAGTCAGTCATGTCAAAGTGGTGAGAGGAGATTGAGGATTGGAGGTTAGTTTCACTTAGAGCTAGGATATCCGGGGAGTTTGTCAGGAGAAAGGATTCTACGTCGTTGATATTGGTTCTAAGTCCCCGGATATTTGTGAATGCGAGCCTCAAGGGCAGAGGCGAAAGTGTTTTTTGTTGGGTGTCTGGTTTAGGTTTGCTTTTATTTTTTTGTAATGACATGTTTGTTTTGATTATAGAGTGGGTTGGTCAAGGTGGGTACTTGTTTGGTGCCAATAAGCTCACACAACCAGTCCATTAGTCTGAACCGGGTCCATGGGGGTTGTGGCCTCGGGAAAGCCCACCGGAGATAATTGCAGGGTCCCTTTCCATGCGCGACATGGCACATACAACTACCCACGGTATTATGCAACTGATGATGGAGCAGCCGTTCTTGGCGCTACCCAAGAGTTTGGGCTCCTGTCCTGTCAGTCGGAAACAGCAGCCAGACAAGCTGTCTAACCTGTACCCTCAACCTGTTGGAACAAGAGAGACCCAGACTGGCCATGTAAGACTTAATGACGAAAAAATTTCCCCAAGTTGCCCAAATAGAGAGAAAGAGAACGGCGTTCATTGACCTAGTAAGGAAACAAGGCTAGGCACTGGGTGTTTAGAGGCGTCCCAGCACTGTTACCTCTGCGCCTGACTAATAGACAAGGAAGGAGTGCTAGGGCCGGCGATAGGCAGAACCTATCTACTCCTTAAGCAATTGTAGGTTTGCAAACCGGATATTTTGTTCGAGATTCCAACTCTAGGAAGGTTGTCGATCAGGACTAAGGAGGCCTCCCTCCCCAACGGTTTACTGCCACGACGTAAGTAGCAAGGTTTTTTGTCAGAGGTTTCCTTCTCTTAGATGGATAGCCTTACAAGGTCTAACGGGTCCAACAGTCCGAGAAGGGTGTAAATATCCTGCGCCCGATTACTAGTCGGGTATTTCCTGTCCCCCGCAGGTGTTAAAAAAAAAAAAAAAAAAAAAAAAAATCAAAAAAATAAATAAATAAATAAAATAAAATAAAATAAACAAATCCAATATTACGTATGTATATATATGTACATATGTAGATAGAATAAGTTCATTGTATACTAAAAAGAGAACAGAGAGTTAAAGATAGGTTTCCCTCCCGCAAGTAGGTATAAATAAGAGGAATAAGAATCGAGTACTAAGGAACGGTCGAGGGAGTTAAGACAGTAAGGAAATTCTAGACTTAGCTGTTTTTTTTTTCCTTTCTTAAACCCGGTCTGCAAGCTACATTTGAGTTAGGGATATTCATCTCTCGACGGACGCTGATATAAATGGACTAATGGACTAACACGTGGCTTTTTAAAACACAGTCAAGAGGGCTACAGTGGGGGTTTTCCATTTTCTTAAACTACATTGATAGTGGATATCCCCCCCCACACTTTTAATCTTCAAACGCATTGACCCCTCCAGAGAAAGAACTCGAAGAATTATTAGCATGGATGTAAAAACGAAAGAAAGACACGTAAAGCGTCGTGGACAACAGAGAGAACAATATAGATGAAATAAATAAAATAAAATAAACGAAAAAAAAACCTGCGAAGAAAAAATTATTTTACTAGACTTGGCAACGCAAAGATATTAGCAAGAACATAGAAAACAGGAAAGAAACGCAGAGTACCTGCGAAAAAAGAAAAAAAAGTATATTCTTTACCAAGACGTAGTAACGTAATTATATGAAGTATTTAAGACAAGACAGTGAGGAAATTTTAGACTTAGCTGTTTTTTTTTCCTTTCTTAAACCCGGTCTGGAAGCTACATTTGAGTTAGGGATATTCATCTCTCGACGGACGCTGATATAAATGGACTAACACGTAAGAGAAACATTTCTATAATACGGATACACGGCTGTAAATTAAAACACAACGGATTTGAATCACATTATTTACTTGGTCTTTTGTAAAATCTTTGAATGCATTCGTTGGTTACGTTTCAATTGGAATGAATTGGTGAATGTAGAGAAACCCATAATTTATTATTACCATATGAAACATAAAATAGTTTTAGCAAAACTAGTAGATTAGATATTACATAACTCTAATAGTTAGATATGCAGTTAAACAAGAAACCAAAGGAAAAGAAACAATTCTTTACTTATATATATATATATATATATATATATATAATTAAAGAAAGATGAAGATAAAGAATTGTACATAAATTAATACAAATTTTATTACATCGAAAGTTCAAGATGCAAGGAGTTACATTAATCCTTAAACCATGGTTTTTCAAAGATAAAACTCTTCTCGTCAGAGGATAAATCTGGTAATATGGTGTTTATATCAATTAAATATTACCTAGTTCCATTTCACTTTGAAAAAATTGAAGAATAAAAACAAAAGAGATTGGGGATAAAGAAGTTAAAA
This sequence comes from Sepiola atlantica, assembly GCA_963556195.1. Taxonomy (NCBI): domain Eukaryota; kingdom Metazoa; phylum Mollusca; class Cephalopoda; order Sepiida; family Sepiolidae; genus Sepiola; species Sepiola atlantica. The sequence goes on along the minus strand of OY744537.1, from coordinate 5,722,824 downwards.
ATAAAATAAAATAAAATAAAAAAATAAAAAATAAAAAATAAAAATAAAATAAAAGGCCGGGAAGTGAAATTTAGCAGTATTGGGAGGTGATTTTGTAGCTAGTTAATAGCTAAAGTAACTTTTGTAGAAAAAAGTTTTTTTCACAAATAAAAGGTGGAGGGTTCAAAATATCTCACTTGGTCCGTATGGATTCGTACTCCGTTATATGTATATTTCCGTGGAGTTACAAGTAAAAATTCTGTACTGGTATTTTAAATATCCAATTCGGCAAATCCGAGGTTAAGATTGTCTGTTTAAAGGCGTTAAGCGGAAAAGTTCATGTCTGCCTTTAATTGTTTGCTTCCCTGGCAGAGAAATGTTTCAAAAGTTTTTTATATCATCTTGAATATTCTGCTTGGGTGTGGATTTTTGCCGGCTAAGGAGAGTAGAACCTTTCCAACCGATGTCAAAGTGAATAATGCCTGTGGCTGATATTTTAAGGGTAGTGTGAAGGAATGGGCGGGGTTGGGGGGAAGGGGTTTTAGTGAAGTCTATAACTTCAAGTTTGACGGTCAGCTAAGGTGAGTTTGTGGGTGGGGGGATTCAGATGTTTATATTTTGAGGTTAAGGGGTTTCTTAGTGCGGTGAAAACCATCAGATAGGGATATATGTGAGCGGGATTAAACGTAGCCGTAGTTGATATTCTTATTGTTGTTGTTATTATTATTATTATTATTATTATTATTATTATTATTATTATTATCAAAAAGAGGAATATTATTTTCAGTGCAAATGTATTAAAATTGTGAGTGTTTTATTCTGAATTCAAAGCAAGTTATAATTTTGCGTAGCCTAATATTATATTAAATTAAGTTAGCTGCTTCTAGTAGGGTTAAAAGATGGAATTCATTGTATATTAAAATAAATTAAGTTAGCTGATTCTAGTAGGGTTAAAAGATGGAATTCATTGTATGAATCTAAATTAATATTATATTAACTTATATTACATCATATTGGGTTATCTTGTCGCCAGGGGGTATTATTGAGCTGTTAGTCTTTTAGTATTAGGTCGATATTTGTTGAGAGAGGTGGGTGGGGCATTGGGGTCTATCCGTAGTGGAAGATCGATGCTAAAGGGGTCGCGTGGTTGTTTAATTAACTGTATGTTTTGCTATTGGGTTAAAAATAAATCTGATAGAGGAGTGGGGATGGTCTAGATACCTGATGGGCAAGACTATGTTGGGCTAAGTGCATTTATGTGCTCTCGGGCGGGGGGGTGTCTATTGGGGTTACAAGCTGGGCGTATTTAAATCTCCTCTTATGTTGGCATCTGGAAATTATCTCGTTTCTCGAGTTTATAACGTTTTTCTCTATTGCAGTTGTGAATATTATTAGTGCTTCTGATGTGCATAGGTGGCAATTCTTTGAGCCCGGTGTGTAGGATTTTGACTTTTTCAGTATAGACCATTTTAGGGAGAATTGGGTGTTATTTGATTTAAAGTCTTTGATTAATTTAGTTAGAGAGGTGCTGTTATTGGTATTGTTATTGAAAGAGTAAGAATGCATGGAGATTCTGGATTTTATAAATTGCGATGTCGATCCTATGTATGTATATATCCTAGGGTTAGCTATCCTGTCAGTTACTGGGTTGCTTCTGGTTGTGGGCATTATGGTGTTGCTAGGCTGGTTCGGGTTTGTGTTTCTAGAGTTAGGTGGGGTTGTGGGATGGGGTGATGTAAGTTCGGTGGTGTTGTTTATGTTAGTGGTGCGTTGGGGTAATTTAGTTACGGTGCATGCATAGACCACATCTTTGTGCATGCAGTTATTATTTAATGGACATGTTGAAGGGTTGTGGCAGTTGCAATTATTAGTTTGTGTGTTTGGGGTAATGGTTGATTGGGCACGTTTGATTTTCTCATTGTTAGTACTTATTATGGTTTGGGCTATGTTAGGCATTGTGGAGTACGATATCTTGATATTATTTTTATTTAGGAGGGAATTGTATTTGTGTGGGTATCTAAATGAGTTTTCAACTATTTTGAAAAATTCCCTAGGGATATTGGTTTTTACATTGTTATTGTATGGGGGGTTGAACCAGATATTTTTCTTTCGCCTTAATCGTTTGCGTTTATTTTCAGGGTGTTGGTTAATGTGTTCATTATATTTGGTGTTATTTGAGTTATTGGTGTTCGTATTATAATTATTATTTCTATTATTGTTATTACTATGTCTCTGTGTCATGTTGTGTGTGATTATGTTGCGGTGTGGCTTAAGGTGTGTGGGGTGTTCTTGTTTATAGGTTATCTTGTCTGGATAACCTGAATTAAGCAGGGCATTGTTGTAGAAATTAGCATTTTGGTCGAATATTGTTTTGTTAGCTGATAGTTTAGAGATTCTATTTGAGACAGATGGGACTATTGAGTTTATTATCGATTTAGGGTGGTTAGAATGTTTATGCACATAGAATAGCGTTAGGTTGGGTTTGTGGTAGGGGGAGTAAGTGCCGGAGTTTAAGTCTAATGTGATATCGAGGAAATTGGAAGTTGTTTTTCGTTTGTCTATGGTTATTGTGAGGTCGAAGTTTTTGAAGAAGGTATGCAATTGGTTAATAGTTTTATTGTAAATTCTAGGTCTATCTTTAGAGACGAATAGGGCATCATCTCTGTATAACCCCCCGTGCAAGTTCTTAAATCTCTGTCTGAGTTCATGCAAGAGGAAGAGGCCCACTAAGTCAGTGACTTGGGCTGAGTCCGATGCCCCCATAACGATGTCGTAATTATTAGGGGTATCTTTCCTGGTCCAGTATTTGTCGTCAAAGTGGAGTATGGATCTTCTAGCTAGTAGTATTAATTTGATTTCTATGTCGGTGAGGTCAGAGTTATTTTTAGCTAATATTAGTGCCTTATTGAGGAGGATTGGGGATATTGATTGGTAATAGTTATTTATATCAAAGGTTATAAAGTTCAATTTGGATTTATCTTTAAGGTTAAGGAACCAATCTATTACAATGTTAGATGATTGCCATAGTGAGAAGAATATTTTCTTCTTCATGTCTGGGATAATTCTGTCTAGGATTTTTTTGCTAATTATTCCTATGTCTGATTTAGAAGGGCAGATAAGTCTAATTGAGGGGTTATCATTGAAATCTATTTTATGGTCTTTAAGGGAGAATCTAGGGGTGGCCGGGGTGACAATTTCAGCGTGGTTAGTGATGTTCAATGAAGTTAATAGAGATTTAGCCTTTGCGTTTATATTGGTTAAAGTTTTGGGAGGTATGGTTTTGTACGATTTATTTAGTTCTTTATATATTAAATTTCTGTAGGACGTGTAATCTAGTTTGTAATAGTTTTTTGTTTTGTCCGCTGGGACGATTATGTTAGGTTGTGTCTTGACCTTTTTGGCAAACTTATTTATTTTCTTTGCAATTGGGTGGGATATATTATTATGCTTTTTGAATTTGATTTTCTTAACTAGGTTGAATAAATCGTTTTCGAAATTATCTAAATTGTCGTTTTGCCTGGGGAATGATAAGGTTTTTAAGCCGTAATGAGCTGCTGCTATTCTTTCTTTTTTCTTTTTTTTTTTTTTTTTTTTTTTTTTTTGCTCTCTATATATATATATATATATGGTACGTCAATGAAAATTAATAAGACCTGCAAATGGAAGCAAATCGATATCTTCAGTTGTTCAAAACAAGGAGCAGTTTAGTTAATAAAAACATTTATTTTTCTTCTCTTTCATTCCTTAAACCAGGCTTTTCAAAGATTAAAATCTTATCATCAGAGGAAAAATTATGATTGATAAGTTGACAGGATAGGACTGTCAACGTTTCGTTATTGGTGATTCCCATACCCGTTTGAACTTTAAATTTTTTCAAAATAACTCTTTAAAATTCGGCTGTGACTTTTCGGTGTTGCTGAATCTAGAGAGAGTAAACGGAAGATTCACAACATCCGTTATTTTAATATGGTAAACAACTACGTTTTAAAGTATGCCGAATTGTTTGTTTGAATTTCGTAATCAAGGGAGAGTAGAAGGTAGACCTTGGTGTTAGTTTCGGAAGCCTCGTAACTCTTGATTCCCTAATTTTTCCTTCAGTGCTCACATTCCATGGGTGATGTTTCTGACAAAGGGAGCAATTGTTGTTTTCTGGGTCGGAATTTTTTATCGTTGGCTAGTTTTTGATCTTGAAGTAGTACTTTTAGCTCCTTACATCAAGTCGCTTCATGCGTTGTCGATGTCCATAAAAAAATAATTTATAAAAATATCCAAATCGAAATTATTTTTTGGAGTTATCAACAAAGTAGAAAAAAAATCAAAATTGATGAAGGAAAATGTGGACGTAAGCGATATAGATAAATAGACATGGGGCAGATAATCCGGTGTCAGAGAACTAGTGAAGAAGATACTCGCCATAAGTGATTTACGTTAAAGCAAGGAAGGCAGACAAGACCACACCCGTACACGACGGCTGTAAGTTAACTGGATAAAACAAACCGAGAGAGACAGATACACACGCACGATGCTTGTAAACATAGATACATTAATTCGTGTAGAACTGACTACAAAATAGTGTTCCGTGTCACACAGATAAATACAACAGAAATAAACCATGTTTACCATTCAAAACAAAATTGTACATGTTTTCTTTAGGTTTTCTTTTTTGAACTAAGAGCAACGGCACCAACAACAATAACAACACCAACACTCGTCTCAAACAATTATCTGCGAACAGAATACAGAAGTACCAGTAGTAATAAAGCGGAAGTTGCAAAAAGAAAGCACAACGAATCAACAACTTGTAGCCAGTCTCCTGGATTAATAAAAAGATTAAGTGTTACGGTAGAAAAGTACACACATTATACAAAAAATAATTATTTCAAACAATATGAAAGTAACGTATATAAAGACGTTCAGTGGCTAAAGTAAAAGCATAAATACTGATGTGTTTTGCGTTTGACATGAAAGCAAAACACAAGAAAAACTTGAGATTGATCAATAAAACTTACAAGGATAGTGAAGAGGATAAGACACCACTTTAAGAGGACTCAATCTTTTAAGCTAGGTTATTTTCTATGTATTCGTTGAAGCGCAAATACAAGTCGTATGCGCTGTCTTTGAAGATGGAGATTCACCCTGAACTCGTTTGTCTTTTATTCATAAAGTCTAGTCATTCGAATATAATTGAGTCTGTCAATATAAAAGTATAGCCGTTTGAATGATGTGTTTTGGAGCACAGGATGTGATTATTATGCGCGTATGTCAGAGCAAATATAGAATTAAATCAGATATATGACATAGCGACAATGTGACGAAGTGAATGGGCGTGAATAGATACGAGAAAAGAACAGTAATTATAATGTACATATAGAGATACGGAATATGTATATTTAAACATATATATATATATATATATATATATATATATATATATATATATAATGTGTGAATTTTCAAATAACTTTCTACGTAGAGGAAAAAATGAAGAAAAAAAAGAGGGAAAAAATATGCTTATTCTTCTGAAGATGGTAAATATTATTACCGAAGGTTCTCAAGTTCAAAACAAAATGTTTTTAAGATAAATAAATAATTTATTTTTAAAAACAATTTGCGTTGTAAAGGTTTTCTAAATATTAAAAAAAAAATTCTCTTTATCTTTGCCATTTCGCCAACGCTTCTAATGTGTGACTTTTCAAATAACTTTCCACGTACCACGTGATACACACGACTTATCAACATTTCGTCCATAACATCGAGACGAATTCATCCTTACTGCTTCGATCAGTTGGGAGGATGGAAAAAATGAAGAAAAAAAAGAGGAAAAAAAAATACGCTTATTCTTCTGAAGATGGTGATTTTATTACCGAAAGCGCTCAAGTTAAAAAAAAAATGTTTTTAAGATAAATAAATAATTTATTTTCAAAAACAATTTGCGTTGTGAAGGTTTTCTAAATATTTTATTAAAAAAATATTCTCTTTATATATATATATATATATATATATATATATATATATATATATATGTATGTATTTGCGTGTGTGTATGTGTGTGTGTGCAGTCATCTACAAACAACTGTTTCGCTCCATCACAGCCTTTTAGTGCCTCAACCCATGATCGAACTTATGACCATCTAGTTGATAGTCGGCGATTCTACCAACTATTTTACAGAGCTGGTGCTGTTAGTAAGTCATATCTCCCTGCTTTATATATTGTTTACAACTGGAGAGTGTTCTATCTGTTAATATAGAGACAGTTTTGCATTGCGCAAATAGTACCTTGTGTTATAACTGCTCAACTTGAGAAATGGGGTGTATGTGATCATGCGCAGACAGATTGTTTCACTGTACCACAGCTTTTCAGTGTTGCAAGTCTAAAACCTGCCTCAAGTCTACATCGAACCTAAAAATAACTGCACATTTATGTATGTATATATATATATATATATATATATATATATATATATATATATATATATATACATACATATATATGCATACATAAATCAATGTATATATATATATAAGTTACTTCATAATATATGCATATATACGTATACATATATACATATATATATATATATATATATATATATATATATATATATATATATATATATATATATATACGAACAAACACTATCTCAACGAAGTCTAGTGTGTTTCAAAATTCGCATAAATTCTAAAAATAGTGACAAAAGCCGATATTTATATTAGTGAGTACATACGTTTACGTTTCATCCTCACGGGAATCATCAGTGTAGAGAAGAATACGGAACACAGGTTATACTTTAAACTCAGATTCCAACATCTTTGACCAGACAGCCGTTGTCAACAACTCAATAAATCATCGAGATATTAATCATATTTAAAGACAGCTGTCGTAATGAGTTCGCTTTTACATATATATATATATATATATATATATATATATATATATATATATATATATTTATTTATTTACTCCTCTGCAGGAGTTAGGCACAAGGCCAGTTTTATCTTACTCCCACAAGTAAGATGTGACCACAGCTTGGGTCGAGTAAGTGAGAGATGAGCACTCTGGCCATTTAAAAATTGCCTGGGCAGCCCCGTCGGCATTCCCCGGTAGGGGCGCCTCAAGCAGTAAGCAATAAACTTACTCCTCCCCAAAGAGGGGAGGCGAAGCCTGGGAGGGTGGACCTCCTAGAACTGCACAGGACAGGGTGCAGTATCCATCGGAACAGATACTACACTTACTTCCTAGCCTGTGCCAGGTAAGTATCGATTTGTTATATATATTTTTATATATGAGGAATAAAAGAAACAATGTTTCAGACAATATATATATATATATATATATATATATATATATATATATATATATATCCAGTTATGAATAAAATTAATAGACAATCCAAATGATACAATCAATTCGCTGAAAAATCAGAAATGGTTCTTATTTAATGATAAAATAAAAACTTCAAAACACACAACTGTACACACATACATACACTAATTCGGCGTACTTATTAACGTTTACACAGAAACCCCTGCTTCGATAAATTCATCAAATGAAAACTCCGAACAACACAAACTGCACTAAACGTAAATTGCTAACACCTACATTTCATAATCATATTTCACAAACTACGGAACATCGTAACTGACATAATATCAACGTTGTCGCTAATAAAATACCACAAGTACAATACTTATAGTTACTTACAATATTCCATAAGTATATTAAATGTTGAATGCACACGTATTATCCTTAAGTTGATATGTCATAGAACGGACTATATTTTCCGATTTATGATTCTGGCAATATTAAACTTCCCTACGAAGACAAATATCTAACTATACTCGACGTCTAAAATTTCTGTGGACGCTTACGCTACACAATATTTTTTTTCTATACAATTTTTTTACCATAACGTAGCATGTATGTTGCGTGTTAAACAAATACACTTCATACCTACATGTGTCCGTATACAAGTTCGAGGGCTCAGTAAAACAACGCCTATTTCAGCTAGTTGAGATGTTATAAGTTTCCTCTGTTAAGCTCGGCTGAGTTTAAAAGATAACATTATACGGAAATAAAGATAAATAGTTTAACGATGCATTTCTTCAGTCGACAACAAGAGAAGAACTTGTATCAAATTCTTTTCTTGCTTTTCTTTGGTTTTGGCCGAACAATACACTTTCATCTGTTTACATAACATTAGATACAACTGCAATACCGTACAATAAACTTATTTGTTAATCCTAAATACAATAGCATAGAATAAATTGCATTTTTAAATCTTTTTTTAAAACAATTAATTTATTACAATATCTACAAATGTGCATTTCGATTCATCAGAAATAACATTTGTTAAAGATACGTTGAGATTCCATTACGTTTTCCGCGTCATATATTCTCTTTTCAGCTTCTATCTAATTATTCCAAAAGAAACTTTATATATTATAGCATAAAATAAATGGAAGAGATGCACATAAAATAAATGGAAGAGATACACATAAAATAAATGGAAGAGATACACATAAAATAAATGGAAGAGATACACATAAAATAAACTCTCCATTAACCCTAAAACAACTTTTATTAGAGTTACTTATATAATGCTCAGGGGTTGGAGCAGGTTTTCTTACATTCTTTAAAGACAGGTATTTTGTAAATTTCATAATTATTTATAAAATGCATACGTAAATACCATCATATTCACAAAAGTATTCAATTATTTCATCGTTATCGGCCATTTCAATCTTTTCAACGTCTTGAATTTTCTTCCCAGACTTTAATCGGTAATTCTACTTCAAACTGTAAATGAATGGAAGCGAGGCAGTTTAAATACACTCTTAATTAAGCCTAAAACAATTTGGACTACAATTACTTATATAGGGTTCAATGGTAGTAGCGAGAGTTTCCTGAGTTGCTAATCTTTTTTCGGGTAACGCCAAGACACTTATTCCGCGAGTATCTAAGTAGTTCGTGCAAGACAAGTGGGGGAGGGGGAGACTCTAAGAATACTTATACAAAGAAATGAAGAGCAGCGAGATAATAAAAGGGAAGCAAAAGGGGCACTATTTGTTGGGAGAATGATTAATTGAAATGTGTATCAAAATGTGTGCATTTTTTACCTCAAGATCTGTTTCGTTAGAATAGCCGTGATCTGAAATAATCCTATTTTTTTCTGATCGTGGTATTGAAAGCAGAAAAGTCAATAGCTTCAATGCTTCACCATGACGATGGATTGTACTTACTAAAAGAAGCGGAATATTAGTCTACTGCACGTTTTGATTATTTTATTTTGCCTTTTATGTTTTGTAGATTATCCTCTTTTCCATTATATTTTGTCTATACATTTTGCTACATTGTATTTATATTTAATCTCCCAACAGACAAACACATTATATATATATATATATATATATATATATATATATTATAATATAAAATGAAGTAATAAAATGAGGTGTCAATCAAATTTTATTAGAATTCAAAGTTCATGCAAAGCATCCTTAAGTCCTTAATGCTCTATCCAGTATATTGAGCTTCAGTTTTTTATCCGGATGTTTCACTAATTATAAGATATTAGTTGACGCTTATATCTTTTGTTGGATTGCTTCATATATATATATATATATATATATATATATATATATATATATATATATATATATATATTAGTATTTCATGTATCCACATAAAATATTATATAGAGATATAATTTTTTATGTGTCAGTTTTCAGTATTTACTTCAACAGTGCTCGATACGTAAGTAGAGCTAGGTAGTAAGCAATGAAAATATATATGACAATCAAGCTACACAGAGGCTCCCGTGTTTCATCCCCGGGGGGAATCGTCAGGCTAAATGCATGGAGTTATTTTTGTCAGGTGTTTTTATATACATGGCTTGCTAGTTAACCAATCAGATTCTTTGTTGTTCCCTAAGCCAATCGTTGGGCTTCCCTCGAACAAAGGCATTGTTGGTGACGCTCCTATTTTTGTAAACAATGGATTTTCCTATATCCTGTTTACTTTGTTTTGTCAATACAGTGGGCGAATTTATTTTAACACGTGGTTTCTTGTATTTCTATTTTAGCTTGATTGCCATATATATTTTCATTGCTTACTGTATATATATATATATATATATATATATATATATATATATATATATGTATTTAGAATAAAAATGTATTACATATTTAGTAATAACTATTTTATTTGACAGTTCGAATTACAAAAAAAGCTCAATAGTTAGTTTTTTAACTTAAAAAATCCCAATCGGATATTGAATAATTGTTGAATTAATACAAAACATTCTCACATTCGAAGCGAAACAGCCATAGGACATTGTAGAATTGTTGTAAACAATTAAATAAATGTATCGATTTGTTATATGCATATATATATATATATATATATATATATATATATATATATATATATATATATATATATATATATATATATATATATTTATATATATATATACACATATATATTTATATATGTTTATATTAAAATATTTATTTATACAAACATGTACATGAGAACCACATCTATAGGTGTGTCGCTTATATGTTTCTATACAATATTAATAGCTCTATTTTTATTGAGCACTAATATATAGACGCAGTAGTAATTTTTTATCCTCTGAATACAATATATATATATATATGTGTGTGTGTGTATGTGTGTGTGGCTGATCAAAGATAGAATGCATGCATTTACTGAATGTTAGTACATGTAAATATATGTTATTAAATTGTTTGAAACCACGTGTATAATAGGATAAATGTCGGTACACTGGCCGTTCACATGTAACAGAACAATGAACAGCTGTAGTAATATAAGCAAATTATTTACTACCGTATAATGATGTTCGTCTCCAATGTTACATATATATATATATATATATATATATATATATATATATATATATATATATATATATCATTCTTGGGTCTGTTTTAAAATCTTTGAGTATGCATTATTTGTGTTCCTTAATTTTGACTGAGATAACAAAAAAATACGTGATTTTGTCGCTTGTTCACTGAAACGCCGTAAAACGTAACACGACTTTTGTTTCCTTGAATTTCGTTTCTACAATATCAGAAGCGAATTCGTCTACCGAAATGATTTTTACTCTCTCTCTCTCTCTCTCTCTCTCTCTCTCTCTCTATATATATATATATATATATATATATATATATATATATATATATATATATATATATGTGTGTGTATATATATATGCATGTGTGTGTGTATGTGTGTGTGTGAGGTCATCTCATTGACAGCTGCACATCTTCGAAATATCGAAAGGTGCTGATAACATAGAAAGAATAAAAATTCTCTGACATAAAATGCATTCAAATATATAAGACGAATTTTATTACCCGGCTTTCACCAAACAAGTATTGCAACGTTTACCGGACGATCTATATATACGTTTGTCCTCTCAGATGCAATACAAATAAAACTTTTCTCTCATAACATTTAATGAAATATTTTCATAGAGATAATTTTTTTTTTTACAAATACCAGTTATATATATATATATATATATATATATATATATATATATATATATATATATATAACATGTGTGAAAAATGACAAACGGAAAACAGGTTAAACTACAGGAGAAAAACAAAAACAAGAGAATTGACCGGTTTCGTTCGCTAACGTCTTCAGAAAGCAAACTTTTTCTGAAGACGTTCGCTAACACGAACGAAACCGGTCAAATCTCTTGTTTTTGTTTTTCTCATGCACTGTAACCTGTTTTCCGTTTTTCATTTTTCACACATTTTGTCTACCAC
>OY744537.1:5611037-5706037 GCA_963556195.1 Sepiola atlantica | reverse complement strand
CATCATCATCATCATCATCATCATCATCATCATCATCATCATCACTACTACTACTACTACTACTACTACTACTACATTGAAAAAGGCGAAGGATAGGAAAAGACTTCAAACAAGAATAGCATTTACTGAAATTAACAAGTAGAGTAAAACATTTATATTAACGAAACAATTTATTTTTGATAAGACATGTCATTACAAAGAAATAAAAGCAAACCTAAACCAGACACCCAACAAAAAACACTTTCGCCTCCGCCCTTGATGCTCGCATTCACAAATATCCGGGGACTTAGAACCAACATCAACGACGTAGAAACCTTTCTCCTGACAAACTCCCCGGATATCCTAGCTCTAAGTGAAACTAACCTTCAATCCTCAATCTCCTCTCACCACTTTGACATGACTGACTACCCCCCCCCCCACTATACCGTAGAGACTCTGACAAACATATGCACGGCTAGGAGTTTATGTTCGGAACACCCTCCCCCTGACTAGAGAACATAGGTTTGAATCAGATGACCAAGATTACATGTGCTTTAGATTTATTTTACATCACAGCGTCAGCTACTTATATTTCATATACCGTTGCCCGTCGACCTAGGACTGTACTCTGCTAAACTCTGTCTCTGTAAGCATAGATAGAGCACTTTTGATTGACTCGAATGCCCAGATACATGTATTTGGGGATTTTAATGCCCACTACCGTGACTGGTTGGGATTCTCCAGCCTTACTGACGCAACCGGCAACTCTACGTATAATTTCTCCTTAGCTCACTCCCTCTTAGACTGTCGATTTTCCGACCCGCATCCCCGATCGAGTAGACCAACAAGCCTCACTTCTAGACATTTTCTTGACCTCAATGCCCGAGGCATGTGTGACGAAAGCTCATAGCCCACTCAGGAATGCTGATCCCATTGTGCTAATGATACATATCACCCTAAAAAGTCGTCCAAAAGCTGATTAACCGTTTTGAGTCAATCAGAGATCACATCAGCGACGCCACATGGAGGGAAACCTTCTCACTCCCTGCCAACCAGTGAGCAAACGAACTAACTGAATGGGTCAAAGCAGGCATTGAAACCTATGTCCTCATGCGAAAATTCTTTAGCAAGCCTCACTCTCCTCAATTGTTCACCTCGGAATGTGAAGCTGCCATTTCTGAGAGACAACAAGCATTCCGTAAATTCGGCCGCCATACGTCAGCTACTAATAGACATAAATTTATAGAGTCAAGAAATAATTGCAAGGCCGTGATAGGTGAAGCAAAGAGAAAGTATAATGAGTTAACAAAAAACGCATCCAGTCACAGAAACTAGATACTCGTGATTTCTGGCAAATCTACAATAGTGTAGTGAATAATGGTCAATCAACGATCCCCCCCGACTATCAAACCACAATGATGTCGTTTGCACGGCCACTAATGAGGCTGAACTACTTGTCCAGCGCTTCGCTTCTAACTCTACTTTGGACTCAACCACCCCTCCCCGAATTCTCTTTGCTGACCGAAGCCACACTTGATGCCATGGTCATCACCCCATCCCAGCTCAGAGACATCATAAAAAGCCCTGACACCTCCAAAGGTACTGGGCCTGATCTTATATCTGTAATAGTAATAAAGAAATGCTCTGCTGAACTGGCCCCTGTCCTCTCCAAACTCTACAATAAATGTCTAGCTGAATCTTGCTTCCGCGATAGCTGGAAAATTGCCTCTGTGGTACCAGTCTACAAGAGTTTTGGGAATAGAATCGATCCTCAGAACTATCGCCCAATAAGTCTGTTGCCGAACTTTGCTAAAATCCTTGAATCCTTAATCAATCTAACTATAGTACGGCACCTAGTTAATGCTAAACTTCTTTCTGACCGCCAGTATTGATTTAGACAAACACGATCTACTGCATACATCCTAGCGGTCATCTCTGAACGCATGTATCATACACTCGACAAGGCAGGAGAAGCTAGGGCAGTAGTGCTTGATATATCTAAGGCCTTCGACCAGGTATGGCATAAAGGGTTTCTCCTGAAAATACGCTCATAAGGTATTACTGGGCAATTACTAAATATTATTAGATCCTTCCTAGACAAAAGAAAAAACCAAGGTGTCTTTGATGGCCGTTCATCTATAGTCCAGGCAATATAGCACATTTTAGGGCCCAACTTGGAACAAATTGCAACATAATTTTTTCACCACCAGGCATTCCCATGAGGTGTCTAGAACATCATACTAAAAGTCCTAAGAAATCAACGTTGAGGAAATATGTCTAATTTTCATAAATCCAAGATGGCCGCCAATTTTCGATAATTTGCCACATTTCCGCATTTAGATGTCATAATTGAGTGATTTGAAGTGCTAAAATGGGGTTTTTGAACACAAATATTTACGTGGAGTAGGTTACATTTTTATTGGATAAAGAATTTATAGCCAAAAATCCAATATGCTGGAAAGAATGTCTATTTTTAGAATGTATTTGCTCAACATTTTATTTTTTTCGGTATATTTTTTAACCTAGGGCCTACTGAAATGTAGGAAAACACAATTGTAGCCATAGATAAGTTTGTTATCATACTCATGAACAACAGTAAGCCTGTGTTGCAACAACAGATCATCAATATCAATTTCAAAAGTGTAAATTCCAGTTGTGCCACTTTGCGGTATCCGGCTTAAGCATCGTCGTCTACATCATCTGACAAATCTGGCACCTGTGAGTTAGAGCAACTTGTACCACGACATTCTCTACACACGGCAGTGCAATGGAGACCATATTTTTGGCATGTGCACCTCCTTGTTTTGCAGTTTTTCTTGCAGCTACAACAGATGACATCCAGTATCTCCGGTGGTGCTGCGGGCTGATCTGTCTGTATAGGCATGCACCTTCTGTCCACAAGGTGCCATCCCCAATCTTGTGGCTTCATGTTGACACATGTTCCTTTCCACTCCATTACCTGGTAATAGACACGGAGGCTATGGAATCTTGCAGCTGCTGATGTTGGGGGTAGAGCTTGTGGTTCCACGGAAGATGTGTTCTTGGAAATCTTGTCACAGAACCGTTTGTATCTTAAGCTGTCCAGTCCTTCCTCTTTGGTACCACCGTACAGTGATACCAGAGCTTTCTCTCCTGCAGCAGTTATGTCCTCCGGTGTTTGCCCTGATTTGTGGAACATCTCTGATTGCTCACGAAACAGGGAATCAGTCTTCACTTTCTTCACTGCCAAACCTTTTCCCAATCCAAACAGGCGACTAGTGGTATCGCAGCCAAGAATAGCATGGACAAAGAGGAGATGGTCGCAAATCTGAGGACCCAGCAACTCTTTCGACTGCTTTATGCACCACACCCTTCTCGATTTGGTGGCTTGCGTTGACTCTGATACCAGAAACAGTTCGTTTTCGGTCATATCAGCGTGATACAACAGGAGGACCAACAAATCTGTGTCGTCACCAATGAGAACCGTATCTCTTGTTCTGGCAGAGGCAAGGGCTGTTTGAACAATGAGGACATCAGCATCATGCTTTGCGTGTTCTGTGCTGCATCCAGCCCTTTCTAGTTTGTCGCTGAGAAAATGTATGAAGCGCTGTTTGTTTGCCTTGTTGCTCAGGAAGTCCTCCTTCTTGGATTGGATGATGATATCACCAGCAAAGCTTACGGTCAAACTAGAGCAGGTTCCTGTTCTTCTTTGTTGTGTGTCATCTTTAGTTGTGGGTTCATCTTTGTAGCCATCGAAAACAATGACAGCAGCTCCATATTTCTGTGTCACATATCTGACATAAATCTGACACACACTATTATATGTGGAACCTCTTGGCCAGGGAATCCGATGGAGTAGCGCGCCGCCATTAAGGACATATTGGACTTGGTCTACACTCGGCTCACGTTGTCCTTCATCTATAGACTTCCACAGAACATCAGCAAGGACTGCCTTATTGGCCTGCAACGGAAGGGATGACGAGTCAAATAAGGCAGGAGGGTGGCTACAAAGTTCGAACTTGAATAACGTTGACAAGTCTTTGCACCGTTCACCTACAATTACCAGTCGCTGGAACACCAATTGTGGATCCACTACTACAGATTCCCCTCTGACTTTGACAGTTGATCTGGATGCAAGTGTCATTGCTTCATCGGCTTTTCGGAAGGTGAACTCTTCCACAGATTTCCCTGCCATGCTCACAAGAATCTTTTCTCCAATTTCTTTTGTTTGGTCAACATTGACTCCGTCCTGAGCGGCCATGCCATTAGCAATGTTGTGAAGTGAGGTATTCTCCTTGAATGGATCTCTTTCCTTCAGATAGCTGATAATATCGAGGGTGTCCTTTACATCTCTGGCCTGTCTAGCTTTCGAAATATCTTTGTGTTGGTCGCTGGTTTCGTAGGAGACCCCGCTGAACTTCTGCATTGCATCGTTGATGTTTGCGCATGCTGGCATGGATAGGACCCACAGTAAGCGCTGAGTCTCTGTCATCCCTTTTCCTCGAGTTAGGCCCCCATGCGTCTTTATACTTCTCATCAAAACTTGTTCGATGATCAGATCTGTGGAGAGCCCTGCCCAGTATCTATCACTGCGCCGCACAACGTGGTATCCCTCTTGGAACTTCTTATACACATCCGGATGTGTATTTGGTAGTTCGGTCATCATTTGCAGGTAAACATATGCAGACTTTGTATACAGTCGGTGTCCAGAAGTGGCAAGGTAGGGAAGCATATCGTGCACACATTTGAGGTGTAAGCTCCAGTTCCCTGTTCTTTCAGCTTTAATAAATTTCCGCAAGATGTCCACCATGTTGAGATACTGCAACCAGAGTGTTGCTGTTGGCATAGTCATCATTTCCTTTTTGTTGTCAAGTTCAGCCTGGATTCTTTGCAACACTTTTGCAGAGCAAACTTCTTCCACTGAGAGGGAAGAGGACATTGCTCTGTCATACAATTCACTTGCTGTAGTTATGTCAGTCGTCACTGTATCTGAAAGAATATCTTGTGGTTCTACATTATCTGTCTCAGTATCAGCAGTTGCCACTTGTGGTTCCTGAACTGTGTCTTTGGTTGGCACAGGCACATTGTAGGCATCAGCGACCAAAATGGTGTTCAGTGCAGCATCTATCAGCATATGTCCCCGCACTGCTCTGGAAACAGCTTTGCCTGTCATCATGTGGGGCACTGTGTTTCCAGCATATACCACTTCGAGCAACTCTTGCAGTCCCGAGCCTGCCATTAGGTGACCCATGCTCCCAATAAAGCTCATCTGCATGTGACATCCCCCAAGCCTGAGGACTATGCGCTTGAGATCACTGTCATTTGGTTGAGACATTATAATCGTTAAAGCTTTCCAGTACAAGGGTTGGTCGAATGTGAGGATTGGAGTAACGTCGTATAGTTGAGCTTGGGTAGACACAAACTTCATTGTAGAGTAGATACATGAAGCATGACTGGGATCAAGGTCAATCATTGGAAGGAATGTCACAGAAGCTTTTCCTGGGTGTTGACCTCGATGCAGGAACTGCATCATGCCAGACCATGATGGCCTTGGAGAGTGGAGAAGTAATGATGTCTTCCACAGTATATCTAACTCTGATGTTGGATCCTCTTCTGTCGTGCGAACCAGTGGATTGTAGATGATAGGTTCCAATGCTGGAGGAATTTTGAAGTACTGAATGCTGATGCGACCAATGGCAGCAATCTCTTTAGCCGTCACATGGACTGTGGGGACAGCCTTGCTTGTTTTTGTTTCTGGTGTAACAGTAGCTATAATGCCCATTCCATGGAATGTCCCTGTGCCATCAATTGTTGCCACATTATGGTCCACATTATCGGCAATATACTCTATGTGGTGCTCTTCGGAATACCCAGGGATCTCAGTACCTTGTACAACAGCTGCACTCCGTTCATATTTCATGACCACAGCATAGGAAGATGAAAACCCATGCCCGTAAAGCGTGTCCACCAAAAAACGTGACGCAAAATTGTGGTGCATCTGGATACCGAGGCCAAGCTGAAGAGGGGTTATTATTGCCCTTGGTCGTATGGCTTGCATTATGGCCTGCCCAATCGAAGCAAGTTTTACACCAACATTTTTGCCAGCAAACATAGTCCTAAGCAGTAATTGCAATGAGTTTGGAATGTAGCTAGCAGAATCAGCAATGTCGCCCGTGTCTGGATAGAAATCCTTTGAGGTTTCCATCACTGGCAATGAGTTTTGCAGCAGCTTCAATAATATTCAACTTGTCATCTTCAATATTTTCAGCTTTCTGTTGCTTGTGGAATGCATAGAGGATTGAGCTTGCTGTATCTCGCAATGTGACCACACATTCTTTGGTGCTCAGTACAGTCATTAAAACCCTCTCGCCAAAGTGCTCCTTTATTTTAGTTTTCATGTATTTAGCACTGTAAGGTTCATGCTCTGTGTTCTGAAGAAACTCTGACATTTTGAGAACAAGGTCATGTATGGTGGTTTGCTCCTCGTCATTTTCCTCTAAGAACTGAGCCACTTCCAGGAACGCTGACGTTCTCTCGTCTATCTCAGGCCTTCCGAGTTTGAGCCTCTTTGATTTGTCTCCAGTACTACTGGTGTCTAAAGAGTGCTTAGTAGGAATGTTTTTCCCTGTCCTAAAGTTGCTACTGCACTGCTGGTGATACATTGCATCCGCTGCGTGTAGGTCATTCACCGATGCTATTCTGCCTAATACTGTTGCAGACCATTCGTCATTTCTAGAATGACAAACCTGAAGGATAATATTCTGAAAGTCTTCTGTCCTAACTGGGAAAACACCCAGTTCTCTTTGCTTCCTACCAGTTTTAGCTGACTGTCCACACAACAAGCAGTGTTCTTGAAAATTGAAGTGTACTTCAGAACGGAGCTCACAGCGGGGTTTTGGTGGTTGTTGCTGCCTTGCTAGGTCACGTGCAATGTTTTCTGCTTTGCAATAGTTGCGGCGACATTCTACGTGTAGTGTCTCTCCTGGATTCACTACCAAATCGCTACCACGTTGACTACTTGCACGATTCACGCCATCGCTGCCTTTTGTTCGAAGAACAACTGTCGCCTTTCCGTCAGAGATTGATTCATTACAGATGCGACACTTCTCCATTGTCAATGTTTGCTGAATCTCAGATTAATTACCCCGGAATAGAAACAAAAATAATATATAAAGTTATAAAATAAATAGTTAAATATAAAAAGTTATAATATAAAGTTAGTCAAGAGTTAGTAAGTTATAATAAAGTTATAATATAAAGTTAGTCAAGAGTTAGTCACATGAGGCAGCAAAACAGTCACATTTCAGTTTGCCTATGTTTCGGATACGACGCATATGAATATTTTTCAATATTTTTTGCCCATATTGGATTTTTGGCTATAAATTCTTTATCCAATAAAAATGTAACCTATTCCACGTAAATCCTTGTGTTCAAAAACACCATTTTAGCACTTCAAATCACTCAATTATGACATCTAAATGCGGAAATGTGGCAAATTATCGAAAATTGGCGGCCATCTTGGATTTATGCAAATTAGACATATTTCCTCAACGTTGATTTCTTAGGACTTTTAGTATGATGTTCTAGACACCTCATGAGAATGCCTGGCGGTGAAAAAGATTCTGTTGCAATTTGTTCCAAGTCGAACCTTATTTTGCCTGGACTACTAAGCAACATGATATAAATGCTGGTGTACTCCAGGGATCTATTATTGGACCTTTGTTGTTCCTGATCTATATAAACGATCTCCCTGATGACATAGAGTCTGAGATTGGTATATTTGCTGATGACACTACGCTTTACTCTCGCCGTGTTGGCAAAACAGATGCGATCATATCCGAGGCAATGGCTGAATCTTTAGAAAATGACCTCCAGGCTGTATTGGATTGAATCTTTCTTGTGTCGCATTTTAGTTTACAAAATGTGTATTAATAAATATTCCCAAAATTTCAGTTTCTTTAAAGTATTTTAAAAAGCTTTTAGGAGGCATAATATAGGCAGAACTCTCATTTAATTTTTATGTAAATATATGATATTTCTATTGAATTTGATCCATAGGAACCAATTAAGCAAGGCTCCCTGAATGTCAATTTCTTTTTAAGACCATCTTGCTTAAGCCGTACATTTTAAACGGATTCTAGAATCAAAATAATTCCATTATTTTGAACAAAATTAGAATAAGGATTCTGACAGAAGGGTTAATATCATTGCGTTTTGGTGTTAATCTTTGTAAGGAAACATAACGTGATGCCAAACGTTCTGTTCAAGGAAATAATTTAATTCGTCCTTTATAAAGTTAGGTATGTTTACACGTTTATATAATTGTATGTGCCCTATTCACTTCTAAACTAATTAACCAATCACTATGAATTTTAGAATACAGCTGCTATGCGTTTGGGGTTCGAATTTGGGCTATCTATATTTCAATTTAGTTTCAAACAAAGTGGGTGAAACGGGGGGACGGAGTTCTTTGTGAAAATTCTTATATCTCCGATTTTTTTTCAAATTTTAACAATAGATACAAATATATTTTCCTAAAATTTCAGTTTTTTTAGTATTTTAGAGTGTTTTAGGGGGCATAATGAAAACACGAGTTCCAATTTGATAATTCTAATATATCAGATCTCCATTGATTTTTATTCATAGTTATTAGAGATCAATAAAACAAGATTCCCTAAATTTCCATTTCTTCTTAAGAGTTATTAAGCTTAAGCCTTAAATTTTAGCCTATTTAAGAATCTAAATCATGTAAAAATGAGTCTAGGCATAATATTTAGTATTGTTTTATCGCTATGGTAATTATAGCAATGAGGCATAGAGTGATGCATGTTAGTTTAATTCAGTTTTACGCAAAGAGATGAAAAACGAAAGAAAAGAACTTCGTGAAAATTCCGTTATGATTTTTATTAAATTTTAACAATAGGTATTAACATGTATTCTCCAAATTTCAGTTTATTTGGAGTATTTAAGTAGCTGTTGAGGGGCATTATATAAAACCAACATCACATTTAAATTTTCAAATGTATCAAAATTGCATTGTATTTTATCCATATTCATAAGATAACAATTAAGCAAAATTCTCTAAATTTCAATTTCTTTTTTTAACCTCTTTAATTTACACATATTCCAGGATCAAAATCATGCAATGGATTTTGAACGAAGGATTCTCTAAATTTCAATTTCTTTTTTTAACCTCTTTAATTTACACATATTCCAGGATCAAAATCATGCAATGGATTTTGAACGAAGGATTCTCTAAATTTCAATTCTTTTTTTAACCTCTTTAATTTACACATATTCCAGGATCAAAATCATGCAATGGATTTTGAACGAAGGATTCTCTAAATTTCAATTTCTTTTTTTAACCTCTTTAATTTACACATATTCCAGGATCAAAATCATGCAATGGATTTTGAACGAAGGATTCTCTAAATTTCAATTTCTTTTTTTAACCTCTTTAATTTACACATATTCCAGGATATAAATCATGCAATGGATTTTGAACGAAGGATTCTCTAAATTTCAATTTCTTTTTTTAACCTCTTTAATTTACACATATTCCAGGATCAAAATCATGCAATAGATTTTGAACGAAGGATTCTCTAAATTCCAATTTCTTTTTTTAACCTCTTTAATTAACACATATTCCAGGATCAAAATCATGCAATGGATTTTGAACGAAGGATTCTCTAAATTTCAATTTCTTCTTTTAACCTCTTTAATTTACACATATTCCAGGATCAAAATCATGCAATGGATTTTGAACGAAGGATTCTCTAAATTTCAATTTCTTTTTTTAACCTCTTTAATTTACACATATTCCAGGATCAAAATCATGCAATAGATTTTGAACGAAGGATTCTCTAAATTCCAATTTCTTCTTTTAACCTCTTTAATTTACACATATTCCAGGATCAAAATCATGCAATGGATTTTGAACGAAGGATTCTCTAAATTTCAATTTCTTTTTTTAACCTCTTTAATTTACACATATTCCAGGATCAAAATCATGCAATGGATTTTGAACGAAGGATTCTCTAAATTTCAATTTCTTTTTTTAACCTCTTTAATTTACACATATTCCAGGATCAAAATCATGCAATGGATTTTGAACGCAGAATTCTCTAAATTTCAATTTCTTTTTTTAACCTCTTTAATTTACACATATTCCAGGATCAAAATCATGCAATGGATTTTGAACGAAGGATTCTCTAAATTTCAATTCTTTTTTTAACCTCTTTAATTTACACATATTCCAGGATCAAAATCATGCAATGGATTTTGAACGAAGGATTCTCTAAATTTCAATTTCTTTTTTTAACCTCTTTAATTTACACATATTCCAGGATCAAAATCATGCAATGGATTTTGAACGAAGGATTCTCTAAATTTCAATTTCTTTTTTTAACCTCTTTAATTTACACATATTCCAGGATCAAAATCATGCAATGGATTTTGAACGAAGGATTCTCTAAATTTCAATTTCTTTTTTTAACCTCTTTAATTTACACATATTCCAGGATCAAAATCATGCAATGGATTTTGAACGAAGGATTCTCTAAATTTCAATTTCTTTTTTTAACCTCTTTAATTTACACATATTCCAGGATCAAAATCATGCAATGGATTTTGAACGAAGGATTCTCTAAATTTCAATTTCTTTTTTTAACCTCTTTAATTTACACATATTCCAGGATCAAAATCATGCAATAGATTTTGAACGAAGGATTCTCTAAATTCCAATTTCTTCTTTTAACCTCTTTAATTTACACATATTCCAGGATCAAAATCATGCAATGGATTTTGAACGAAGGATTCTCTAAATTTCAATTTCTTTTTTTAACCTCTTTAATTTACACATATTCCAGGATCAAAATCATGCAATAGATTTTGAACGAAGGATTCTCTAAATTCCAATTTCTTTTTTTAACCTCTTTAATTTACACATATTCCAGGATCAAAATCATGCAATAGATTTTGAACGAAAAATTCTCTAAATTTCAATGTATTCTTTTAACCTCTTAAATTTTCCCATATTCCAGGATCAAAATCATGTAATGGATTTTGAACGAAATAAGTATAAGGATTCTAGACATAAGGTTAAGTATCATTGCATCTTAATTTTATGTTCGTAAATAGACATAAAACTGGTGCAAACTATTATGTTCTAGAATTACTTTTACATCTCCTCTTTTTGTTATAAGTCGCTACTAGCATTCCAATGTGTCACCGGTAACATTGAAAGCCGTCTCACCAATTCAGGTTAATTATTTTTACATCATAGAACAAAGTATTTACTGTTAATACATTTACGTTTCTTAAAACGTTTATTTCAAATTCACCGCCCATTGTTCCAGTGTCGTATTCTGTGTATATAACTGCAGTAATCACGTTCGACGATCGGCTAATATTTTGTTGAACCACTCGTTGAATACTTCTGATAAACCCTGTCAGCCTTTTCTTAAGGCGACCACTTTAAATCGTCATTCCTTATCCCGTAGATTAATTAAAATTGCAGCAGCAGTTTTAATCTAACAAGCAATGGCGCATTGAAGAACCAGTTGGAAGCCGAGAGGCAATGCACAATGTGCGTCAATACCAACACAGGCCTCATTGCCGCTGTGTTTTTCTTTTCTTTAAATTTATTTCTATCAAAGTTTTGTCTGCCTTTTTGTGAGTCCCTTTTTCTCTCCAGACTTTTATATCGGTTTTGTTAGCTTTTATTTCGTGTATAAGAATGCCTTTTGAGTTCGGTTCTATAAAGGATTCGTTGCAGTTTTCGACTTGATTAAAAAAACAAAAACTGAAATATAAAAACGGAGAAGAAAACATTATCCTACATTCTTTCATCTTAGATTCGTTCTCTTCGTTATAACCTTCTTACGGGTTTCCCTATCGAAACATATACAGACAAATGCCATTAAAACCTTTATAGAGATAGAGAGATAGAGAAATAGAGAAATAGAGAAATGATAAAATAGGATCACCATTTTCAAACCAGCTCATCGAAAACTTTTAAATGGATGACGCATTCTAAATTGATTTGTTTTTTCTTCTTTCTGTTCATTCGCGACATCTTCCTTCGTTTCTTTTTCATGTGGCAGAAAAGTTTTTACTGTTGAACTTTTTGTTAGGTTACTATTACCACGGCTAGTAATTTACAACTTAAAAGAGATTTTTAAATTCATGAAGCTCTATACATGAAAACCAAACAACCCACAATCAATTATGTGAATTACGAAACTAGTCTCAACAGTTTAAAGTAACTAAAATAGTAATAAACGTTACCTAATTCTCGCCGTTAAGAAATTATACGTTGGAATCTTGAACGCGCTTAGAACATAAACAATCAAACTTTATATTAAAATCACGGTCTATATATATATATATATATATATATATATATATATATATATATATATATATATATATATACATGGACAGCGGCACCGGGGGGTCAGGGGGGGCTCAATCCCCCCCCCCCACATCCACTTTTTGACTTTGCCCTCCCACTTTACAGTCATCAATAATGAAGTTATATATGCATGTGTTTAACCGGGCCCCTCCACTTTTTAGGCGAGCACCCCCACTTTTATAACTGTCCCGCCGGTCCTGATATATATATATATATATATATATATATATATATATATATATATATATATATATATATATATATATATATAATCATTATTTCATGTATACACATGAATTGTGATAAGGGGATGTAATTTTTTATGTATCAATTTTCAGTATTAACTTCAACAATGCTCGATACGTGAGTAGAGCTGGGTAGACAGTTATGAAAATATATTTATGGCAATTAAGCTACACAGAGGCTTCCGCGTTTCATCCCCGGAGGGAATCATCAGGCTGAAACGCGGAAGCCTTTGTGTAGCTTAATTGCCCTAAATATATTTTCATAACTTACTATATATATATATATATATATATATATATATATATATATATATATATTAACCTATGAACGCACCATATTTCTTTTTACTAAAAAAATGATAAAAGAATGAAACCGGTTTTGCACCTCGCTCTACAGATCTAAACCGAGTTTCAGTTAATAAAAAATAATGCTATGAGAATTACAGTTAGCGAAAGGAGATACAAAAATAAATTAGAAACTACATTAAATTCGCGAAGATTTTCGCTTTGCTTAAAAAGAAAACGCTGCAAAAGTCTCAATATAAATGGTTTCTAGAATATTAAGGTGAAAAATTAAAGTATAACTTACTTATTATTGTGAATCAGTCAAGACTAAAATTAGGGGTACAGAAACGGTTATTTATTAGATGCTCAGCGATGGATTACCTGTGCGTATTGTTCAACATCTGACGATACATAATTTGCCTGACAAATCTTTGTGGACACGTGTTATTTAACACGGATGTCTACTCTTTGCGATGTTCATCCAACGTAGTGCAAACTGCAACTACGCTTAAATAAATAAATAAATAAATAAATAATAGAATTATCGTTGTGGCAGGGGGGGGCATCTTTTCGAATAGACGTTCTGATCGTCCTGGTAAACAAACCAATTCGAGGCCAAACAACATTGTTGTACAGACAAAGAGATTTGTTTAGGAAATCCATCACTAATATTACCTAGCCAAGGCAGGCGAATCGAAATGGGGCATCTGTCTATTGCAGGTGTTTTACTTTTAAAGAAATTAACATTTTTATTTCTCATGGTAGATTTATCAATGTCTAAGTAATAACAAAAGTTCTTAGTTATTAATTTATCTCATCATCTTGCTTGGTCTTAGAACAAATCATTAAGACCATATTGGCAAGGGTCTTCATCAAATTTAACATTTGTTTCGTGAAACAAACAAGATCTCAACGAGTATATGGATCAGTAAAAGTTGGTGGTTTTCCGGTATACCGAAGTAAAGAAAGCGGGGAAACTTTACAAACTAAAACATCAGGTCATCGAAGTGTAGAATTGGTTTCCTTATATAGTAAACTTAACGGTTGAATGAATGTTTCGGAAGGTCGTAATAAAACCGTCCGCTTCCATCTGATTGTTGAACAGACAAAAGGTTTCGTCAACATAACAATAGTAAACGGCTGGTCTTTTAGAACCAGAAAACAGACTCTCCTCATAAAAAAACTTGCAAGTATGTTGGCCGATGCCGACCCGAAAACAGAACCCATCGAAAACCCATAAAACTGCGTGTACATAATGTAGTTGAAACTGAATTAAGACATTAAGTTTCATTAATTCTTCGAAAATATTTTCAGGAATATGAAGAAAAGACAGTTTACTACGATACATATATATACATATATATATATATATATATATATATATATATATATATATATATATATATATGTGTGTGGGGGGGGGGTGTATGTTAAAGGAACACATACATCTGTCAGTATGAGAATAATTTAGTTTCGAATAAGAAAATGAAAAGAAATATTTCATATAAAATAAACTTTTGCGTTCTAAAACTTGTTCAAAAATCGAGGGAAGCCATTGGATTACCTTATCTTGTGTAAACATTATCGTAGATAATATAAATCTTAATGGTACCCCAACTTTATGGAGTTAAGGTAATCCATAGAGGCTGGGACGTATACAACCAGAGGGTCTGATCAAATTAAAAATGCTAGGGATAAGAGCCCTACTCTTAACCCACTTGATTAGAGTTTTTGGAAATTAGTCTCGAGCGTGGAATTATGTGCATCTGCCGGGCGTAATTGAATGCAATTTAGAGATATCGCACAGGATGGTCACCATCTGATTAACATAATCGTGGTGATTAAGGATGAGGATCCTTGAGCCTTGATGAGGTTTTGTGATGAAGAAAGTTTTATTATTACGAACCTATTTGATAGTAGAATAATGTTTACTTTGCAAACACTTGATTCACAACGATTGTACGACTGTGCGAAGTTGTTTTATTAGACCTAAAGATCATTGACTTTTCGGTCTGATCACGGTAAGAGGTTTGCTAATAGAGCAGCAAAGACTCCGAATTAAGAACAGGTTTCTTCACATCTAGTAGACGTAGGATAGATACTAAAGTTCAAACTATGTGAAAAGATGTTTAGTTAATATGGGGACAACGGAGAGTAAACGATAATGATGACGTTCTGACTATATATATATATATATATATATATATATATATATATATATATATTAATTGATCAAGTTCATATATGTTAATAAAATTAACATAAAACCACTATTTTCAAAAGTTCTCAATACCAAGTAGAGCGTTTATAAAATTGCATAAAGAATATTACAGCCTTACGTCATCAACCAAAATCTGGAAATCACAGGAATAATGGAAGAGCGTTTTAGCATAACAATGATTTAAAACCTCAGTTACCTTGAAGGATGTAGGATGTGAGTTGAAGGATTATGACGGTAATGTAGATGCTGTGGCTAGCAGGAAGACATTATGACTGTATCCGCACAACGTAATTCGTTGGAGAAGTGTAAAAAGATGTCGCCGGTTCCAGGCAAGTCAATGCGCACCTTAGCGAGAGAGATGGGCGTTTCAGTTGCGACTATAAGAAGGCGGTGAACTAGGATCTTTTCTACTCACCGCCTTTTGGCTAAGATCAAAGTGTAGTATCTGTTCCGATGGATACTACACCCCATGGACTGGTATTGTCTTGGCCTTCGGGGCTTGATTTACGTCGGTTTATGGGTCTGTCCTGTGCAGTTCTAGGAGGTCCACCCTCCCAGGCTTCGCCTCCCCTCTTTGGGGAGGAGTAAGTTTATTGCTTACTGCCTGAGGCGCCCCTACCGGGGAATGCCGACGGGGCTGCCCAGGCAAATTTTGATGGTCAGAGTGCTCACCTCTCGGGCGCTGGCTTTTCAACCCCCACTTTCCGACCCGACCTTGGGTCACATCTTACTTGTGGGAGTAGGATAAAACTGGCCTTGTGCCTAACTCCTGGATAGGAGTAAATAATACTCACCGCAAAATCCTCTTCTTGGCCTTTTGGCTAAGATCAAAGTGTAGTATCTGTTCCGATGGATACTGCACCCCATAGACTGGTATTGTCTTGGCCTTCGGGGCTTGATTTATGCCGGTCTATGGGTCTGTCCTGTGCAGTTCTAGGAGGTAAACCCTCCCAGGCTTCGCCTCCTCTCTTTGGGGAGGAGTAAGTTTATTGCTTACTGCCTGAGGCGCCCCTACCGGGGAATGTCGATGGGGCTGCCCAGGCAATTTTTAAACCCCACTTTCTCGACCCGACCTTGGGTTACATCTTACTTGTGGGAGTAAGATAAAAACTGGCCTTGTGCCTAACTCCTGGAGAGGAGTAAATCAATACTCACCGCAAAATCAAAAGACCACCGCCTTACGAACGCTAAGAAACTCCTAATCAAGATCAAACATCATGTCGACCCGGTGATGTTCTGATTCTTATCTGGACGACTTACACAACGAGCTGAACAACAGTTGGTTAACCTACAGTCCGCACAAAGTCCAGCGCGTCATTACGACCAGGTTTCTGCAAACTGTCATGGTCTTTGGATATGTCTCCGGCATGCCGCCTAACATCTTTTTAAAAAGACGCACACTCAATTAAGATGGGTATATGGAGTTGTTGTCTACTAGGGTAGGTCGATCTTTTAATTGTAGAAGGCCGTGACTTGCGAAAGTTGCAAATTGCAATAAAGAATCACCACACGAAATATTTTTCTAAAACACTTTTTAGTTATTTGAGGAAATGAATTTAATGTTTAAAATAATTGTAAATTCTGTCATTAAACCGGTATGCGCCATTAACATAAGTTGGTAAAAGTAAGGCTGCGTCTTGGAGAAAATATCGTAGATACATTTGATAATATGCATACTCTTCTCAAACGGAATAAAAATTAATAATAATGAAATACTGTAAAATATTCGATTTCAAATACAATAACGATTTACAAATCCGGCAATTTATTTTAGGATAATTTCCGTAATGAATTAACTAGTTGTCTTACTAACGCTTCTTTCATACCAAAAACATAATTAAATATATTTTATTTTCTATTAAAAAACATCCTTTTAATAATTACTATTGTAATTACTATTGTAATTTGTGTACATTTTAAACTAAATGATATTATTAAAAGAAAACAATAACAATCGCGGTGTTAATTTGTTTTTTGTGTTTTTCTTTTCTACTAATGAGTCCCGATTTACTTGCCTCTACGCGAAAGGAAAGTTAGACAGATGTTGTTGTGTTATGTAGAGGTATCCAGATCGCAATAAATGGCATTCTGGATGGGACAACATTTTTAATTTATTTAGACAAGAAGTATTTCTTCTCTTCTGAGAGAACAGATACTACATTTTGATCCTAGGCAGATAACCCTAAAAGTGGAATTAGTCAACACATATCAAAGAAAACACTTGAGTATAAGAGTTGATGCATTTTACGTGATTTTATCATATTTTCCAATTTTATTTTCAATTTTAATTTTATTTTATTTACTTATTTTTACTCTTATTCACCGCAGACACGTCATACAAATACTAACCCTAACTCTAACCCTAACCCTAACCCTAACCCTAACCCTAACCGCAGACACGTCATATTACCATTGAAACCTAAGGGGCTACTGTGATTAGGGTGCAGATTTATAGGAACATCCTAAGTGGGGAGTTATGCAGAAATATGTTTATTCACATTACATTTAAATTTATACATGTTGGTACAATCGAGGAAACAGGAAGCAGGGAGGGAATTCCAAAGGCAAATTGTCAAAGGAAAGAAGCGATTAAAGTTAAGAGTTTTCCTGCGTCTAGGGACATCTACAGTGATTAGGTGGGATGTTGATGCTATCTGGCTTTGTTTTAGGGGTACAAGTGCAGGAAGTTCATCGAAGCACATTCCGTGGAAGTACTTGTAAAACTAGAACAAGGGTGCAACATTGCGATAATATAACAGTTGCTGGAGCTTGGTACACAGTGCGAAACTTATTATTATACGCTCTATTTGTACCCTGTCTCGGAGAGAAAGACGAGTTGTGTCAACAATGTGACATACATTGGCGAATAGTAGCCATATAGAGACATAGGTAGTTAAGATGTAAGAATGTTTCTAGCCTGTTAGAGGGAGTCTACATTCTTGCGACAGACTTGGCAATATCTTCTGTGTATTGATTTTAACTCATGATGCTTGCGAATGTCAGTGCAAGGAGTTTGAACGTTCAACTCTCTGGAAGACTTCTATCAGCCATGGCAATTAGTAGTTGGAAAGGTGTCTTTATAATTGTTAAAGGTAAGAAGCTTTGTCTTGGTAGCATTAAATGTAATCATCTATTTTTGGATCTATTCCACTACAGACTGGAAGGCATTTTCTAACGATCCTTCCATTGCCTTAGATATATGTGCAATTAGGAAATTGTTGTTTTTTTTCAATTTGTGTGGCTTCTAATAATATAATACAATACATTCTTTTAGGATATTTTGCTAAAAATAGCTGGAATAAGACACACTCCAATTTCTACTCACAGTAATAATGCTAAGAAAATGTTCATGGGCAGGGTTCTGTTCTTACCCATTCTCAGTCATATCCTATAGTTATGAAACGGAATATGACTATTTTGAGCCTGAGAGATTTCCCCTTGGTCATTACAGCCTAATCAAAAGCTATTATCTATTTATTAATTAGATATAATGTTTCCTCCAATCACAGACCCAGCTTAGCTAACGCCTTGCTCTTAGACTTAGAGACCTTCACAAACCTAACATTCATATAATAATATAATCATTGGTAAATGTAAAATAGAACAAAGCAAGAATGAAAGCAAATGCCGATCAAAGACATAATGAAACAGTGGAAAACCCTGTTTGTATTTGCTCTAATGATAGACATATCAAATACATTCTGTTCTATAAAGAAATGTTGGACTCAAATAGAGGCACAATACTAAGATAAGACAATTGGACTGGAATTCCAATTGACTTTTACAAAGTAGATGAAACACAAACGTTGAATATCTCACTCATAGGGTTTTCTCTAATACTGGTGAAGTTCTTACGGAAGAAGTTGCTGATGATATGAAAGAATTCAATATGCACACACCCTGTCCTCCTTACTTCCTCCATTCATCCACTTCATTTAACTACTATTATTCCACCATCTCCAAAGTACTAAACTACTTTTAACCCCGCATTCCACAAACCCCTATCGCCAACGTAACATCCCCTCCGTTTAAGATGTAAACGCTTCTCGGATTTCATCCCTTACCTTCTTTGCCGAACCAACTTTACCACGCACCCTTTGATTCCACATACATATATATCGCTACTATTACGTGAATTCTTCGCCTGACCACTAACCCCTAACCCTAACCCTAACTCTAACCCTAACTCTAACTCTAACCCTTACCCTAACCCTAACCCTAACTCTAACTCTAACCCTAACCCTAACCCTAACCCTAACCCTAACTCTAACCATAACCCTAACCCTAACCCTAACCCTAACCCTTAACTCTAACCATAACCCTAACCCTAACTCTAACTCTAACTCTAACCCTAAGCCTAACACTATGTCTTACAACACCAACCCTATATTTTCGATTCTTCCTGACAACCTAAACTTTAAAAATGTTTATTAATGTTTATTGTCTCTGTTAAATTAACAGACATGCTTGACAATATGTATATTTAATCTAGCATGCCTCCGCATTAATCTCATTTAGTACTGTTTACTTTGTCTCTTTACTTATATCCTTTTTATTACATCGGATTTCTATACTTTAAACATACATTTTACTCACACACGCATACTTTTCTAAGTTCTAGGCAATTTTCATGTTTACAATCATTTATTCTGCACTAAATTTTTTAGACAGGTGCTAAATGACGCTGTATTGAAAGCTAGAAAACCGTACCAATTGCAGGCCTGTTTCAGAAAGAACAACGCTGGAACTATTCTGATGTGTAAAACTTTCACACAATTGAATTCATTTTTATCACAAATGTCTTTTCCTGTAAAATTGTTATTTGCTGTTTGACATTCACTATCTGCCGCACCTAATTGAATAAATGAAATGAGATAGAGGTAGCGACATTTTACTTGACACAGAATTCAATAACTAAACACAGTCATGTTGAGTCAAAACATCGAATTCACAAAATGAAAAGAAATCCATAAAAATGATAGACAACTAAGAAAAAGAAATGCAAGCATCAAAGAAATACAAAATTGCTAAAGAAATAAAAAGAAATCATTAATACGCCATTAAATGATTAATACGCCATTAAATGAACTATGAGTATGGCGTTATGAAACGATAATAGGAAATTAGATCTTTTATTGAAATAAGAATTAAAACACGATCTACTTTATATCACACAAATAGTAAGCGTTCTTTCGAGTTATTAAGTTCTACATCTTTGCATTATAAACGTTTCCTTGCTTTTATAAAATATTGCACAGTGATGATAATTCGTTTAATATTGTCTTAAATGTAATCATCCGAATTTAATTCGATAGACTCGCATAGAATCAAACGTTCAACCGATTAATACATTCTTTAATTAGATTTTTCATCAGCC
The DNA here is from genome assembly GCA_963556195.1 of Sepiola atlantica. NCBI lineage: Eukaryota > Metazoa > Mollusca > Cephalopoda > Sepiida > Sepiolidae > Sepiola > Sepiola atlantica. The sequence continues at coordinate 5,685,536 of OY744537.1, read as the reverse complement.
TACGGGTAGATTGCACATCGATAAACCTTGCCGAATATTAAATTACGCACAAGCACACACAAGTATATATATATATATATATATATATATATATATGTGGATTGTGGGTGTGTGTGTGCGCGTGTGTGTGTGTGTGTGTGTGTGTGTGTGTGTGTGTGTGTGTGTGTGTGTGTGTGTGTGTGTGTGGGTGTGTGTGTGTGTGTGATTACCACTTCTTTACAGGAGAAGGCCATCCTTACAAAATTACATTGTCCGGTTGTGGTCATGTAGATTGTTCAGAAGGTTTAAATTATTTTACAAGTCTTTATCGACATGGGTCTTGTAGGAAAATCTATACATGTAACTAACCATTCTGTGCGCTTGTACAACACGTAAGGCACGCTCTCCTTCAACAAGGCTTGGTTTCAGTGACAAGCCGAGGCAATATAATCGATAGACGATATAAAGCGTAGGTTGTATATCAGAGTGATTGTCTCTTGGATCGATGATCTAACAAAATCTATAGGTACATCTCGTCGAGTAATTTAGAATCAGGCCTGGGTACTATACCAGGTATTTCTACATCAGCGCTACTGCTGCTGCTACTGCTGCTGCTGATGATTATGATATATATATATATATATATATATATATATATATATATATATATATATATATATATGTTGTATTAAAGCAACGTTTTCCGATATCGGTTATTATTTTGAAATGCACAAACTAACAACACTAATCGATCGTTATTATTGTTGCTCTGTATTATAAAAAAGTCCCTAGTTAGAAAAGAAACGAGCGAAAGAAACGCATTCAAATATCGGTGATAATTTTAAAATTCACGAAGAAAGCGACACTTCTCATTGTTGCAGTTGTTGTCGTTGTTCTTGTATATAAATATATATATATATATATATATATATATATATATATATACATATATATATATATATATATATATATACATATATATATATTGATGTATGTTTGGTTAGAGAACAGGGGCAATTCTTGCTTGTTGTATTTTCATCCTTCTTTTCATGTTGACGGTCTAATGATCTAATGTTCTGTTCGAGTTCGAACAGGAACTCGTCAAGACTGCAAACGTTTTCGACTGCCATAAGTCTTTTTCATGCACGTGAAGAGTTATGCAAACTAAAACATAATTGAAGCCTTACTTATTCGATGAAAGTAACCCACTATCAATCAAGCTGGATATGAGGGTGGGTGTGGGGATAGAATGCATACTGAAATGCCTTTAATATGTTAAAAAAATAAAAAAAAATTTAAAAAATGGTAAGTTTTAATGGAGTTTTTCAATAAATTCACAAGTTTTAGTTCGCATAATACCTCACGTGTCTGAAGAAGACTGACGGGAGTCGAAAACGTTAGCAGTTTTGGCGAGGTTTAGTTCACACTCTAACAGAACATTAGATCATTAGTTTGTCAACATGAAAACATGGATCAAAAAAACAAACAAACAAGAATTGTCCCTGTTGGTTAACCAAACATGCATCAATGAAGAAATGAAGCCTATTATATATATATATATATATATATATATATATATATATATATATATATATATATATAGTAAGCTATGAAAATATATTCATGGCAATTAAGCTACACAAAGGCTCCCGCGTTTCATTCCTGGAGTTAGTTTTGCCGGGTATTTTTTTATATACACGGCTAGCTAGTTAACCAATCACATTCGTTGTTGTTCTCTTAGCCAATCGTTGGGCTTCTCACAAATAAAGGTCCGGTTAGTTTTACTTCCTATATCCTGTTCTATTGTTCTTTTTTCTATAAAGTAGCCTATATCCTGTTTCTTTGTTGTGTCGATATAATGGGTGAATTTATTTTAGCACGTAGTTCCTTGTATTTCTATTAAAGGTTTTAGTTTTTAAATTGTTAGATTTTAGTTTAGTTTAGTTTTTTTTACTTATTTGTTTGTTTATTTATTTATTAACTTGAGGTAAATTTAATTCTGTGCAGTCAGCTGTTCGCTATCTCACTTCTACAGTTTAATAGATTTTGAGGGTCTTTAACGGTTAGGCTTTCAAATTTCTCATTCAGACATAATCTACACGGGTTGTCTAAATTTCTACATATACTGGCCTGTCGTATTATTTCCCATTCAAATATTGGCGAGCGTCCATTTTCTTTGAGCTTCATATATATATATATATATATATGTATATATATATATATATATATATATATATATATATATATATATATATATATATATATATATATATATACTAAAAGGATACCTCTCCCAAAACGGCTAAAAGTAAATACCAGAATAGAATATTTACTACATAAATACTACTAGACTTTATGTCTAGAATTTTTATTACAATCTTGATCAAACTCCATTACATTATTTTTATTTAAAAATATGTCTAAAATTTAAAATGAAAGTCAGGAAATCTTGCTGGATTTGTGACTAATTAATATGGATTACATTTAATGCAGATCTAAAATATTTGATTTTTCAAATGGGAAGTTGTGCCAATATTAATCCCCTAAAACCCTTTCAAATACTCCAAGGAAACTGAAATTCAAATTAATTAATTGATGTATTATATCAGTTGTTTAAAATTTACACAAACTGGAGACATCTGAATTTTAACGCCTGTTTGCATAAACCTAAATTAAACCTTAATATAGCGCACAATAGCCATCCTTAGGCCTAACCGCTATGTTCCAAAATTATTAAACATCGGTTAATTAGCTTAGAAGTGAATTTTCTTACTTACAAATATATAAAAATATCCATACATAGATAGAGATTAAGAAACAACTTTACAAAAAACGTAAAAAACTCACCTAAGATAGATTATGTATTAATAAACAAACTTTTGATGATAATAGGTTAAAAATAATACTTCTCTGTCCAAGTACTTCGGTGAAAAACTGTTCCGTTGTAGAATAAATTCTGCATATTTGGGGACGGGCATTTTTCGAGTATACTATAAGGTTGTATAGGCATATATTTTCAGATGAGCATGTATCTCTTTATTTGCACTAATATTTATTATCTAAATTTAGCCAGATAATTTATTATATTATTATTTAACAATTACACTGCACATTTCTTACAATTTCATAGTTATATATCTATATATATTTCGAAATTTTCAGTACAGTTATAGCTAAGTTTTGATGTATTTTATTAAGAATTCTCGGTGATGTACTGTATAGGAGTGATGTAAATTTATAAGGTTAGGGATTTTGTTTTCTAATTATGTTTTCATCCGTTACTTCAATTGATGTGTTAATCATACAAAATTACTACTTAATTTTGACATATTTATGCTTGCTTCTGTTTTTGTAAAATAAATTTCGAACGTCTTTGTAATCTTTTAAGGCGTTAGTGTATATTGTTAATTAAATGCTCTGGCTGATATTACACAAATTATTTATACCCCCATTTCAGCTTAGAACAACAAAGTATGTCCTCCTTTTATTTTATTTTGAATTTAAAGAGCAGATGAACATCTTAGACACAAGATAGAAGATGGTTTCATCTCCAATGTTTTATTAAAACCTTCTTGTGATCTCGCATGTCTCAATAGAAATACTGTGACTTATGTCGTGAGTTTATAGGTACATTGCTTTTCTTTGACAAAATACGATACGGTGTGTTCGGTATGTTGTCTTAATTTACGAACGTAGCTTTTCTTGATTTTCGTTGAAAATAAGACAGAATTAACTGCAACATTTAATTTCTAAGATTTGTCTGTTTCAGCAAACCTAAGTATTCGTAAGAATCCACTTAATATGTTTCCCCTCAGTTGTCTCCGCTTGATCTTTCGACTCTTGAACCTGGATTAAACTTCTGTATTTATCCGTCTTATACTAAACGTGAAAAAATGTATTCTGAATCGAAGTTATTTTGCTCAACTAGCAAGATCTTAAGTTGTATCCGACTCTAATGTCAGTGATGTCAAGGCCCAGTTGAATGACCTTGCCCATTCGTACACAGGTGCACCTTTCTCGCTCTGTGAATCAAAGTTGAGAAGCGAACATTGCCATACAATATAAAATGGTGGCATCCTGGAGAGTACCTACGAATTATTTCAGCTGGGACAAGTAGATACACATGATTCCATTATATCTATCCAGGCCAACTTTAAAAAATATTTGGTCAAGTGGGTTAAAAGTGGTGGTTTCCCAACTAGCATTTCGAACTTTAATAGACTCTTTGGGTCTATTCGTCGCTGCCTAAAAACTATAAAACTGGGGTACCATTAAGACCCATATTGTCTATATATGGTGTTTGCACGTAAGTTACGCAAATTGTTTGGCACTAATTTGCAACCAGTTTTAGAATGCTAACGTTTCTTCTATATTAAATATTCGTTTGTATTTTCCAATAACTGAGCTTACTAATTAGGTGTGCTTTCTATAGTAAAGTTAAGGGCTGACTAAAATTGGTAAGTGACGTCAATGACAGTCCGCTTAAGTGTTGAACAGACAGGTTTTGTAACAAAATGAAATTGAACAGCGAGTCTCTTAGGACTAGCTAACAGAAACTCTTCATTAAAAACTACACAGTAACTGTCCGATTCCGGCCCAAAGGAGAATCCATACATACCCTATCATTTTTTCTGTACATAATATAATCAAATTAAATTATACCGACATCGGGGAAAACTTCCTTAATTCCACGAAAATAATATAAACAATGTAAAAAAAGACAATGTAATATAGACAAAGTACATACGAGAGGGCGTTCAATAAGTAATGCCCCTGCCCCATTTCCCATAGTAGTAGATTAATGTAACTTGGCACAGTTATTTGTCTTTCTTTACATAGGAACCACCCAGAGTTATGTATTTCTCCCATCGTTTGATGCAGCTCTGGGCACCGTTTTTGTAGAACACCCCAGGTTGACCTTCCAACCACGTCGTAAATTCAGAAATCAAGGCTGCATCATCTAGAAAACGCTTTCCTTTCAAAAACAACTTCATGGCTGGGAAACGATGAAAGTCAGAGGGTGCAAAGTCAGGAGAGTAAGAGGAATGGGGAGGACTTCATAGCCACACGCCCGTGCTTCTGATCTGGCGACATGCGAGTTGTGGACCGCAGCGTTGTCCTGCAGGAGGAGGATACATTTACTGATCTTGCCCTGCCTCTTGATTTTGACAGCTTCTCTTAATTTCATCAAAAGTACCCTTTGCCAGGAAATCTGTCATCACCACTCCGTCCTGAGTCCAGAAGAATGTGAGCATGCCTTCTTCGGAGGTGGGGAGTCCAAGTGCTTCCACTGCATTGATTGGACTTTGGTCTCTCGATCACAGTGATTGACCCAAGTTTCATCCTGTGTAATCAGTCTTTTGAAAAACTTTGACTCATCTTCTTGGCACATCTCCAAATTTATCCTCGAGCACTGGACACGTTCTTGCTTCTGGAAAGGTGTGAGCAACCTGGGAATCCATCTGGCAGACATCTTATGCATATGCAAATGGTCATGAATGATAGTTTCCACAGACCCTGTACTCATCTTGACCTCTTGGGCGAATATTAATGCGTCAATCTTCCAAAATGGCAGCCTCAACTTGACGGACAGCTGCCTCATCAATGGCAGAAGAGGGACGACCACGTCTGTTAGCTGTTTCCACAGACTTTTGGCTATGTTTGAATTCACGATGCCAGCGTTTTACAATGTCATATGATGAGGCATTACCACCATAAGTTTCTTTCATTTCATCAAAAGTCTCCTTTGGTGTGCGTCCTTTCAAATACTAAAACCGGATCACTACGCGACACTCAACTGGCTCCATTTCACACCTGACTCAGTTAGAACATCAGTAAATCAGAAACCACAATGAGTGCAGAGCTGTTCTTTGCAACATAATCCATACAGATATAAATCATTACACATGCAAAATTTCATCTAGATCAGACAACGGGAAGTGGGTTAGGGGCATTACTTATTGAACGGCCCTCGTAATATAGACACAAATAAATTCCACCGACATTGAAGAAAATTTTCTTAATTCCACAGAAATAATATAGACAATGTAAAAATAGAAAATTTCCTTAATTCCACGAAACTATTTTCAGATATAAAAGAAGAGAATAGGTGACTACTATATATTAATAGTCTCTAGAAGTGAAACACGGGTGAAAAGGCTCGATATGTCACGGGAACACATAAACCTGTCAGCATGAGAGTTTATTTTGTAAAAATATTTATGCATGAATATGAATCTTTCAGTTCCACGCGTCATATTACTGATTAATTACTTAATTTTCATTTTAAATTATTCATTATGTAATTATCACGTTGTTGTTTTTTTTATATCAGTAAATAATTAAGGCTTGGCATTGTTATTTTCGATAATTTCCCCCCGAAGTTATTTTAATTTGAAACGCTTCGCATATTTCGAACTGGATGAGACGCAGCTCAATTATGATTCCAGTGAAAGGAAATTAAATGAACCCGAATTCTAAAATGTAAAATAAATTATATTAACATAGTAATAAGAAGAGGTAAACAGTTGCGAAAAAAAAGACAAAAAAATAAAGAAAAACACTAGAAAGCAACGAAAGACAGAAGGATATACATAAGGCAAGAATAATTATATTAGGAAATAAATCTTTGAAAAATTTAATGAAAAAAAGACATCGATAAAATGAAGTAAACACAACAAAGAAAAGATGAGCTAGGACTGGAAAAGGGGGAACAAAAGAAAGGAGTAATAAAACGAGAGACTAACTAAATCAAAAAGAATAATTAAATCAGGTAAATGAAAGAAAAAGTGCAACAAATATGGTGAATTGCTAAACGAATAGAAAGAGAAAGGTAGAATGAAAAATAACAGAACGAGGAAAAGATTAAGGAACTCATAAACGTGTGTGTGAATTGACTGATATATATATATATATATATATATATATATATATATATATATATATGATAATTTATTCCAATTTGACTACAAAATTGATTTTGTTTCACGAGAGCAGTTTGTTGGGCTCACGCTCTTCAGGTCTTGAAATTACATTACATTTTATTGAGCACTCTCATAAACCCGGTTCAACTCCCCTGGATTTATACCCTGTGGATCTATACCATACTCGGATTATATATATATATATATATATATATATATATATATATATATATATATATATATGGAGAGAGAGAGAAAGAACTGTGATACTTAGAAGGCAATACAATGCAGAGGTGTGACGGATAGATACAAGTTGGAGAAAATAAGACATATAATAGTGAAACGAATTAAATAGTTTCACCCTTAATACAATGTATACATACAAACACACACACACACACAAACACACACATATATATATATATATATATATATATATGAAGCAATCCAACAAAAGATATAAGCGTCAACTAATATCTTATAATTAGTGAAACATCCGGATAAAAAAACTGAAGCTCAATATACTGGATAGAGCATTAACTTGTATGACCTGGATGGACTGTATGGATTCAACAAAAGTATGTTTTTGGATTGATATGTTTGATGTTATGTATTTTTATATATTTGTGTATATAATTTTATATATTTTCAAAGCGTAATTTTATTGCCTGTAGTAGTATAACTGCGGTAATGGTCCTCTGAAGAGAAGAATTATCTTTGAAAACTCATGAGCTAAGGACTTAAGGATGCTTTGCATGAACTTTGAATTCTAATAAAATTTGATTGACACCTTATTTTATTACTTCATTTTATATTATATATATATATATATATATATATATATATATTATTTTTCTCAAACACTCATATATCTGTATCAAGATGGTCGTGTGGAAATATATATAACATTTCGGGAACTCTAGTCTTCTTCAGAACAGTGCTCAACATATATATATATATATATATATATATATATATATATATATATATATAAAGACAGTTCTTTCATATAGTTCAGATCGATTTTTATGAGAATAAATTCCTCAACCAAAATAAATTCAATATTTAAACATTTAAGCATGTTTTAAGTGCAATATATATATATATATATATATATATATATATATATATATATATATATATATAATATTAGTATTTCATGTATCCACATAAAATTTCATAAGGAGATATAATTTGTATGTATCAATTTTCAGTATTTACTTCAACAGTGTTCGATACGTAAGTAGAGCTAGGTAGTAAGCTATGAAAATATATCTATGGCAATTAAGCTACACAGAGGCTCCCTCGTTTCATCCCCGGGGGAATCTTCCCTGTAACCAATCCTCTGCATAAAATATTCAATAAAAATAACCTAAAACTATCCCACAGCTGCTGCGAAAACCTAGAAATGATAATTAATGCACATAATAACAAATTACTATAAGAGAACAGAGAGGAGAAAAATAACAACTTACATAAAAAAGTGGAAAATATAACAAAAATAACACTAAGAGGGACAAAAATATAAACAATACCAATAGAAATAAACAAAACACTAATAATAACCACCCGAATAGAAGCGAAAACGTTAGCAATGAAGAGAAAAGATGTAACTGCATAAATCGTAAACTTTGTCCACTACAAAATAAATGCCTAATCAAAAGTATGTTATACCAAGCAACAATATTTGCCAAGGAAATACCAATTAATAAAAAATACTACGTGGGTGTCACCTCCCTAGATTTTAAAACCAGATATTATGACCACAAAAGGACATTTAAAAACTGAAAACGTCGAATTAAAACAGCACTAGCAAACCACTATTGGGAGCTCAAAGAAAATGGACGCTCACCAATAATTGAATGGAAAATAATACGACACGCCAGTACATGTAGACTTTAGACTACCCGTGTAGATCATGCCTGAATGAAAAATTTTAAAGGTCCCCGAAATATGTTAAACTGTAGAAGTGATATAGCAAACAGCTGCTTACACAGAAATACATTTACCCTAGGCTTACGATAAATAAATAAATAAACAAATATGTAAAAAACAAAACTAAACAAAAACTTAACAATTTTAAAATTAAAACCTAAAATAGAAATACAAGGAACCACGTGTTAAAATAAATTCACGCATTACATTGGCGCAACAAAGGAAACAGGATATAGGCAAATCTATAGAAAACAGAACAGGATATAGGAATAACACCAACAAGACCTTTGTTCGCGGGAAACCCAACGATTGGCTGAGAGAACAACAAAGAATCTGATTGGTTAACTAGCTAGCCGTGTATATAAAAACACCCGGCAAAAATAACTCCATGCATTTTAGCCTGAAGATTCCCCCGGGATGAAACGCGGGAGCCTCTGTGTAGCTTAATTGTCATAAATATATTTTCATAGCTTACTATATATATATATATATATATATATATATATATATATATATATATATATATATATATATATATATATATATATATATATAAGGTTAATACAACAAAAGATATAAGAGGCAACTAATATCTTCAATTAGTGGACATCCGGATAAGAATAAAGCTCAATGTACTGGATAGAGCATTAATAGCAATAGATAAAGTGAAAGAATAAAATTAGGTACGAATCAAATTTTATTACAGTTCAATGTTCAGGCAAAGTTCTTGAAAGTCCTTTAGATTTTCTTTGAACACTCATGAGTTAAGGACTTTAAAGAACTTTGCCTGAACTTTGAATTGTAATAACATTTGATTCGTAACCAATGTTATTCTTTCACTTTATCTATTGCTATATATATATATATATATATATATATATATATGAATTAATTTAAGTTCGCATAAAAGTTTATGTAGTTGCTCAAAAGTGTACTCTACAATGAGACTTTTCATATCTAATATCATATAATAATAGTTATGAAGAATAATATTCTATATTTCATAACACAAGACTTTAGATCAGAAAATTGTTTCCGCCCATTTCGAAAATATACATTTTTATGATATAAAAATATCACTAAAATTACCCTTGTCTATTCGCCACAACAAGCATGAAACATCAAAATGCATCCAATATTAATTTATTTTAAATGTTCCTTTTTTTACTTTCTTAAAAGTGTAACCTTACGTAACTCTCTGCACATGTGTTAAAATGTTGATGGTATGTCATCATATCTAGTTCTCATTTCCGTTCAAAATGTTCATATTCAATCGACAAAATACACGCTAAAATTCACATGTAAAAGAATCATAAATTGGCACCAAACACAGCGGGCTGCATTACACTATTTTATCTCATTTCTTTCTTATTCTTTTCCTTCATTATTACTCCTTCTTTTGCATTTTTTTCTTTTATAGGTACACTTCACTATATCGTTGTCTATCTTGTATGAATCAATGCTGGTCTTATCATAAGTAACTTCTGTAGTAATCTGAGTAAATCAATTTTTACTTATTTTTATTTTAACTATCATTCTATCCTACATCGAGCCTAAATAATCTGTTGTAGACAACGAAACAGCGGTATGTGGATAACTATATATATTCTGCTTTATATATATCAATGATGGACTTTCTCCCGTCGAATTTCAACGTATGAGTGCCCCGCCAGGGGCGGCCCGCGCGTGAATTTACAATTGCAAGGGTTGCGCAATCCCCTAACAACCACTCTCTACAAGTCGGAAATGCTTTGTCCGAGCATTTGAATATTTTGCCACATCTCGGTCTCTTTATAACAAACTTCGAGATCATTACAAATTACCCAGTATGAAAACACTAGTGAATATGACCTCAAAAGTTTCGAAGGTAAATGATCTGATTTTTCTTGGTGATGGGTTTAGCAAACTGTCAGATAAACAGAAAAAATGCATCACCCTAGTTGATGAAGTTTATATTAAAGTGAGTTTTCAATATCAAGAGGGAAACATATTTGGTGTTTCCAAAGATTCTGAAGAGACATTAGCAAAAACTGTATTGGGTATTATGATCAAATGCTTACATGGTGGACCAAAGTTTTTGATTAAGATGATCCCAGTTGCCAAACTAAATTCGGAATTTTTGTTTCAAAATGTTAGAAATGTTGTTGATTTAGTCAATCATTCGAAAGGTAATGTAATTGCAGTTATTTGTGACAATAATCGGACTAACTAAGCTGTATTCAAGAAATTTGATACTGTTAAAAATAAGCCTTGGGTTACTAAAAATGGTATATACTTGCTTTTCGATTATGTACATATATTTAAAAGTATTCGAAATAACTGGATAACTGAGGCTTGTTAAGAATTGTTGATTTATTCTGATGGTAAAAAAATGATAGCAAAATGGAAAATAGTGAAACAACTTTTTGCGCATGAAGAAAATCAATTTGCTAAGTTATCACAACTAATAGAAGTAGCGGTTATTCCAAAACCAGTTTAGAGACAAAACGTTTCCCACTGTTTGAAAGTGTTTTGTGATGAGAACGTAACTGCAATGAAAACTCATCCATTATTACAAGATGATGATACAAGAGAAACTTACTTTCATCGAAGAAGTTTTGAAATTTTGGAAAATAGTGAGTGTAAAAGATATTTATGGAAGTGTCAAGACAAATGATCCATTGAAAAGCGTATTATCAGATCGAAATGATGGAAATTTGACATTTCTTGTAAATTTTGGAAGTATGGCAAAACAAATGAGGGGAAAGCAAGGGAAGAGAATAAAATCCTTCACAAGAGACACCAGTAGGGCTATCAAGCATACATGTAATTGTTTAATTGACATTTACTTGACAGTGGGTTCAATTTTGTTATTCTTGGAGGATTTACCACCGACCGCTTTGAAACTGAATTTTGTAAATTGTGACAAGATTCTGATGGTACTTATTTTATTACCGTACAAAATGTTATTCAGAAATTCCATATTCAAAAAACAAAATTACTTCTTCAGTTGAAAGTTGATGTTAGAGAGTATAGCCATGATTCAGACCATACTTGCTCACAATGTGGATAGCTGTTGGATGAATTGGCATATGTAAACATTATATCACCTGCCAGACCTAGAAACTGGTATCTCCAAAGATATTAAAATGTCGCTTTTTATATAGCAAGATATATCACACAAAAAGATTGTCTTACAGTGGAGGAAATATTCAATGATACTGCTTTTTATCATGAGTATGGAAGTTTTAAAAGGAATAGATCGTGTTGATTTAAAAGTTCCACTGGATACCACTGTTCAGTGGGAAATTTTAATTACTACTTTCAGATTTTGAGGTGAAGAACTTTCCTTAGACATTTTTGTAAGTAGTGCCATCCTTGTTTTGCCACAACATTCTGGTTATCGTAACTCATTGCTGTGAACCCTGTCCATTTTATAGGATCACCTATAGATTTTTAACTAAATCTTCTATTTTATCTATGGACATTGTATTATCTCATTTCATCTTCAATTTCAGTGAATCTGTTTGCTTAGATTAATCGACTACGAGACAACACTAGAGATTTGGATACTGAAATTTTGGTTTGAACTTTGTTTTTTGGATAATGTTATCATGTGAAATGAATACTATAGCCAAAATGTTGTGTTGAAAACAATCAAAATGAGGACAGTTTAAATTGTTGGTTAGTAAACCACATATCACATTTGAACAAACTTTTTTTAACCACAATATACAAGTCATGATCTTTTGACATGAGTAAAAAATATTTTATAAAAAGTCCACATTGAAATAAAAATCACTCATTGAAATATGCATTTGCCTTTGTTTATTCAAAGTTACCTGTCTCTTCATTTATAGGAATTCATCAATAATTGTCAAATTTATCAATTAGCTCATTGTGGTTCTTATTATTTGGTATGTAAAACACATAAGAACACCAAACTAATCTCACAGGGAAATTTTCCCTTTGTTTGCAACTTCTATATCGAATATTTAAGAAAATTCACATGGTCCCCAGTAAAAGACCCCAGTTGCATGATTGGCTGGCCTGTAGTAAGGATGGCCATGGTTAGTACATAATAATGTCTCCTATTCAAATGTTATTGGTTGTATCTTGTCTAAAGATTCGATTTTCATATTGGAAGTGTGTGTATCTAGACGATAAGATAACAAAGCGTACTTGAACAAGCTTAATGTTGTCTTCGTTTGCCAACATTTTGGATTCAGCAATATTAATTCTAGACAGTGCATAACGGGAAATAAGAATTTTCTTAAATAACTGATTTAGATACAGTAAATAGTTTGCATCTGGAAAAAATATGTCCGCTATAATTAATTGGGGGTCAATTAGTTCGGGCTATATAATTGAGGTACAACATAATCACGTTGACACACCACAGGTTCTGGTCAGATTACCAAGGTTTAGCGAAGATTAACCTGGCCAGTAACACATGGGTGACCATTTGGGAATACTAGGCGTTGTATGATATATAACCAGACAATGATATACGTGTGGTCTGGGACTGCATTTGAATTTGATATTCTCTAGAATCGTTCTCTTTCGGTGGAAGCCGGCTCACTTCGTCCAGAGCGAATGTCACATCAGATCGAACACTTTCTGAGACTTTCTATATTCGTAAATAAAATATCGGGTTTATTTTTCTCATATTTCATATGACTATCACGGTGCTCGAAAAGTTAACTATGTTGGGTTGAAGTTTCTCATGTAAAAGGGTTTAAATCGTTCGATCAACGGTACAGTTATATAAGCCATATTGAATATGAAACATATATGTCTGTAGATAATAAATATTTATTTATAATATATATATATATATATATATATATATATATATATATATATATATATATATATATACTTATATATATATATATATACATATATATATATATATACATATATATATATATATATACATATATATATATATATATATATATATATATATATATATATTTAAGATCAGTTGGAGAGTGCTCGATTACACAACGTAACAATTTTTTTACAAAAGTTTTGTTTATTGTATTATTTACTGTTTTTTAATCAATTTTCTCTGCTGATTTCAAAAATGTTATTATTTTTTTCTGTATCATCGACCGTTATGGAAATACATCGTTTTTCAATGTCATCATATACTGGAAAATGCTATATGTTCTGCTACTAACTGTATATCTAATTTTCTCTTTCAGATCAATTACTAAGGATGTAAACATTCTCCAGATACATTTTTCGTATGTGTGTGGTTATTATATTGAAAAATAAAGCAGGTCCAAATTGTGGATAGCATACAGACTCTATTTCCGGTGACCAGGAAATAACTTGCTAACAGGTGACTGAGATGTCATGATACAATTTTTATGATAACTGTTACTCGACTGAGTGTCACTCGACTGAGTGCCACTCAACTGAGTGGTACTCAACTGAGTGGCACTCGACTGAGTGGCACTCCATTGAGTGGCACTCCACTAGGATTAGTAAAATAGTTTGTGAAGGCCTTATATTTTGGAGGAGAAGTTTTTCAAGAAATTCGTCTCATGTTTCCAAAGCTATCAGATGCTAAATCAAAGGTGGAAGAAATAACAATTTGAGAAAATCAATAGTATATTGATAGAACATTTATTGAACAAAATACAATTTGGAAAAATCAACAGTATATTTTTTCATTTCAAAACCAGCAAAACGAATAGTCGTATTGTTTGGATTAACAGATTTTTTTATTTTTTTATAGTTTAAAATATTAAATTATTGCAGATATTGGCTCTTGTATAGATCGGGTCTTCGAAAAATGTTCTATTAATTGAATTTGCATGACTTCTTATTTTTTTTGAAATGGATAGTTTCCATTTTCGGAGACCTTGCGAACTATAAAAAGAGATTTACTGCCCCTGAAACCATTGGAATACTTCTAAAATAAATTTCGCTCGTGTATTCGATCGCTACAAGAGCCTTTTTTTAATTATATAAAAAAATCAAAAGTCTGAATTACTTATTCATTATTTGATAAAAAAGTAGTGTATAGCAAATAATTATTGTTTCCATTTTTTTTAATTACTTTTCTCGATGTCTTATTAAGTGTAGTATATTTTATCTTTTCTCTGTACTTTTGTAGATTAAATAAATGAAATAATAACGGCATATTAAATCAATATTTTCACACACAAAAAAATATTGATTTAACAATGCTGTATTCAATGATAATATCGTTAATTAACAAAATTATATTATCTTCGAGTTATAATGATTTTAAATTGTTATTTTAAACATATTCAGATCTTTATTTTCATTAAAAAAAATCTATGAATTTTTTTTATATATATATTATTACCTTTAGTAATGGTGTATTTTGTTTTAAAAAAATAATACATTTTCACTAAGATTCATTTACGGCATTTCGAATAATTTGCAACAATGTTATTTAAATAAATAGTAAATCACATGAAATATATCATGAAATTATATTTTTGGGGTGAAAATATTGATTAAACAATGCTTTATTCAATGATAATATCGTTAATTAACAAAATTTAGTTTTCTTCGAGGTATAATGATTTCATTAACACAAAGTTTAGGGGCATGTTCGTAATATATACGAAATAATTGATTTTTGTTTAATTTTAAACATATACAGACCTTGATTTTTCATTTAAAAAATGCTAAATTTCTTTTTCATGCTGACTCTTGTGATGAGGGTCACAATATTGAAAAATAGAAAGAATGATTATCTGGAGTTTCTCCAATTCTATACTGAACAATTTTTGTGATATGAAAAATGATCAGTAAGAAAAAGCTAAAAAGAAAATAAGAAACATTCTACTAAATATTTTCTATAAATTTATATTAAATAAAGATCAGTTTTAGAATAAATCGAATCGTGTTCCTTTCTTTTCTTTTCTTACATGCAATTTTTAAAGTTTTGTAATGCTTTGTTTTAAATATTTACAATATCGTATGGTCAACATGTTTTGATATTTTGGATAACTTTAGTAAAGGTGTTTTTTCTTTACAGGAAATAATAGATTTGCACCAAGCTTTCTAATAAAGTAATAAATCTATTATATTCCGTGATCATTAATTAATAAATACTGAAAAGTACATTAAAATTGGTTGATTTCCTGAATTTTGATGGATTATTTAGTGAATGGAGAAGTCGAAATGCCTTCTTATTATTATTACGACGGCTATTGTTTTACACGCAATGCAGTGACGTCATTTTCGAGCCAACAGGCCTGTAGTAACTCTCGGCGGCCATGGTTATACCCAGGAAAAATTCTATATAAACTAGAGACAGGTACTATCCATCGGGATAAGCGAGAACCTCTTGTAATAACATATAATGGGTGACCTCACCTATCAAATACTCTTAAATCTGGCCCACAACACCGGATAATATTTAAAATCATACACCTGACAATGAGTATTAAATGATTTAGAAATCAATTTTAGTTCGATAAAAATTAAAATCTGAAAACAGCAAGAATAATATCAGAGGTAAAAGAAACTACGGCTCATACGTTAAACACGAGTCGTCGACTGTTTTTACCTAGATTGTGAATGAAGAGAAAGAAAAGCACGAAAAAATGTCATTATAACTTTATTTTGAATTTATTTTCGATACAGGATATGTGTTGTTAAAAACGAGATGTATTACAAAAATGAAATTCGATATATATTTTTTAATTTGATTAATATTATGTACGATTTTAAATATGTAAGTTATTTTGGAAATAGTTGCCTTGATGAAAATGATTCTGCGATTTTTTATGTTATTGATTTTTTATCGGATAATGCTTTTCTTGTGTTTTCAATAACGCGAAATAAGAGGCGTATACATTTTAATTTTTTAATCGGCATAATCTATATATATATATATATATATATATATATATATATATATATATATATATATATATATGTCACTTCTCGTGCCTTTTAACGACCTACTATCTACATTTCACTTTCTCCGCTGGACTTTTTGATACCGGACTTTTTTGCAATCGGACATTTGCTTGCACTCGGGCAGAGTTTTGCCTTGTGTTTCTTTCCCTACAATTTTTATTTTACTTTCTCAAATTTTAAATGTTTGCCTTTGCCAACTTATCTATCCCAGCGACTTCCTCTGATGATAAGATTTTGATCTTTGAAAAGCCTGGCTTAAGGAAAAATTTAACTTGAATAAATTGGCTTTTTGCGGAATATACCTTGCTATGAGCAACTGAATTGAAAAAAGATTTGACTTTTGCTTTTCTAATTCCTTTTTATCCTTCTACATATCTATCTGCTCTATCCTGGATATTGAACTGTATACTTTTCACAATAGGTTTTACCTTTCCTAAAAGTTCGCTTTTAGTTCCCCACTTTATATATATATATATATATATATATATATATATATATATATATATATATATATATATATATATATATATATACAATGTAGTTGACTTTTCCCCTCCTAACCCGGTTAGACTGAACTATATAACTAATGTATCAAACGCATTGAAACACATCTTTCCAGTCGCCTTATATCTTCGACCGTGTTTCCAGAAAATATAAATTACTTTTATAAGCTAAACCAAAAACATCATTTTTATTTCTCACTGTAAGCCTCTACCAATTAATTGAACCAAAGAGAGGGTAGCACACTAATTTCTCTCTAATTATTAATAACTCTTACCCTTACTCAAACACCGTTTAGCAATTACTTTACAAGGAACTATAATCAAGTTGTGTTGAATAATGGCCCTATGTTAATGGACGTACTTGTTGGAAATCGTTGGTTTGACCTGCGCGAATCAACGCGGGGTGGACCGGCAGTCGAGTGCAAAATGGGGCCTGGTCTCACATTCAGAAATCACAGACGTGACAGGGTCATCGTGTGACGAGACCCCGGATCAAGGGTCGGTGTGCACCTGCAAGAGGCTCTGTGACGACACAGGCCTTGCGTGGGAAACAGAGGGATCCGTGACGTCACTCGTTCTTCGTGAGAAGCGAGTTTCGTCAGTCTGGGTTTTGGAGGCAAGCCGATGAGACGCGATTGTTAAAATGTCCCTAAGAAAATACAAGCGAGTGATTAGAAAATAATTGTTAACTAACTACGATAAAGTAGTGATTGCTCTCTCTCCCTCTCTCTCGACGTGGTGAATATTCAAAGCTGATAAATAACAAACGCTTGTAATAAAAAGAATTGAAACTTAAAGAGATCGTTGTTAGTTTCGTCGATCGTGGAGTTTTGTTGCAGACAACGGACGGCGTGATTCACGGCAGGAAGGAAAGAGGAAGGAATTCATCCACTTGACGACACGACCCTCTACCCGGCGATGGAGAAATCTAAGGTATGCAAACAGTATATGAACTATGTGATTTATGATGTTTTGAAAATAACGAGTATTAAATGTGAACTGCCACGGCCCTATCAGGGACGAGTATAACAAACGAGTAAAGCTACGGTTCGTAGCGGGTGCGAGTGTACAAAATGCGTACTGCCGCGGTCAATGCAGGAGTAGTCTATGCAACAGTTGCACCGTTTAAGAATTTGTAAAACATCCAACTGTTACATTATGAAGGGGCCAGGTATTCTGAAAACGTGTAAAGTTTGCTAGTATGGAATATTAACTGAGTGAAAGAAATAGGATGAAGTGCAAAATAGGTGCATATATAATTTGGGACAAACAAAATGATTCATTCTGGGAATCATAACACACTGGATGTTAGCTGGCAGGGATGAAACACTCGGATCAAAAAGGTTAAACAAAAAGTGATATTGAGTTCTGTTATGACATTCGTTGAAGGGTCAAAGGGATCTGATGTCACAGATCCATGGTGACGAATTAGTTTTCGAAACAGTTCACCATGGAGGCGTGAGATGGACAGACATCCATAAACTGAGTTTTGCAATGCGTAGAGTCCGGGTGACATCGCCAGATATGGGCTAAGACTCAGAGCAAGATCCCAACGGCGGAACAATAATATAGCCGATTGCATCCGTCACATTTCACAAAGCAGTATGAAAGAAAAAGAGGATTTGAATGAGCGAACCGACGAGTGGAAATCTCCCCGATTGAAGTGTGAAATAAAAGAATAAAATCTTTCTCGAAATCTTGCCTACGAGCGTTTTTGTCTCCCGTGCATGAGAACAGTTTGCTCACAAGACAGGTACACCACTACGATAACGAGCCAGCAACAGAGATGAGTGTGCAAGCAAACCCACGACCAACAGTGAGGCAGAAATCTGTAAAGCAACTTTTAATATTGATTTGAAACGTAAGAACAATTTGAAACATGTTAAGGACATTATAAGTTTAAAGCCAGTTTAAAGGCTTAAAAACTATTGTTAAAATGTTAATTATTGTGCATGTAAATTAACGCTAAATTTACTAAGAGGCCCGGCCGACCTTTCTAATTGTCGCAATGAGTTTCGTGTTGTTCTGGTTTTTGGTGGTGCGCCGAGAAACGCTGACACCGGGCCTTGCGAATTATGAGTTATAAAAAATATATAGACTATAAGAGTTGTAAAGTATAGTTTTAAATATTATTTAGTAGAAAAAAAGTATTATGTCACACAACAACAGCAAAACTTACATAGATAACGCATTAAATCGTTCGCCATAACACTACGTCCCATTTTAAACAGAAAATACACCTTCGATAAGAACCCAGATAAGTATTATTTTTCTTTCCAATAATTAAACACATAAATTTGTTTTTGTTTTAATTCTCGCTCCCGTAATGATTACAAAGTAGGTTTATTTTACGGATTAATTAATTTTAATAGCAATTTTATTTTTATTTAAAGTAACTAATATCAAAAACTAATAACAATAACAATTCGCTTACAAACTAAACAAAACGAAGACTTAAGAATAAAAATCTTGTTACTTCTATAGAATTTGAACCGAACTGTTTTTTGTGAGGGGGGGGGATACTAACATAACCTTAATCTAAGTTTTAAGTTTAGTTTGGTAAAAGTTTGTTTGGTTCGGGTCGGTTCAAATCCTGTAAAAGCACCTACATTTTTTACCCTGGGATAAAAAAAATAACAGTAAAAATGCACCAACGTTTATTATATTTTCTAAAGTATCAACATAAATAAAAAAAAAACTTGCTCAGTCGCCAACGATTTACTTTCGATGACCGACGAGAGAATAGATAACAGATCGAACAAATATCCCGGCTCGACAGAAGTACACTTTTCAATAATCGGTCATTGAAGGAGATATCCTTCTACACTGTGGCAATTTCTGTTTTTCTTACACCCCGACGTAATCATTTTCTTGGGTACATAGATTTTCCACAATTCAAAAACGACAATTGTTTCTTCACATTAAAACTATGCGATGCGACCTATTTGCGTTCGTTCTGCTGTTAACACATTTTATTTCATTCTTTTCCATTTCTCCAATGAAGTAAGGAGTAAAGTACAGATCTATATGAAGGAATCGTTTAATGCTATTTTGAGAATGTAAAACTAGAAATATGTTTAAGATTCAGTGGCCAAAAACGCAAAGTTAAAGTGATCATGCATTTAGAACACTGTATAGTCGTCGTAATTAAAATTACAAATATGATAAATAGATGTTCGTTATACAGCCAGACTAATAGAATACATTACGTTGTGTGTTCATTTATAATATATTTGCGGAGTGTCGGTCACTTTAAACATACGTCTATCTGTCCGTTGCTGAAATTAAAAACAAAGCCCTATAACCTGGTCAAACACAAATGTTATTCGATTTTGGCTAAACTGATAATAATATGATCGGATAATTGTTTACAAGTAATTTAATGGAATGTGCTCCGATGAACTGGCTGCTCTGATGCCCCTTCGATGTAAATACACCTGACAAACTCGATAATCAGTTATATACTATCCATTCACTGTGGAGGTCCCCAGATTCCGGAGGGCTTACTACTCTAATAGCTTCTTCCTCGAATCGCTAGCCTTTGGAACTCCCTCCCTTCTCCCTTTTTCTCTGACTCTACCGACATGCAGAAATGTAAGTGTAATGTGAACACATATCTCGCTGCACAACTCACTCAGGATGCCCCTCCCTATAATTTCTGGTCCCTAATCTACAGTAGCCGTTTACGTCTCAGTGGCATTGTGCCTTGTGTAGGGTGAATTCGAGTTTTAAAAAATTGATATCATCTTTTTTGTTCCGAAATCCTTTTAGACTAAGGCAGTTTTCATGTTTGTCCCACTCCAGAGTGTGGCGTTTTCGGAAGCTGGATTTCCCCACATTTAAAAACCAGCCATTGTCTAACTCAGACCTTTTGGGAAGGTAAATAGATAGGCACACATTTTATAAAGAATTGGAAGAATACCAGTCCCAGGGCGGGTACAATAAATTCCTTGAATAGAACAGTCTGTCACCTCTTACTATTATAAAAATCAAAATATAATGATATTAAAACTTTATGTCTAGAATCCTTATTTCAATTTTGATATAAATCCATTACATGGTTTTGATTCTGAAAAATGTTTAAAATGTAAGTTTAACTTGTCTTAAGAATAAGTTGAAAAATGTTAAAAATGTAAGTTTAACTTGTCTTAAGAATAAGTTGAAAAATGTTAAAAATGTAAGTTTAACTTGTCTTAAGAATAAGTTGAAAAATGTTAAAAATGTAAGTTTAACTTGTCTTAAGAATAAGTTGAAAAATGTTAAAAATGTAAGTTTAACTTGTCTTAAGAATAAGTTGAAAAATGTTAAAAATGTAAGTTTAACTTGTCTTAAGAATAAGTTGAAAAATGTTAAAAATGTAAGTTTAACTTGTCTTTAGAATAAGTTGAAAAATGTTTAAAATGTAAGTTTAACTTGTCTTAAGAATAAGTTGAAATTCAAGATATCGTGCTTACTTTGTTCTAATGACTATTAATCGAATTTAATGCAAATTTGAAGTATTTGAATTTTTTTTAAATGAGTGGTTGTGCCTATAGTCTGCCCCCTATAAAACCTTTAAAATATTACAAAGACACTGAAATTTGGGAAATATTTATTAATTTATGTCTAATATTTATTGTTCAAATTTCACAAAAATCACAAGTATCTAAATGTTGCATAAAACTAAAATAAACTAAATATAGCGCAAATTATCCACCCTTACGCCTACCAGCTGTGATTAAAAATTCATAATGATTGGTCAATTAGTTTAGAAGTAAATTCTATACATGCAAATATATAAACATTACACGTACCTATCTTTATATAAATAAAGATAGAATAATCCAAGGGAGGTCACTCATACATAAATTCATGGGAGATAACTCAGATACGTTTGAACCAACAGTGGTATTAATTTCGTATCAGTTTACTTTTTGTAATGATATCGTCAAGTATTCGGTTGTGTGAGGCGTCCGTTAACAGCAAATTAGCTTTACTTTATTTGATTTAATTGAGTTTATAAGGTGAATATTGAAACTTGAAAAACCTTTATAAATAATACAAATGATGATTGGGTTTAAACTGTGAGTATTGATTTACTCCTCTCCAGGAGTTAGGCACAAACCCAGTTTTTATCTTACTCCAACAAGTAAGATGTGACCCAAGGTCGGGTCGGGAAAGTGGGGTTTAAAAATTGCCTGGGCAGCCCCATCGACATTCCCCGGTAGGGGCGCCTCAGGTAGTAAGCGATAAACTTACTCCTCCCCAAAGAGGGGAGGTGAAGCCTGGGAGGGTGGACTTCCTAGAACGGCACAGGACAGACCCATAGACCGGCGTAAATCAAGGCCCGAAAGCCAAGACAATACCAGTCTATGGGGTGCAGTATCCATCAGAACAGATACTACACTTTGATCTTAGCCAAAAGGCCAGTAAACGTACTTAGTTTCTATTTACTTGCTTCCTCACAAGGGTAGAGTTGAACATAAAGCTGTTTTTTTTTAATGTGGACACTTTGGATTAAGATTTAATTTTAAATTGGTTCAGTCTAGAAGGATTTCTCGTTTTCTGACTGGGGACAGAAACGTTAAATTGTAGTATCAAAACAGATACTGCATATTAATCTTAGTCAAACTAGCCGTTCCCATTCTGTTTCCGTTAATGAAAAAGGCACAATTTTAGAGATGCGATATACAAGAGCCATATTGGTAGGGTGATAGGAAAGAAGTGAAACATTGATTAGAATCATACAAGCCAGTCTTAAAAGGGACGGGCACAACTTTTTTTTAAAACTTTTGGTCAACATTTATAAAAGCCAAGAGCCACTCGATGATAAGTGTTAAAGGGATAGGACGATTATTAGCCGAAATTGATCAATGCATTGAACTTAGTTTGATTTCTTATAAGACGGTTAGCGAAAAGTACTTGTTAACATTGTCTTTAGAGAAGCAGTCCTGCAGTAACATGTTCGAACGACAGGATGCCCTAGTAAAAAGCTCTATCCATGGAATGTCCTCCTAGCGCTAGGTACATAAAGAAAGAATGGGATTTTTGTCCATTGTAGTAGAAAACGAATTATTGTTGCGCATGCTTTGCGAGGATGAACCAGAGATTAGAGCTCAGTCGAGCTAATTTCATGAAAGTAATGATAAAGTAGAGAGAAAGAGAGAGAGAGAGAGAGAGAGAGAGATAGAGAGAGATAGAGAAAGAGATAGATAGAGAGAGATAGAGAGAGAGAGAGATAGAGAGACAGAGAGATAGAGAGAGAGAGAGAAAGAGAGAGAGATAGATAGAGAGAGAGAGAGATAGAGAGATAGAGAGATAGAGAGATAGAGAGAGAGAGAGAGAAAGAGAGAGAGATAGAGAGATGGAGAGAGAGAGATAGAGAGATAGAGAGAGATAGAGAGAGAGAGAGAGAAAGAGAGAGAGATAGAGAGAGAGAGAGAGAGAGAGAGAGAAAGAGAGAGAGAAAGAGAGAGAGAGAGAGAGCCATCAACGTCTCTACTGTGAGAAATAGGCTTTAAGTAAGAGATATTTATATCACTTTGCATCACCTTCTTTCTTTTGAGATAAGTACATTGTGAAAGTTTGTATTTTCTCCGTGTAAGAGTTTCATTTTTTACTTTGCCAAATTTACCAAAGACTTTGACGATACAAAATGGTGACGTTTCATTGAACTCGTACCCTAACAGAGCTGTACGACGGGACAGTACCGAAATGGTAGCATCGATTTGAAAACATGTATATAAACATTCTACGTGGAATAATGAAAACAGAAAAGTACCATAGACACTACATAATACTGCCATTCTTTAAAACAGCACAATATGGATGCAATATATTACAAGGAAAACGAAATTACGAGGTTGGTTTGTTCAACATTTTAAAACTATACTTACTACCACAGGCAACGATAATAATATCTTCAACATCACCATGATCCGGAAAACAATTTAACTGACAGAATGTACGCACAGAAATTTACAATGAATACGTACAACTTTTAATACTTTGAAACTTTGTAAATACATAAACATGTTGTAAAGGGACAAGTCGTTCAGGTAAAAGCATTGATCGGTTAGAAATGTTAATATTGTAGAAGCTGCATGAGTGAACTATTTCGTATCGATGTACGTCAGCTTTAACTAAGATGGTGATTCGGCTTTGCGCATGCGTTATCATTGACTCTTCACTGTGTAGGCGTATGACACGTCAACGTGTATCAAAATACATACGAGTCAATATAGTTGGTGCCAAAGACAATATACGGCGTCAAGTCAGTTCCAAGTTGTTTCTCCACGCTTAGCAGACGTACCTTATCTTGATCTCGCTCTGCTTTAGCCAAAAGCAGACGATATGCCGAACTCCAGGATATTACATTATCTAACTGACATGAGCGAGCCCATTGCACTATCTCTCTTTTGTCTCTGTGTTCTTGTGAATAAATATTAACATCTATTTACTTGTGAACATATTATTTATTTTAAGGAAGATGGGTGACTCTTTTCTTGTGTAACGTTTATATTTCAGTCAGATTCGGCCAGACATACTCACTCTTCCAAGTAAGTTTGTCATTATGACTTTCTTCCTGATTTAAACCGTCTTACTTACCCCCGTCTCTTATCAAGCTAAAACTGGTAACTCAAACTGTCTTCAACCAGATACAATATAATTTAAAATTAGAAGACTTTTCAATGCATGATTGTTTTTAGCAGTTTTTTTTTTACTTTAATCATAATTTTTTCGGAATTAAATTCTATCTTCAGAGATGACCAGAATTGTGTCATATTTTTTAGAAAAAATAAACTTTGTTTTAACGTCCGTGTTATGCGGTTTCACTCCGTCTGGTTGTCTTGGCGGTTGCTAAATTCAAATCATTTGTTTGAAACGAGAAAGTATCAGGCATGCTGATATTTTGGCTAGGAAGTAAGTGTAGTATCTGTTCCGATGGATACTTCACCCCATAGACCGGTATTGTCTTGGCCTTCGAGCCTTAATTTACGCCGGTCTATGGGTTTGTCCTGTGCAGTTCTAGGAGGTCCACCCTCCCAGGCTTTGCCCCTCTTTAGAGAGGAGTAAGTTTATTGCTTACTGCCTGAGGATCCCCTACCGGGAAATGCCGACGGAGCTACCCAGGCAATTTTTAATGGCCAGAGTGTTCACTTCTCGGGCGCTGGCTTTTGAAACCCCACTTCCCTGACCCGACCTTGGGTCACATCTTACTTGTGGGAGTAAGATAAAAACTGGCCTTGTGCCTAACTCCTGGTGAGGAGTAAATAAATCAGGCATGCTGATATTCTAATTTGTTTAGGTGGAAGCATTAATTCTTTAGAAATAAATATATTGTGTTTCGTTACTTCTGTTATTACCTTCTTATTTTCACACACGCTTATATTTTATTTTTACTTTTAGTGCGACTCATGCTACACATAGACAAAAGGCCTTCGTCTATCACATTCGTACCACGCTCCACACAAAAATATGCTGACGCCAACGTTTAAGGCCTTTTTTATTGCATTTTCTTCTTTTAAGGACTTCATTTTTACTTTGTTTAAAATTTATCAAAGACTTTGGCGCTACAAAATTGTGACGTTTCAATGAACTCGTACCCTGACAGATAGAGACCTGTATGACCTGTATGACCTGTATGACCTTTACTTCCGAAATTATAGCATACTTAAAAAGGTACATAAGATCTTTAGATGACAAAACTACCACGTAAAATTATAAAACCAAAAAAATATCCGAGACACTATACTGACATGCAGAAGTTCTAAATAATACTTTGAAAAACACAATATGGCTGCAATATATTACAATCGTCTATTTTGTATCCAATGCACAAAATGTTACATGATTTTAGAAGACGGAAGTACATATCACCAACGAGAAAGTGCACAATTCGAACATAGCAACATATTGTCTGCATACTTTAGTAACACACGAACACATTTGAATGCCTTCAACAGCTGAAGACAAATATAGATCTACGCCAGAAATATCTCATCTCTAGTATCTTAAATATTAATCGTAACGAATTAGAATTTCCACAAACTAAAAAAGGGGTCAAAGAACGTCACGAACAACTCATCTCTAGAATCAATCATTTGTATTATTTATTTTCAAAACAATAAAAAATAATATATACGCTACAACCACACGCTCCGCTGGAACTTTTAATAATTATTGACTAACTGAACAGTGTACAAAACAACGTCTCGCTGATTCTTCACTGGAAAGATTACAAAAACGCGTATACTGTATTTCCTGGTGCTTATCGAGATGAGATCACATATGGAAAACGCAATTCCAAATAAAAATCCTTGTTTATACTTACGTAGTAGGCAATAATTAGTATACACAGAAATAAATAGGTAAAATTATCGAGTAGATTTTTAATGAAAAATTAAAAAAATCAGTTTAATCGTATTTTTCCGAACGCTAATAATTCATGACGTGTTATATGACAGACTGAGTTATGTCCCCCTGCTTTCCGTGTTTTTCGCTGAAATCAATGGCGTTCCATAATATACGCTCAGACTGATTTTTATTTTTAATAAAAATTCTACTCGGTAATTTTTGCTAATTTTTTTTTGTGTAGATACCTATTTTTGCCCGATACATAAGTATATCTAAGAATATTCTGGTTAATTTATTTGTAACTACGATGTTCACTTGTTTTTCATATGTGACCGTATTCTATTTAATTCAACAAAAAAATCTCTCTACATTGAATTTAACATATTAAAAAACATGTTAAATATTTATTATTTTGAGGGGTCATTATAGGATTAACATATCTTTAAATCCTATATTTATGAACCAATAACATAAGCACAAACAAATAACCCTAACCCTAAACGTAAACTTTCCTTGTTTTGTACAAACAGCAGCTCGTAAAGTACAAAAACGAAATCATAAAGATAACATGTAACATGACGTATCCACAATTACATGCGCAGACTGACTTTCTCTTACCCGTGCAAAACAAAGAGCCTCCCCGAAGAATATAAGTTCAGAATAAATGATGAAAAGAAATATGTATTTAATAGACAACAAATGAGAACCATACTTCTTTTACGGCATATCAACCATTTTTGGGTCATTTAATGCCGAATCAAGTTGTTGAATGGTATTTTATGGGTAGGACGATTTCATTTTTTAATTCATAACATGCCCTAAAAAGCTTTGTTTACTCTAATACATTTATATATTTATAGTTTTAACAGCATGTCAAAACCTAGGGTTATTTTATTTATGGAAATTGGGGGGGGGGGGCGGGTCCCCTTTTTATTTTAATTTATATATATGTAAAGTTTTTTTTTTAATTCTTTGGTAGAGTCCGATTTTTTTGAAGTATGAAAGTAAAATGTGGATTTGGGGAAGGAGTGTGTAGTTTTTGTTTTTTGTTGCAGAACATGATTGAGTTTTGCCAAGAGTAAAAGAAACATAAAAACATCGATGTAGGTGCATTTTGGGTCAGGAAGCCAATATCTTCAGACGGCCTGATCTGGTAGCACCAGTGTATGCAGTAGAAAGACTAAACTTAAAAGAAGTAAAACTGATCGGAATTGTAATAATCTATGAACGTAGGTGGTTGAAGTAAGCGCACATCTGATTAAGCATTAGAAGATATGCATTTATTAATAAACACTTCACGCTAAAATGCTTATTTAATTACGTCAAAAGTACTAAATGCTCAAATCCGCACAATTGGCTGTATGATGTCAACGTAAAGTGATAATGTGTGCTGCACACGTTCCGGGCGATTTATGTAATATTCGTCCAACTCACTTCTGAAGAAAACTCGCGGTAGAATGAGTGATAATTTTACAAATAAGATGTAATGTTCTATGGTGTAACAATAACACCGCGGTGTGCCAATGGAAATAACACTGTTTTAGAGAGAAGGTATCTATCGCGACTCATTTTCCATCCAATTTCAAAATATGCACCAGTATGGTAAAATTCATGACTTTTAAATATTATTTGAACAATTGTAATATTACAAATAACGAATCACATCACGTGATAAGAGACGACTTGCAAATTGTTTGACACCTAATTATATGTTATTAGAGATGGACACGTAATAACTATTACCGAAATTAACTGTTGGCATTGGTATTTCATATTAAATTTTCATCATTACTATAAAGTCGTTTTCATTCACACTCTAATAGTATATAATATATAAGGTTAAATTAAATTATAAATCAATGTTAAGTCAACAAGTATAATATATATATATATATATATATATATATATATATATATAGTGATTGTATTGATATATAGTAAGTGTATATATATATATATATATATAGTATAAATTATCTTATTTATACGAAAAATAAAGAATGTATACTATAATATTGCTGTACTTGTTATTGAGGACTATTGTATTATCAGCGGGGTTTCATTTGATTAACATCTAGGAAGCATCAATACAATCCCTATATATATATATATATATATATATATATATATATATATATATATATATATATATATATATATATATATAAACTGATGACGGCTATGAGGCAGAAACACGTGTCGATGGATTACTTTTATGCGCGTATAAAATAAAATTAAAATTAAAATAAATATATATATATATATATATAAATATATATACATATCTATATATATACATGTATATATATATATATATATATATATATATGTGTGTGTGTGTGATTTTTTTAATGTGAAATTATATATACTCGTTTGCACAATGAAAATGAAAGCTACAGACAGGAAACCCTAGACTCAGGTTTCGCCCTAAACTCGAGTCTAGGGCTTTCGGTCTGGGGCTTTTATTGCTTGTGTTGGCTGCGGTGTTGTCTGATTCTGGTAATAATGATATTGGAATATAAACAATCACTATATATATATATATATATATATATATATATATATATATATATATATATATATATATAGGTATTGAAATATTTAATATTTATTTATTAAAATATTATTGTTTATCAGCCCCCTCCCACTGAGGCTGGGCACTTTCGAGGAGCTTTAATAACAAGCAATATGCATGGTCCGACGTTTTGTAGATCGCTCTAGCTGCTTGGTGAGTAGTCGCCGAATTCCGCTATTTACAGTTAAAGTTCCTCTTTATTTACTAACTAGTTGGGCAATGGCATGTGGGTAAGATCCCCGACTGCGAATCAGTGACGATTTGTGTTCGGGTTCGCGCCTACTGACCGTTGCGAATTAGTTCCTAGACTGAAGATTGCGTTATCATGAAACATCGATGTCTCTAGGTATTTAAATATTTAATATTTATTTATAAAAATATTATTGTTTATATATATATATATATATATATATATATATATATGTGTGTGAAAATATTATTCACAAGCAATGGGTAATGAAAAAAAATTATTTACGTATTCATCAACGTTTCGTCTTTATTTCAAAACTTACTCGGGATGATTGATTTGATGAAATAACACACAAGTAAACATATTTGAAAAAGTTTGATCCGTTTGTAACGTGAAAAGAATGTGTTTTTTCTTTTTTTTTTTTTGAACGAAACATAGCTGCCTGGATAATAGCTGACTGCCGTCCAGGTTGCAAGTAAATCCCGAACCTGATTAGGAATTAATCGATGAAACAGCTATCTGTGGATGATTATTTATATATCTATATAATAAAGTAAAGTCGACTTTACCTTTTCTTATCGGTGATTATGAGTTTAGGACAAAAGTGTCATATTCTCATCTGTTTCGGCAGTCACCTTAGCCAAGCACTCATGGGTGCTTTCATTTAGTTTTCTTTAAAAAGTTCTTACATTTTCTCTAGGAAAACTGTTTCTGACAACAAAGACTTTCACAGAGGAGGTTGCATCCATTTTCACTGGCATCATAATATCTACTCCTACCGTTCCCAGTAACATACAATTGTTCATCGCATAATAATATTATGAACACCATTTGTGTTCACGCTGTTCTTTATCTTTGTTATCAATTGTATATTTTCGATCAAAATAATTACCGCTTCCGTCTTTTTTTATCTTAAAGTTACATGGAATATAAGAATAGCGGTGTTGTAATTCCAATATACTCACTTCATTATAAATATGTATACATGTTGACTTTTGTATTTATGTTTGTTTTACATTTTTAACATCATACAATTTATGTAAAAACAAAATACTAACATTACGCGGAGACTTCAGAAAGATTAATCTAATTCCAATTACTGTTTAAGAACTCGGATATTATTCGAGAATAACAGATTTCGCTTAAGTTTCTATTTCAAAACGGTTAGCATCATATGTAACAACATAATATCATTACCTTCGCTCTTCGAAGGAAGTCTGATTGACAAGCGTTTTGATTACTATTTTGAGTTATTCAGACTACTATTCTCATCTTGGCTGTTATAGTCACAAAGTGTCGGCCGTTGTAACCCCTGACCTTCTTTAATGGTTACATAACCGAAATGTTGTGAATATAAAAACTAAGATGGGAATAGCAGTCGATATGAATAATGCAAATTATCAATCCTAATCTATAAAATTCGTGTTTCGTATTTTTTGGTTGTTAATTTACTCTTTTTTCAGATAACCCAATAAAGTTATTTTGACACACAAATAATTATTTGGTGGCTCTAACTAAAGTTTTAAATTGAAACACTTGCAAAGAAATACATGTTTAAACGAAACCGTAAAAACGTGTTCATCTGTTTTGTTTGTTTTTCATAGTCAGTCACGGCTTATCTTTAATTAAAAACATGTTTAATTACAAGAAAACAAAACATTTAATCGACTAGTCATAACAAGTTCCACGTGTAAACATGGCTATAATTTTTTACTAAAACATGTTTTAGACGTTTAAATTTAAAAAATAAACCGTTTTATAAATAGTCAATGAAACAGTTTTTATCTCATTTGAATTAAAAATTAAATAAACGTTATTTACGTAGCCGATTAATAAGTTGTTCTTTACGAATTTAATTTTTGAAAAAGGTTATGACTTTTATTACAATAAAAAACTTTTCCATACCTTGAGATTTTGTTAAATCTGAAATGACACTCTAACCTCACGAACGTTTTTTTTTTTTACTAGTTATTCTCTACTCTATCGGTATTATTCCCTACAGATTACAACATGGTAGTTTTCAAGTCAAATGTCGACAAATATATGTCGAATCATTCTATGAATTTATTATAGTATTTCATCCTTTCAAAGTACTGTTCGATCATTTAACTGTAAATCTCACTAACCCTTATCCTCGAGTCGCTTTTGACCTCGGTAAGTGGTAAACGATTGGTATAAAAAAGTAAAATTCAATCGTACCTTTTTCAAATTCACCTCGAACAATTGCTAATTTTAACGATACGAAAGAAGCAGTGAACCGGACATGTGCGTGTAATCTCGCTGATATATTTTAGTCGTCTTTTTTTAATGCTTTCTCGTTCTTTTGACATTTATCTCCATACTTTTACAAGCATGCTTCTTGATGTCACATATTTAGATCTATATTTTGTAGTTTACATCTATAAGGGCATTGGGCCCGGCCTATGCACGTAAACTGCATCTGGCGGGGAGGTCCGAATTTAAGATCTTTGGGAAGTTACCCTTACTCCCAGGTCAACTCTGGCCCTGAGGGGTGGTAGTACCTGTAAATTAACACCAACAATTTTTTTAAAGTTGTACTTTTTTTTCTTTATTTCATTTTGTAGAACTACACAATTTCTCTGTATGTATATGTCTCAGCTAAAAGACTAGTTTTGTTATCTAAATTGTTTCCGGTATTTTTGCGTAAAGTTTGTGCAAGTCGTCTACGCCCTTCTGTCACGGAGACCTTGGTGTGTCTGTGGTTCTCTTAGTCTCTCCTTGTCTGTTCTTGTGAGTATTTGTTTTCACTTCCTCTTCTAACCGTATTTTGTTTTAAACCTTTCTTTTTGCCTTCACATTTATCAATTTGTGTGTCAAATTATTCACAGCATAGTTTGTCAAACATTTTCCTAGATTTCAATTGCCCAATTGTTCTTACAGTCAATACTGAATGTTGTGATTTAATTTTAGTTACATTCTAAGTTGAAGAAATGTTTCAATCGTTCCTGTGACTTTATTTTGTGGAACTGTCTATCCTTCGTTGTTCCATTTTGTTTGGATCCTAAAATATCTTTTAGTAAGGATTCTTGATCAAATCATGGTTTAATCATTCCATTCCGATATTTCTATTTTTTCTGCTATAAATCATCATCATTGTCACAGTACTAGCATTGTTTTCATATAGTTAAATTGCACACATTTACGGAAGTGTCCTGCGTATGCTAATATAAGAGACGACTGTCTATTTGTGTATTGATTTCTATCGAGTATTTTATGTTTACTAACTATATTCAGGATATTACTATTACATCCGGAGGCTGATATATATTCGAAACTTTCCTTAACCTAGGCAAATTGTCGTGAAAGCAGAGGTGAATTATGTAGCTGTTGTTTTTCTATATCGCAAAACAGGCAGTACGGAAATATGTGTATATTTAGACATAGATTTATATCGGAACTGTCAATAAAATACGTTTTGATGACATTAAATTTGGAAGGGTAACATCTTACAATGAGAGTCAAGCTTTACTTCTTAATCTCAAAGAAACTTTGATTAATCGAAATTAAGGTTGCTTTTAGTTTCAGAATAAATCGAAGTTACTTACTTCTGTGATGGACACGTTATTGAAGAAATTGATATATTCGTCTGGGTGCCGGCCAAGGTTTTAGTACTCTGGTCCCACTGAAATATTCAAGTGATATTTGTGTTTGACAGCTTCTTTCAACGGGAATTATGGTTAAAATGTCATAGTTGAACCTTTCGACAAAAGATACATTAACCTTAACAGACCTTTCGACCAGAGGGTGAACGACTTATAACAGTTCTTATTTAGTTGCCACCCAACTAGAGCAGAGTAATGCACAATGACGGTTTTTAATGTGGGGAAAATCCAGCTCCCCAAAAAGGGGAAATCTAGATTGGAATGTAAATAGAAATTGCCTCCGTCTAGAAGGCAAAATAAATTGCAGAATCAGAACAGATACTACACTTTGCTACTTGCAAAAAATCCGAAATTATGTCTGTTAGTAATCCTTCATTTAACCGAATCCACAAATATAAATATATATAAATATAAAATACGAATGTACCTCTGTCCGTGCGTGTGTCACTGAACCACTTTAGTCTCGTCGAACTACAAGCAACAAATGCAATGAAGAGCAACCCTTTTCTAGAAAATAAGTTGATAAAAATCTCGAGTAACTATCCCAGAAAACAATTGCTTGACATAAACATATTTACGACCAAATAACATAAGGAGTCTTAATTCTAATTAGAAATACATTAAAGTCAAACATGAAAGTTTTGTTCGTTTTTCACTGACGCACAACGGACAATTTTTTCAAACGGTTTTATATTTGTTTTAATTAAGAAGAGTTAGGCAAACAATAGAATCACTCCAAGGTGAAAATCAATGTTTATCAAAAACTAACCGCACAAACATTTTTGTTTGCGTGCAACATCTGTCGTATAAGATTGAAAGATAGGTAAAAATAATTAGGGTTAGAGTTAGGTAGTTAAAAAGGCTTATATTAGGATGCACATTTCGTTTCACATCCGGCATAAGTTTCAAATTACAAACAATATGAACAATATGATAAAATCAAAAGTCGTTTTAGAATACGTTTGTGGTGAAAGCTAACACAACACTTCATATAAAGATTGAAATTGTGCAATCATTTTTTTAATGCATTGTTCTTTTGTCTGAAATATTTTACTTGACTATTTAGGTGAACAGATACGGACTCAAACTATTAATGAGGTAAAAAATGTTGTCTGAAAAGTAATGGGACTGGTGTGATAAACATTTTATTTTAAGGTGAAGTATTATATGAATGTGGATGAATATATGTAACAATAAAATAAATGTGCTTTTCTAATTGCTCATTATTGTTAAACTCTATCTGAAAGTATATTGAGAACTACAGTCTTGATTCAGCTTTTTTCTGACTTTTAAAAGTTGGATTCCACTATATATATATATATATATATATATATATATATATATATATATATATATATATATATATAAGCATAGTTGGAGTATCCGACAATTGTTTCAGAACCTGCTGGCTCCTCTTCAGATTACATTTGTCTGATTGTTTGTTTGTTTCTTTTTCTTTTTCTTTCTTTCTTATGATTGTGTATAGGCGGATATCATTTTAATTCACCAGTTACTTCCCTGAAGAGGAGCCAGCAGGTTCTTAAACAATTGTCGGATACTCCAACTATGTTTATTTTAATATAAAAGCTCTAATATATATTAAGCACTTTTGAAAAATAATGGTTTTGTTCATTTTGTTAATATTTGAACTTAAGTAATATATATATATATATATATATATATATATATATATATATATATATATATATATATATATATATATCAGAGCTACCCGATATTGCCCAGGGTAGAGTGTGGGATGGCATCATATGCAGCATCATAGTAGGGAGAGTTTACTTTAACAGCAACCTTGATGCTGTCAGCTAGCTATCTTACTCACCGGGCTATACAGACATATGTTAATACTCTAAAACTAACGTTGATAAGTAGATTTATTTCATTGTGTAACATGTTTGAAATTGTTCATTAGCTTTTTAAAGGAGCAGCCAGAGACGGAAAAATACTTCCATTATGTTCACATGCAAATTGTTCGTGTGAATATAATTATATTGAAAGTACACTTCCTAGTGTGTCTTCGTTTTTAAAGAAAAGATATGCACAGACTGGGAGGTGTTCTCCTTGATATATATATATATATATATATATATATATATATATATATATATATATATATATATATATATATATATATATATATATATATTTCATTTGAATCAAAAGGAAAACAGTTTTCAGTAGAGCGGTTGTGCCCCGGCGGACATCTTAATATTATCAAAATTTGCTCAAATGTTGGGAATATACATCATTTTTGGTAATTTACCTATTGTTTAAATTTCATTTGAATGAAACGAAAAACAGTTTATAGCGGGGGAACCTCTTAGTATTATTAAAATCTGCTGAGATCTTGGGAATAGACATCATTTTTGGTCATTTATCTATGGTTTAAATTTCATTTGAATCTAAGGAAAACAGTTTTCAGTGGGAGGGACCGCAGCGTTGAAGTGATATATTTCTTATATAGCCTATGACATTCACTGAGAGGTCAGTAGTTCACATGCAAATTTTCAAGCAATTCTGCCCAGCGGTTTGGGTGAACATAAGACACAAAGATCAGGCGGACACACACACGCACACAGAGTTACTATTATACATATATATATATATATATATATATATATATATATATATATATATATATATATATATATATGCTCCATCAGGTTGAATATGTTTGTTAAACTGAAAGGATAATAGCATGATCAACAAATCTTATACAGTGACTCCTAAAAGCGGAGGTAATAATGTAGACGATGATATCATGACGCACGACCCCCCGTAAGTAAGACATAATACCTTGGAGCATTATATCATTTGCTTTTTTTGCTCTTTTATCTCGTAAATAAAAACATGTGCATCGACAATACCCCCCCCCCCCCGCTAGCATATTGTTGCTCGCCTGAGAAGATGGTATTTCGATGAAGGAAGATACACTATACTGCCCGGTGACTTAGAGGATAGAATCATGATCATCGAACACTACTTACCTTACCGAAAAAAGGAGGTAATTCCTGGGAGGACGGCCTTATGATCACAGAATTTAGACTACACTACCCATTCGCAATAAAAGATAATTAAATACTTGGAAGGATTCCCCCCACATACACACCCTTTTAAACGGAGGAGGTAATTCCTTGGAAGAACGGTCTTATGAAAACAGAATGATGATACACTACCCACTCTAATTAAAGATATTCCGATTGAATCGATTTTTTTCTTTTATTCATTAAAAAATTCATAGGCACAAAAACATTTTTATGGCTTTTTGACCTTAAATCTCAACGACATTTGAGGTTTTACTAATGGCAGATGTTTTCATGTAAATTATCTCCTTTGAAAATGCAATTCTTGAAAAGGTTTGTAAAACGCTATCATTTTTTATAGATTTATTTAAAAATTAATTTTATTTATATTTATGATAATAGTACTCTTGACAAAACGATTTCGTATATAGAAGAAAAGTTGGTAATACAAATAAATATATATTATAGAGCATCAATTTATTAGAAACTTAACAATATATATATACAAATGGGCAATAGCGAGATTTGTTTGAGGGAGTTTGGAGATATCTGCAGTATTTCAAAATATTCTGGCATCATTAGAATTAAATAACCGGTTTTGCTTTAATATTGTTAGGATCTATGAAAACAATAGAATTTATACATTTATATCTATTATTATCACTTCTTTTTCATCGATATGTTTCTTGGTACACAATCAATATTGGATTCTGGTTTGTCGGTTATTTTCTTGTGAGACGTTACATCATTTTGTTTAAAAGAATAAATTGTTATTTTATGTGATTCCCACCAGAAAATGTATTTCCTGATCGGAATGAATTCCAACTGGGCGTAACTCTGTATTCTACCATACAGAGTTACGTCCATCATTTGATTGGAACAGAAATAATATTTGGGGAAAAAAACTAAATAGTTTTAAAAAGAAAAGAAAAAATGACAAAACAATCTTAATTTAGAGTTTTCTTTCGTTGATTACAATAACGGTAAGTGCCGAGTAGTTACAACTAGTGATTATATATATATGTGTGTGTGTGTGTATATAAATATATATATATATATGTATATATGTATATATATATATATATATATATGTGTGTGTGTGTATATATATACATATATATATATGTGTGTGTGTATATATATACATATATATATATATATATATATATATATATATATATATATATGTGTGTGTGATATTACTATTTCATGTATCCACATGAGATTTTATAAGTAGATATAATTTTTATGTATCAAATGTCAGTATTTACTTCTATTGTATTGTGCGGGGCTTAATAAAAATGACAACACAGGTATCTTAGGAAAATATAATAAGTATATTTATTTGTCGGTGACGATGAGGGTGGTGGTCGCAGAGGCTTTGTGCACAGGGAATAAGACGGTTGATTCTCTCCGAGGTTCGATCGTCAACTGACTGTCTTTTGATTTTCGGTTGTTATTATATAACGATTTTGTCGCCACCTGGTCGACCTCATTGAGATTGCACTCGGTGACAGCTTGAACTTTATTTGACACTTCCAAAATGTGCCCATCTTTTCCTGGCATGACCCAACCGCACCTGGCAATATGATCTTTAACCTTTCCGACATCTCTGTTTTTTCTGACATCACTGTTTAAGTGATTCTTGCAGGTGCATCCTTTCTTTGTCAGAAGAAACCTATATTTTGACAATCGATCATATGTTGCCTCTTCCTGTGCAGGTGTTTGTCTAGTTGTGAGTTTTTTATTTTATTTTCAAATAACTTTTTGGTAATCCGACAATTATTTTATCAACTGAAAATCGCCAGGTGCATTTGTTTTATCAACAACTTCCGTGCACCGACTCAGATATGTAACACTTCAACAGTGCTCGATACATAAGTAGAGTTAGGTAGTAAGCTATGAAAATATATTCATGGCAATTAAGCTACACAAGCATTTTAGCCTGAAGATTCTCCCATGGATGAAACGCGGGAGCCACTGTGTAGCTAAATTGCCATAAATATATTTTCATAGCTTATA
Source organism: Sepiola atlantica (assembly GCA_963556195.1). Lineage (NCBI taxonomy): Eukaryota > Metazoa > Mollusca > Cephalopoda > Sepiida > Sepiolidae > Sepiola > Sepiola atlantica. Next base: position 5,647,510 of record OY744537.1, on the reverse strand, counting down.
TATATATATATATATATATATATATATATATGTGTGTGTGTGTGTGTGTGTGTGTCTGTGTGTCTGTGTGTCCATTTTGTTATTTTATTATTTCTTTTGTGTGAATGTTCTATTTCTAACAGGTATTTTAGATGCAATGCGTCATGTCAATAAGATGATCTCTACGTCGACCTGTCTTATTCGCTTAAGTTTAAAATATCATTTACGTACATCGACCGTGTTGAATAGTCGCTCACTGTGCAGGATGAAATAATCACTTAAATTCGGTATGAGAAAAGAAATCATACGTTTTTATTGCATCTTTAATTTTATCTTGGTTGGTCTAGGTTCACTCTCAGGTGAAACCGTAAATCACTTTATTTTGATTTTCGATCTGTCCTGTACCGTAGAAAAAAAAACTAATTTCTTGTTTTACTTTTCTACTTCATTTTAATTCATGCGCTCATAAGTAATCACGTGATCGTTTATATTCTATTAGTATGTTCACCTGCGAACACCCCTCCTCAAGTTATGCGTTTGTCTGTCTCTTACATTGCGACTATTATCATTATTTTTATTCAGCTAGGGGCATAATGTGAATGAAGAATCCAGTTGAAACTCGCTGCGTGTTTTTAGTTACATTTATGTAGTTTTGTTAGGGACTTTCATCATATGCACGACTATATTAATAAATATAGTATTCTTAGTTTTTAATTCCTTAATTTAAGAATATATTATTTTATTTTCTTATTTTGTAGTACATTTTTATTTATTCATTTATTTATTTATTTTAAGGAAGCATGCGCACAATATATATCGGAGTAACCTAACGTATTCGAAAATAAAGAAGCTACATCTTCGAGCTTTCAACGCATCTGAATGATAGTACAACACTTGCTGATTAGAACACTTGCAACAAGAAAAAATGAATCATTCTGAATCTATCTTTATCAAAGGGGTACAGCTCCAAATTCGTAGCATCTCATACGAATTAGTGCTGGATACTGTTTAGACTTTCTGGACTTTCATGCCGATAACTATTATGACGTTGATGATCGTCTAATTGCTTCTCGAATACGTAAAGACTTTGTAAGATTCATTTGCATGGTTCAATGAACCTTTACTGTTGAACTGGATAAGGGTGAAGTGGGTGGTTATCCATGGGGTATCCTGTGTCCTGATCTTCCTTGATTAAATTACGTAATACAAAGGCATCTCCACCCAATGTATATTGATCTTTATTATACCCTGGGTAGATACTCCGGTCTAAAGGACGGAAAGAGACAACCTACTGGTGTTAATGTTTAATATCTGATATGTTAACGTACGCGTTTGTCCCGCATTTAAAGGAATCCTATCCCAGTTGTCAGCATCGTAATTGATACTTCCATGTTTACTTCTTTTTTCACAAGCATTAAATTTGGGCACTCTGACCCTTGAAAATTTATATATTTGTCTTCCCTAATGCCATTTTAAATATAATAAAATAAGACAGTTTTGAATGCTATCTTTCCTAGTTTTTGAAATGGAGATTGATAATATTAATTATTTTAACTATTCGGACACCTATTCTTATCTTGGATGTTATATTCAAAAGATTTCGGCCGATGTAGTCTCTGAACTTTGTTATATTATGTCATATTCTATAGATTATAGTCACAGATGTTAAAATAAATAAATTCGTGCGTCGCTAACGCAGTAAACTTTGGACTTTAACGAGTTCATTCATATTTTTTAATTACCGTGTGGGCTTGAAAACTTGAATTAATGTCGGACCATTTCTACACAACTCGGTCCGAAAACAAAGGGGTCAATACGTCAACTTTAAATGTGTATTTAATAAGTGAAGCAAGACAAGGCCTGTTGTTTTTAATATTACATTTGTGTGGGTATGATTAATGTCCAAAATGCAAATTATATTCGCATAGATGCTTTTACACAATATCGGTGCATAGATATACACAGAAATGTTTTTTAAAGTTATCATTGCTTTTAAAAGGGCATCCGTGTTTGCTTAGACAAATCCAAACGTCGGGTAAGGATCAAAGTGTACTATCTGTTCACTCCTCTTTTAGCAGATGAGAAATCCTTCATGACCCTATCCAGAGTGTTCTTTTTGTGGGTCTGGATCTGGATGCGCATTAACAACTGACCATGTGTTCAACATTTCTCTCGTGTGAAAACAAGTAAATATAGGAAAACGACATATAAAAACTAGACTTGTCAAATTTGAAATTTATTGTTGCCCAAAAATGATATTGGTCATATCTGAGTTATCTCTCTTGAGTTAGTCTGTTTATTGTTAGACGGATGCGCTCTCCTGTCGCGAAGTTAATAATACTCGTTTCGCGCATATGCGTATATACAGAATGAAGTTACATCTTTTTGACTGGTCTTTACAGAATGTAGTTTAACCAGCTGTGTATCTTTGCCTAGTTTTTCCTGGTATTAGTCGTATAGACTTCTAATCAACATAAACGTTAGTAATATTTACTTATACTTTGTTCACGAATATTTCTTATCTCCGACCCCGGTAACATGTATCTTTATCGATTGTATTGTATTTTTCAGTAATGCATTTTTTTTTGGTAATGATGTATTTTGCTTTCCCTTCGTATATTATATCATACCACCTTTCACGTTCCGTAAAACCTTTTACTATTGTTTTCAGCAAACTATTTATATGAGAATAAATTTGAATGTATGTAAATACAACTGTTTCTTCAGTATTGTCTTTTTCTTTTTTACCCGACTTTAATTTGTTATTCACGATGACACAACACACAAAATGGCGGTCACGTTTTCGGGAAAGATCTGCCCGAACACGTGAGCGCTTTAAACGTAAAAGCTTGGATATAAAATATCCAATAGCTGTACACTATTAGTTAATTAATTCATAGATAGATAGATAGGTTGGTTGGAAAAAGAATTTGTGTAAACGGATGGTGACGAATCTTTTAAGAATTCGAAAGGAAAATACGCAGTGGGGAATTGAAAGGAAGGTGAGGAATACGAGGCGAACTAAAACTCTGAATCAACAACACAACGCTGCTTTGTTTTCTTGTCCATGTCACGTGGTGAAGGTCGCTATTGAGCAGGCTTGATCGTTTTTAATTTGTGAACTGATAAAAGATATGTAATTTTGGAAAAGCTCGTTCTTGTCATCGTGAACCACTTAAATTGGTGTCGGGTGATTTGCTCCGTAAAGGTTACCGACACGGCTAACTTGTCAGCACTTGTGAACATTCGTCGTGCAAGACTGACAACCACGAACATTTGCATCTGAGATGAGAGTTTAGGGTCATGCACACGTGAACAATCGGTCTTCTTTGAATATCAGCTTGTAATATGAACGCATCATTTCAACATTTCAATTGATTATTTAAAACTACTTTTTTATTTGAAATTTACTTGATGGCCGATTTGTCATGATATTTATAAAGGCCACTTTAATAAGGCGATAGATGAGATATGAAGTGTGTATAGTCGTAGGCTTTATAAATATATAGATAACAGATAGCTTGGTCTTGACCTAAATAGGAAATCATTTTAAGTCCTGTAACGAGAACGATTGATCTTGATATTTGTTTGGGTTGGTTGTTTTGTTTTACGGCTTATCAATCTTTTTCACGCTACTTAATTCCGAATTTTATCATATTAGTAAAAGTATTTATGCTTGAAATTTATCGATTAATTTGTTTTGTAAGTAAATAATCTGCGAACAATATATTTTATTTAACCCATGTTTAAGAGCCTGACAGTACTATTGCACCGGGTCAGAGTCGACTTGGGAGCAATAGCAAATAAGGAATTACACCACACTCAGCCAAGTCTTTGAAGTGGGACCGCACCATAAGAATTCGTTTAAGATAATAGCCAGAATTGTGCTGGGGAAGACAAAGTTCTTGGTGTTGATAGGTTAGTGAGAAAGATTAAAATCAAATAAACAGGGTCAAAGGGCTGGAAATGTCAAATTTGGGGGTATAGCGCCCGGGACGTGTTCGGACGAACATTTTTCCCAAGGGTCTACATGGATGTTTGGTGTCGTGCCTCAGAACTTGATATATGTGTAGACCACGTAATAAAACAAACAATCAAAGCAGCAAAAGAAAATGTGATTGAAACGTTTACAGCGGCAGGAAAGTATATGGGCTAGTGTTGAAGGGAGTCATGCAAACAATTGCATGGTTTCGAGGTAGATCGGGAATTAAGTTGATTACATGTTTCTGAACAAACATTGCACTAGACGAGTTACTGAACAAGGTGTGAGCTGCGAGATACTGTGTCCTCATTGATGGAAGTAGAACAATATTATCAATAACACCAGACCTTGGTCTTTTGGCCTTTAGGTTGGTGGTCAACACTGAATAGTACGCATGTTCACGAAATTAAACTTGGCTAGACATAATACTACGGCATGAAATCCCGAAGTAATGCTGTTCGCGTGCTGAGGGACTTCCTGGCCAGCAAAATAGATGTGGCTGCATTACAGGAAACCCACTATGACTCATTGACGACTGTCTGGTGCAGTCTTGACATTACGATGTCTTTTCAGGATTCGGTAGCCGTGATGCTACCGGTGTTTCCTTGTGAGTAAGGTGTACCCTGTCCGTAAACGTAAACATTGTACACGCAGATGCAAAAGGTAGGCTGGTCGTGGCCGATGTTGACGTTAGCAAATACAAGTTTCGGATCGTCGCGAAGAGGATTTCCTTTTCGCCGGTTGGAAAAGTTCCTAACAGTTTCGGAGCGGCTAATTATAATGGGTGATTGGAATGGCATCTCCACATCTCCCGCCCCAGGTGCTTAAGAAGGAACTTGTCAACTAGATCGCACACCTGTCCATAGTGCTAGTCCTGACCACTCTATCTACCTTGGGACCAAATATGGCATTCTGATAATTCATTAAAATACGGAGTCATCTCAATAACTCTTAATTTTCTCTGACCTGGCGCTCGGTCCGGGGTGTGCTACCCCTTAATGACAAGCTAAAACGTGCGTCAAGATGTCGAAGAAGAAATGCCTGAGCACGACTCCTTTAATTGCAGCAGGTTTCCCGAGTTTTAGAATTATGTCAACGAGGTGACGGCTTGTATCGTCTCCGAACAGTTGGTCCGCCGAGATGTAACATATGTCGTGTGCAATATCATACATTCGTAGTCCAGGGGCAAACGAATGATGTTTCTCGCGATCCTAGCTGTAGCTAGACTAGTAGTGAGGACTTCAAGCTTAGACATAAGGAGTGGGGTGCCACCTTTGTATGATCTGAGTTCACATGATGAACCAGATGTGATTGGAGGCAGTTACACTCTGCACCATTCAAAAGGGGGCGGGTACACACCGTTAGCTTATATGCGCTTGGACGAACCAAGTTTTAATACGTGTTCCCTACCTTAGGCATTGTGCACGCCGAACTAACGTCTTATCAGACTCCATCCCAGTTAGCAAAGTCTCTTAACTATTGGTACAAATGGGCACTGGTCCCTTCTGCTTTATTTTCGGTATTAGAGATCCTCTGAGATGCCCACTCCCCATATTTCTTTTGTTCATATTCCGACCTAAAATATTATACCTATCTCGGAAGACAACACCTCTTTCCCATGAACGCCATCTATTGTTTTCTATTTTATTCCCCCATTGATCCCCTCCACAACTTCGGAACTGACTTTCTTATTTTCCGCTTTTAAAACAAACCGGAAAACAGTGAGTAGCCCATACTTAGACAGATTTCGAAGTGTCTTACTAACCAAAACACACCTCATTTTTATATAACTTTTTGGGTGTTTTATAGAAACCCCCAATCGATGAAGTCTGTACATATACTTGTTTTTGTGAAAAGGTTTGCTCATAGAGTGAATGTGGTATTTTGGTGACTGGAACTAGTTTAGAGAATATCCCAAGAGGACGACAGGCGACTATTGTCCCTTCTTACCCGATTTTGGTCGTATATTACATCGTCAAATTTTATACAGAGAAATTCACTTTTTATGTACAATTTAAGATAAATAAATTGGCTTTTTGACTAGGAGTAGTGTAGTATCTGTTCTGATACTACACTTCATATTTTTTGTACTCGGTCAGTGAACGAGAAATCCTTGTAGACTGAGATATTCTTTATTTTTGTTCCAATCCAGAGTTCCTTTTTTGGGGAGAACTGGATATCCACACATTAAAAACTGACCTTGTGGCTAACTCTGCTCTCGTGGGGGGGGGGGCAAGTAATAAGAACAACGAACAAATGTATTTGAGTTTTTTTTTCTAATGAATACAAATATTTTTGATAATTTTTAAATCCCAGTTATTCTTTGTTATGCAGATTTTGATTTCGTATGTACAATCTATTTGAGGATCCAACCTGAGAAAGTTGCACAGTTCTAAGACATTCGTTACTCCCACTCAATCACGATTAATTATTGTCTTTTTAATATCGCATGAAAGGTATCATCATGCTTTATTTATCTACCTCCTACAAGGTAAGATGTGACACAAGATCGGAAAGTGGGATTAGATAAGCCAGCGCTCGAGGGGTCAGCACTCTGGCCATTTAAAAATTGCCTGGGCAGCCCCGTATGCATTCCCCGGTAGGGGCGCCTCAGACAGTAAGCAATAAACGTACTCCTTCCCAAAGAGGGGAGGCAAAGCTTGGGAGGGTGCACCTCCTAGAACTGCACAGGACCGGCAACCCCCAATAGACCGGCGTAAATCCAGACCCAAAGGCCCGGACAATACCAGTTTATTAGGCGGGGTAAAAACGAAAGGTATCATCTTGCTATTCACAAAAAAAGGTTTGTATTGGAGAAACAAAATAGTAGATCTCTTTTAATTTATAAACTAAATCCAATAAATTTGTGGAGATAATTGTTACCAGGTTTGAACACCCAAGAGGCTTTTATTTCTACATATATTAAGCCGACCATGTATCACGTAGATCCTACGTGGAATGCAGGTAAATAATAATTTCTGAGCCTGATTAGACGCTGTTGAATAACTTCACCGGATCAAGAAATAATTTGGGTGGTTTGACAGGTTAACTGCTTTTTAACAAGGTAACAAGAAACCGTGGAAAAAATAGTTGCAAAAAGAAAGTCTGTATTTATTTGGAAGCTTTGGAAGCACGCCAGTCTGTCATTCATTGTGAAAGTCGAGCTTTTATTTAACTCCTTTGTTAAATGACAAAAATATCAGCATAAACTCATAAACAGGGGATAGAAAAAAAAACATAAACTTCATGTTGTATGTCCACGAAATGAATGAGTGTATCATCTTTCAGAATAGGGAAACCGGGCGTTAAAATAAAACGAGACAGAAATAAACACTTGTTAGATTTTCTTGATGAGGAGGAAATCTTACCGTTCTTCAAATGATACAAATATGAAGTAAGAAAATCCACCAACCATCTAATATATATTATATATGTGATGTTTAGTTATCTGTCTGTCTGTTTGTATATATGTTTGTCTTGTCTGTCTCTCTGTCCTATCTCTCCCCTATATCTGTGTTGACCTTCAGATTACGAATATTACAGTAGATTTTTTTTCTATTACCTGCTCGGGTCCATAACGGATCTGATGGTATAAGTTCATATATGTATCTTGTGTAGTTTCCCACTTCCTGGTCGACATACATACCAACACAGACAGAAAATCCGATTTTCCTTTATATCATATGAAGTTAAATCGGATTTGTGTTCTGTCTTTGAGGGTTTCCTTTTTGTAGAACATCACTGGAAATAGAGAGAGAGAGAGAGAGAGAGAGAGAGAGAAAGAGAGGCGAGCAGACAGACAGACAGACAGACAGACAGACAGACGGTAGACAGATGGGTAGATATTTAAAATTGAATGTTATTCTATTGTATTTGCTCGGATCTTGGTTATAGAAAGAGAAATATAACTTGACTGCGGGACTCAAGCCTTCCTATAAAACTTTTCTTTCCTCATCTTTAATACCAATTTTGTGTCTAACGTTTCAGTCGTGGGAGGAGGGCAAAAAATAGGGATCCTAAAAATTGTATTTTAAAAATAATTTCAAAACTATCAAGCTAATACAATCTGTAGAGACATATTCAAGTGCATTGTTACAATAGATGTACTAATTCTAATAGAGTTTGTTCGTGTAGTTTTTTGGAAATATCAAAATTTATTGACACAGAAAACTAAACATGATCGAAAGAAACGTCTCCCATAGAGAGAGGTCAACGTATATATCTATGGGTAAACATAAATCGTTTTTCATTATTATCTTAGCAAGCAATATTCCAGCCAGATTTCATAAGATCGACCTTTCAGTGAAATCCACCAAGCGGCGTTGCAGGGTCAAATGCTGGTGATAAGTCTTAAAACTGAATCACAAGACAAAATACAGCAATGGCAAAGGGAGAATGATGTCAACAGAAGTATTGTGTAAAAATAACGAGTAACATTTGTTGGAGTATAATTTACAAACATATCAGGGGTCAAAAGTTTTTGTTTCACTAACCGTTGTTGCAGGAAAGACGGAATTGATTGGTTAGGAGAGAGATCTGCTTAATAGACCTGATCGATGTGTAGACGTTTCTGCTAGTGCCGAGACGGCTCAGAAAATTCTAGCCGTTGATGACGTCTAAGAGGTTGGTGAAATGCCTATTATCGCCGTGGTCGTCTGAGAAGTTGATATCTCATGCTTGACTGATTGACGTTGATGAACTTGAGGATAGAGAGATATCCCGGAGAAGGTCGGTAAATATAGACGTCACACGACTGTTTACATTGTAAGTTGTGTCACAATGTTAACGTAACTTGGACTACTATTTTATATTCGGTACATATTCGGCATTTTCGTGGATCGAAATGTCCTCAGAGTATGTGCTTAATGACTAATTTTTTGTTTTAAAAAGTTCATAAGTTTTCAAATTTTTAATAAGACTCTTTAATTTAGAAAATTGTTAGGGTTAGGGTTAGGGTTAGGGTTAGTTCATAAGGTTTCGAATTTTAAATAAGACTCTTTCATTTAGAAAATTGTTAACTAGTGCCCCGTTTAAAGATCACTACCATTTTAACCAATCTAAAAGTTTTAAATGTATTTTAAATTAATTACATATGCAATACGATTTTATTTCTTATTCTACTATTATTTAAACAAAATTAAAACTTAATTTAGAGCCAACCAATTTGTTTGATTTTTTTTCTATAGCTAATATTAATGAATCGAAAGATTAGGTGTTATTGTATAGTTTTATTGATTTAAAATTATTAAAGACTGTTTTTTTTTATGAATCAACCTTTTTTTATTAAGATTTTACAATTTTCTCATCATCAAAAACACTTGGTAAATTTTGAATATTTACGTGAGTCAAGGTCAAATTTGAGCAGTAATATTCAAAAATAATATAACTCCGTCAGAATAATTCACTGTTAAGAGTCCGTCATATTCGGCTCGCAAGATAACAAAATGTTAACATTTTTGATAAAAAAAAAGCTGCTTGTTATTTTCTCAGTAAAACTCGTACTTTTCTTTTTGTACGTTCCCGTCATTAATCGTGATACAGTAACGTCATCTTACTATTAATTTTTTTATTGGTTTGCACGTAAGATAGGCAATTTCTATTATATTTTTCAGTGGATTGTGCTTTGATGAACTTGCTGCTCTGGTGCCCCCCTGACGTAAATTCACTAGACCAACCCGACAATCTGCCAAATCTAATCCATTCACTGTGGAGGTCCCCAGATGCAGAAGAGCTTTCTACTCAAAAAGCTTCTCTCCTCGTGCTGCTGGACTCTGGAACTCCCTTCTTGCTCCCTGTTTTCCTGACTGTACTGACATGCAGAAATTTAAAACTAATGTAAACAGATATCTCGCTGTGCAGCTCCCAATTTAGATTGACCCAAAAAAACTTTCACCCTTTTTCTCAGTAGCTCCTTACGTCTACAGTGGCGGCTTGCATTGCTAGGGGTGAACTATGTTAACAAAAAAAAATCTAAAATATGAGTTATCCACCTTATTGTTCATTTTATTTTTTATTTTTAGACGATTATTTTTTTAAAATGTTCATATTAGGAGTCGTCTTGGTCAGTGTCAGTCATTGTTTTAACAATTTGTAGCGAAGTACAATGTCACGAACTCTAATGTCACTAACACGAAACAGCAATAAAAAAAATAAAGAAATTAGCTAGTCTGAAGCAAAATTTGATTAGTTTATTTTAATGCTATTTGGATCTGATTTTTAAAATCCAACAAGATAACTTTATATGTTATAGAAGCTCGCGTAACATTAATTTAAAAGTTAGAATCATATTTACTGTAGTTATCAAGAAGTGTTATTTCAAGCACTCGTATTTCTAATTGGCGTGGCAAGTGATAATAAAAAAAACTTTCGCTGAAAAAAGATTTACCGGATTTATAACTCGTTTTCAGCAAGAAAACATGGAGATAAAAAATAAAAAAACAGGAAAAACAACAAACGATAAAAAAAAAACTGTCCGTGTCCTCGTTCCGCGAATTCTCGCTCCTCTGTATTTACCGAAGCAACCCGAGACCCTTTTTTATGAAGATTGTTATTATTTTTACAGGACGGCGCATGGGCGGCACGCGCTGTCATTATTTGTCCCTTTTGTACGTGAGGGGAGGGTTAGACAGGGTCAATCCGTTATGGTGTCTGGCTGGATGACGCGGCGGCGACATCTTACTAAGACCCAGGTGCACAAAAGGTTTTTAAGAGGGGAGATCGTTGAACGACAGGTGATTTCATTTTCATACGAATACCTTAAGAAACAGACACACACACACACACGGATACAGGTCCTACGTGAGTGTACTCTCTCTCTCTTTCTCTCTCTCTCTCTCTCTCTCTCTCTCTCTCTCTCACACACACACACACAATCTCATATTTTCTCTCCTCATGTATCGAGCGTCAGGTGTAATTTCACAAGTACTGTCGCAAGTACTGCCATTCGTGGAACACATTACCACGGGACTGCTTCCTCGCAGATTAAAACTATGTCGTCTTCAAAGCCAATGTCAACAGATTCCTATCTAACACCCTTCCCACAAGTATCCGAACTTTGTCCTAACAATCATTCAATCTCATTGACCTTTATTCTCGAGTGGCATCTGGCCTTGATAAGTGGTGATCATTTTGTAAAATAATCTTATATATGAACGATAATCGTAATTGTGTGTGTCCGGTTACATGTCAGAAACGACACATACACTTACACATCTTCCATGATGAACTTCAGTATTACCCCGACCTGGTTATGGTAACACACATAAACGCCGATTCGTTTACTTGGGATCACGAGGAACATAATTTCATTTTACTAAGTTCACTTCAAATAAGGTAAGTTCCCACTTTAGACGTAAGGAGCTACTGAGAAGTAAGGTGAAATTTTATGAGATCATCCAAAATTGGGAACTGTGCAACTAGATGTTTGTTAACATTAGTTTTACATTTCTGCATGTCGGTACAGTCGGTGAAACATGGAGGGAGTTCCTAAGGCCGGCAGCTCGAGGAAAGAAGCTATTGGAGTACAAGACTCTCCTAATCTGGGGACCTTCACAGTGAATGGATGGGGTTTAGCTGATTGTCAGGTTGGTGGAGTGGATATACCTCAAACGGACACTAGAGCAGCAAGTTCATCGGAGCACATTCCATTGAAGTACCTATAAAAAACTACAAGGATGAAACATTGCGGCGATAGGATAGGGGCTGGAGTTTGGTGGATAGTGAAGGAACTATCAGATTCTAGACTCTTTTTTTTACCTTGTCTAAGAGCGACATACCAGCGGATGGTGCATCAGCCCAGATGTGACAACAATATGCATTGGCATATGGTGGCTTTGTAGAGAAATAAGATACTGTCGGGTGTGAGAAGTTTTCTAGCACGGATGAGGGAGCTCACCTTCTTTGAATCAGACCTGGCAATATCTTCTAAATATTTGTTCAAATTCATGTAACTAATGAATGGTAGGCCGGAGGGTTTGAACGTTGGACTCTAAGGTATGGTGTTTTTACCATGGCAATCGATGGTTGAAGAGGTTTCTTGTAGTTGTTGAAAAAAAAAGGAGATTTGTCTAAACAGCATTAAATGTTACCATCCATTTATGACCCCATTCCACTGTAGAGTGGAAGTTACTTTCTAAGGATTCAGCTATTGCCTCGGATATGTGCGCGTCCGTTTTACCCATATGACGAGATTAGGGCTTAGTGTCGTCAAAAAATATACCCATCTCAGACACAATGTTATCAGGAAGGTCATTTGTGAAAATAAGGAACAAAAGGGTCCAAGGATCGATCCCAGTGGCACAATTGCATTTATGCCATGTTCTTTGGATGAACGGCCATCGATGACAACATGGGTCTTTCTGTTAGATAGGAAGAATCTATTTATATTAAATATTCGTCCAGTAGAAGACTTTTATGCCAGAAATTGTCAAAGCCTTTGGACATATCAACCGCTTGCTTGACCTGCCTTTTACCGAAGAGCGGGAATAGGCAGATGGGGCGATAATTCTGAGGGGCAGTTCTATCCTCAGATTTCTTGAAGACTGGTACCACAGAGGCAATTTTTCAGCTGTCGGGGAAGCAAGAGTCGGCAAGGAATTTTTTGTAGAGTTTAGAAAAAACAGTGGTCAGTTCAGTAGAGCATTTATTGATTACTATTACTGGTATAAGATGAGGCCCACATGATTTAGAGGTATCAACGTTTTTGATGATGCCCATGACATGAGATGGAGTGATTACCAGGTCATCGAGTGTGGCTTCAATCCGCAGTGGGAAATTAGGGAGGGAGTGGTTTGCGGAGTCCAATAGAATTTGGCAAGTAGTGCAGCGTGTCAGTTGCTATGCAGACGACATTGTGGTTGAATAACGGGGTAATTGTTGGTTGCACATTGTTCACCACACTATAATAGATTTTCCACGAGAACCTAGTTCCTGCAATTGAATGCGTTTCCTTGTTATATCCGTACACTTTCTCTTTTCTTCAGCTATCACAGTCTTACAGTTATTTCTTGACTCTACAAATGCCTGTCTATTCGTAGTAGACTTATGGCGGCCGTATTGTCGGAATGTTTGCTGCTTCTGAGAAATAGCCGCTGAAAATGTCGAGGAAAGAATCATTGTGAAGAGTGGGGCTTTCTGTAGAATTTTATCATGGAGAAATGTACATCAATGCCTTCTTTGACACATTCCGTTGCCTCATTTGCGCATTGATCAGCAGGGAAAGAAAAATTTCAACTCCATGGGGCGTCTCTGATGTAGTCTCTGATGGAATCAAAATCAGCCTGCTTAAAGTATCTCACCGTTTTGAGCAACGGCTCTTCAGCTTTGAGACGAGATTTAAGGGTGATATCAATTATTACCACAGGATGATCAGCGTTCCCGAGCGGGCTATGGGCATTCGTCACACAAGCCTCGGGACATTGAGGTCAAGAAAAGATGAGGCTTGCTGGTCCAAACGATCAGGGAGGCGGATCGGGAAAGTGACAGTCTGTGAGAAGGAGTGCGCAATGGATAAACTATACGTGGAGTTACCAGCTGCGTCTATAGCTGGAGAATCTCCAAATACATGTATTTGGGCACTCGTGTCAAGTAAGAGTGCTGTATCTATGCTTTCAGAGACGGATTTAAGTAGGGTACAGTCCTGAGTAGAGGGAGAACGATATGAGAAATATAAGTAACAAACACTGTGCTACAGGGTTAATCTAAAGCACATGTAGGCTTGGTCATCTGTTTCTAGCCTATGTTCTCTAGTCAAGGAGAGGGTGTTCCGAACATTAACTCCTAGCCCGTGCATTTGTTTGTCAGAGTCTTTACAGTATAGTGGGATATGATCACTTATGTCAAAATAGTGTAGGAAACCGTGTAAATTATTTAATTATCTTTCGTTCTTACTGGTAGTTGTTTCCAAATAATACTGAATTTAGGTTGAACAGGTAGGGATTTTTTAAATTTTTTGCTTTCTTTCTGTTATCTTTTTTCGTTGGTGCTAACAGATCAGGCTGTCTGAAGATACCAGCTTCCTGACCAAAAAAATGCACCAAACATTAATGTTCTTGTTTATTTCCTTTCCCTTTGTAAAACTCAATTATGTTCTGCAAAGCCAAAAACAAATCACGATTTTTCCTCTACAAAACAAAACAACCAAACACCATGAAAAACTACTTGAACATTAAAAGAACTTGAACCATAAAAACTTTTACCAAAATGACCGAATTCTGCATTAAATAACACGAAAAAGGTTGATATGTCGTAAAACAAAACAAACATCTCTTTCTTCCTATGATATCGAACAGTTGCAAGATTGAGTGTGACAGAGAGGTAATGGGTAAGAGGGGGGGGGCAGTTGGATGGAGAGCTAAAACAGAGAGAGGTGGATGTTGTAAGAAGAGGTAGAAAGGGATAGATTTTACAAGAAAGATGTTATACACACTATTCTAACTCTTCTATTTTATTATTGACCACCTCTGTGCAATACTGGTTGGCTCTGTTAGTAGGAAAGGAAAGAAGTAAATAGACACCCTTATTAGCATTAGTAACAAAGGCTGTTATGAAAGGTCACCTTCAGTATAATCTATAATATGGCTCCTCTGAGACTCTGAGAATTCTAATGCTACTTTGGTTCATGCTATGCTTAAATGCTGATATAGGATAAATATATTGACATCTGGAACGCAAACAAAAATCAATTAAAATAAAATAATGATATTATAAACTTTTACTAATGCTTTGTAAGGTTCCGAGTTTTAGCCGTCGTCTAAAGGAGCACAAATGTTAAACATGTATAAATTATTTTTGTGCGGTGGCTATTAACTTCTATCATGTTTTTTTTTTAAATTTCATTTTACTTCAGTTGAAATTCTCAGACATCAAGGATCAACTTCCTGAGGCTAACACTTAATCTCTATATGAGATACATAGATATTCGAATATACTATTAAAGTTCTCCTTTATTTCTCAAACGTGTAATTAGTAAAGAAGTTAAGAACATTAAGTCTTGTCTCCCCGATTGATCAATTAACTATGTCATAGTATATCATTCTTGTGGTCTATTGGTCTTACCGGATTCATCTAGTCTGGTAGGTAATCCAGCTAAGTGTGATTACATCGCTAAGAGAAGGTGGACTATTCCTCGTATGAGAAGGGCATTGTCGTGATAAGGGGATCTTATTTGTGCTGAAAATACTATGTTATTTTGAATATTAGGTCAGGGTTTACTTGTTATGTGAAGTATCCTCATGCCAGGTTGTCCTGACAACCCCTTATACACAGAGACTGAAGACACTCATTTTTTATTCGTGAATTCAGACATCATACATAACTTTTTTATATGGGAACTTTAAGCTAGTTTTATTTATTTATTTATTTATTTTTAATGCTAATGTGTGAACTTTAGTTTTTATTCGTGAATTCCGACATCATACATAACGGTGTTTTTTTTATATATAAAATTATTTTGTTTCTCTTTTCTATTTCATTTTATATAATATGTTCCCCATACAATTCAATATATATATATATTCACCCTCCTCCCGCTACAACCGAGAATCTATATTTTGAGGCGATTGCATGTTAAGAGCCTGACAGGTTAACGGTAAAAAGAAATGAAAAAAAAAATGAACAATATTTTAGACTTCCGCATATGAAATCAACACAAAATAACCCCTAACCTCCCGAACAGATATTTTTGTTTTTTTTTACTTAAATATCTAACCATTCTTTTTTGTTGATTCTGACCCTTTTATTAATTTTTCAGAGATCAATTTTGTGTTTAAAGGAAAACAATTTTTGTCCGCTGGAAAAAATACAATAAAACATATTATAAACAAAATAATTACATTTTTTGACTCATATTATGAATGAATAGTGGTTATGGCACTACTATCATCTCAAAGATTCCTCTCGAATTATTGTCATTCTAATCCCAAATCGCATGGGTTCACACATCTATTCATTTGCTGCCCTCTACAGACCATGTATTTTCCTAATAAAGTCAATACTGGATCAATGGGCGGTCATATATTTATTTCCCTTTAAAACATAGTTGGTTATATATCATTAAAAACGCTATCTGGATCGAAAGTGGGTGGTTATTACCGCCGTCTGGCTCGGAAGCATGATCCTACTGCGATGATATTTACCAGCTGCCTCCCCACGAGGGCAGAGTTAGACACATACTCGTCTTTAACGTGGAAAAAAAACCCAGCTCTCAAAAAGGACACTCTGGGTCGGAGCACAAATTAAAATTGTCTTAGTCTAGAATGATTTCTCCTACACAGACTGAGCACAGAAAAGATGAAATGTAGTATCAGAACAGATACTACACTTTGCTTATCACCGAAAGGTAAGTAGTCATTTCTTTCTTCCCCTGTTAGCGATGTGTTTTCCTTGTGTTAATTGCTATGGAATTTTCCGTATTTTCGTTTAATGCATTGTGTAATATTACACACTTCAAAACAATATTTGAATACTTAAACAGCTAATAACAATTCTACTTATATTGCAGCTGTTGATTTCGAACACATATGTCCGTATCGTACACAGACGCACACACACACATTTTTTGTTTCATTTTACTTCAGTCGAAGTTCTCAGAAATCAAGAGGGCTCCTTCCTTGGGCTAACACTTGATTTCTACATGAGATACATAGATATTCGAATATTCTATTGATGTTCTTCTTTTATCTCTCAAACTTCGAGTTTGTAAAGAAGTTAAAGTACATTAATGTTCCTCTCCCCAATTGACCAGCTTATTATGTTATAATATATCTTTTGTATGGTCTCTTGGTCTTACCGGATTCCAGGAAAAGAAGTCATCTAGTCTGGTGGAGTATCCAGCTAAGTGATGTTCTTTGAGATGTGTCTATTCATATGAATTATACGGACAAATGTTTTAGACATAAACACACGCACACAAAATATATATATATATAAATATATTATTTGTCGCCCCCAAGTCTAGGCTGGGCATAGTAGGGAGTAATATTAACACAGCCGTCATCGTTGCTACAATGCACGTCGAACACTGTCCTGGCGGCTGCCTTTAATATGTTGAATCTCTCGCTGATTTAGCGAGTTGTTTATAGTGCCCGCGTTGGCTAAAGCGTTGGAATTTTAGTTTTTAAAAAAAAGCATAACTCGTGTTCCGGAGTTCGAGTTCTGCGACAGGTATGAATAATCATATCTACACTGATCATTTCCGTAGGAATGAAACATATAATTATGTAGAAAATCAACAAATATATATATATATATATATATATATATATATATATATATATATATATATATATATATATATGCGTGTGTATGCATATTTGATGATTAAATAATTTTTCAAATTGTTCCAAATAAAGAGCATATACATAGGTATTACAGTTGTTTACAGCTGTCTAAGGCAGTGTTTATTTTAAGTTATACAATGAAACAACCCATTTTTAAACAGTGGAGTATCTTTAGAACAAAATAGCCGTAGTAAAGCGACAAAAATACAAATCACAAAACTGTCCAAACAATCGTTACCTGGATCTTGTAAAAAGCCACCATTTGCCTGCGCATGACGTAGTGGTATCATATCAAGGCAGATGCATTAACTAGAAGGTTCTCCATCTTAGACAGCGTTCAAACAGATTTCAAAAAATGGTTCTACATTAATAGACCCCATACTATATTCCAAGCTAAATCCGTTGATGTGTCACAATTGAGTTGTATCTCTGTCCTTGTTTTATAAGTACTTCCATGGGGTATGCTTCGATAAACTTACTGCACGTGTACCACCTAAACGAAAATACTTCCGACCCATCCGACTAGCTACTAAGTCCCACCCTTCACTCTACGAATCCATAGAGGTGAGAAGATGTTCTACTCCGAGTGTCTTTCATCGGACCGCTTAGCTTTTGAATCCCCTTCTTGCTTCCCGTTTCCGCTACAGTATCAACATGCAGAAATTTAAATGTAATTTCAACACGGATTTTACTGCCCAACTCCGCGCCCTTTTATTAATCTGGCCCCTACCATAGTAGGCCCTCACATGTCTGTGGCAATATGTCTTGTTTGGTGTAAATAGATGTACAAAATGAAAAAAGTAAAAATAAAAACATTTTCAGTTTTCTTTTTTTTTAAGCAAAACACTTTAACATAATAACAAGACATTTTTTTTTTTTGCAGAAAACAAAAACCCGGTAAATAAAAGTTTAGACAATTTTTATTGTATGGTTTTATTAGTTTGCTGTGAAAATATATTTGCTCTTTTATAGAGTAAGTTTATTGAACAAAATAGACCAGCAAATTTTTAACGAATTTAGACGAATGTAATTGCTTTTTCTTTTATTTACAAATGCTCCTCAAACCCTTCGACGTAATATTTCGATGTGAATTGTTAAGCAAAATGTGATCGATCAATTGTCTGTTCATAAAAGGAGAAACACGTGAAAAAAGTTTTGCTCCCGAGAATTGTGTAAACGGCAAAGATTATGAAGCAACTTATTATTTTTTTTGTAGTTTTATTTTTTTTCCTTTTATACGTTTTATGTGTATCTTTGTATGTTATGTATGCTTCGCGTGCATGTGCACGTGCGAATGTGTGTGTGTGTGTGTGTGTGTGTGTGTGTGTGTGTGTGTGTGTGTGTGTGTGACTACCTGGCAGTCTCTGCGTTCGCAACACAATCGCGCTAAATCTCGACGGCATTTTTCGATGTGAATTCTCAAGCAACATGTTATCAATCATTGTCCGATCATAAAAGTGAAAAATACGTGAAAATGTTTTTGCTCACGAAAATTGTTATAAATGGAAAATGTTATGGAGCCCAAAACAGTTTTTGCACTTTTCATGTTTTTTTTTTATAGGTTTTATTATTTGTATTGCTTTTACCATCGTATGTTACGTATATTATACGTACATGTGGACCTTCGTGTTTTTGTTAAGTTTAATTTGGCCGTCTATGGATTCACAACATAATAGCATTAAAAATAAAGGCGGGGACAAATTAATGAAATGAAAAGATGGGTTCGCTACGTTGAGTTGCGTTTTCAAGATATTCTTGATTGTTTCCAGTCAAAATTCAGGGAATTATACTGTTCTTTTTTGTTGTTGTTGTTCGTTTTACGCACACACACACACCCTGCACACACTCACTAAACTTTTGCTGAAATGTTGTCAAAGTATTCACGTGGTGCAAATGGCACGTAAACAAAGACGGCGGAAGACAGTTCTTTCATGTGTATTCAAAGAATGTCAGCGTTTTAAGAAGAATGTCGAATAACACAACAGAAACATTATAATTACCAGGGTAAAGATTGCTGCTACATAAGAGTAACCTCCCTTATTATAAGGGGCGAGGTAAAATAAAAGAGGCAAGTGATTCTGGGCGTAGTACCATATGGGTGCCAAAGGTGTAGAACACCTAGAATAAAGCTGCTCCAAATAAAATACACGGATTCCTCTGATCGTTGCAAGTATTATGGTAAATTCACGCACCCTTTGCTTTGGATATAACACTTTAATCGCAAAAGTGGTAACATTCATTTTCAAATATGTTTCCATTCAATTGGCATATTGAACTTCTTCATATGATATATGGGACCGATTTCATTGCCGAGCTACACCGGAAGCCTCTGTTATTCCATTATGTCTTGTTATTTAATGAACTAATATTGTATTGTCAATATCGTTATTGTTTCTTTCACGAAAAGATCAAACTTGAAATCCGTAAAATCCGAATATTATAAAGTTTGAGATGCGCCATTTGTCCATTGATTTCAAACGCCGTCGATTGATGAAAAACTTTTCTGATTCCTTAATGGGTTATGTAAATACATCCTCTCTCTCTCTCTCTCTTTCTCTCTCTCTCTTTCGTTTTCCTCTCTCTTTCTTCCCCCCCCTCTCTCTCTCTCTCTCTCTCTCGTGCGCGCTATCTCTCTCTCTATCCTTCGCGTTCTCTCTCTCTCTCTCTCTCTCTCTCTCTCTCTCTCTCTCTCTCTCTCTCTCTATATATATATATATATATATATATATATATATATATATATATAAGGGAAATGTAGTTTGCTTGAAGCATTGCGTGTACTATGTATATAGAGATGTATTAAAAATCTATTAGAATGCAAGAAATGGAAATATGTTACTTTATTTTTTCTTCCTCCTCAACACCGTCATATTTCTATTTCTTGCATTGTGATAGCCTTCTAATAATGTGTCTCTATATATAGAGAGCGAACACAAATCTGTATATATATATATATATATATATATATATATATATATATATATATAATAAGAGAGCGAGAAATCCACGCTAGTAAAACGGCGATACACGTGTCTGTAGATATATATACATACATACATACATATATATATATATATATATATATATATATATATATATATATATATATATATATTACACTACTATTCCGTAAAAAAAAAATTACATACTTTCAGCTATCAGCAGGACCGGCGGCACAGTTATAAAAGTGTGTGTGGGGGGGGGGCTCTCCTAAAAGGTGGGGGAGGGGGCCGGTTAAACACATGCATATATAACTTCATTATTGATGACCGTAAAGTGGGGGGCCAAGTCAAAAAGTGGGGGGGGGCCTCAAGCCCCCCCCCCTGCCTCCCGGTGCCGCTGTCGATGATCAGTACTGTAAAAGTTATAAGTAACTTCATTTATCTACGATATAATTTCTCCCACTTAAACTGGCAGTTTCGTTTAGCTTTGTTGATATATAAAACACATTCCCTTTTTTATCTAATGACATGTTTATATATTACTCTCTGATTATTTGTCAAATAATACATCTCTTTAATCAGACTGGAACTTACTATTTAAAAGGTCTATGTACCAGAATACACACACACACATACATATACATATATATATATATATATATATATATATATTCCCATATATATTCCCATATATATATATATATATATATATATATATATATATATATATATAGAATTATAAAAAGAAAAACTATACACACATTAAGGTTGTACACATAATAACTTATTTCGACCCCTTTAATTAGGTCTCCTCAGATGTATAAACAACCACGTCAAACGTGGTTGTTTATACATCTGAGGAGACCTAATTAAAGGGGTCGAAATAAGTTATTATGTGTACAACCTTAATGTGTGTATAGTTTTTCTTTTTATAATTCTGTTTTGCTCTGTTTAATTACATTGAGCTCTGTTATTCAGATTCTCAACACAAAATTGAAATCTACACACTATATATATATATATATATATATATATATATATATAACATGGAGTTATTTTGCAACGACCCGGGTTTCTCGCCTTGCGCGGTTTATTAAGTAGTCTAAAATAAAATGTTATTTATTTAGAATAAGCAACTTAACACGCTGAGATACCTTTGTTATCACCGATATGTGTAAACGTATGTGTGTCTCTGTCTATGTATACCCCTGTCTGTGTGTGATGTTTATCTGATGTATGTGAATGTGTAATGTGCTTCCTATTTTTCGATTAACCAGGCATAATTGTTGTTGTTGCGCCACTTACGTGTATGTATACGTACCTTCGTTTGTATGTGTGCGGGGAGATGTTGTAGAGTGATTGCGATCGTGTAGAAAAGAGGGTGGTTCGTTGAAGTTAGCATAATTGTTTTTTTTATTTTTATTTTTATTTTTTCTATGTATCTATGTTTGCGCTTGGAGTGTGTGTGTATGTGTGTGTGTGTGTGTGTGTGTGTGTGTGAAATGTGTTTTCAAATTAATATATCTATATATCTTAAGTATTACAAAAACAGTGTTAGGAAGGTGGAAAATATACAAACAGCTGTTTTAGGAAAAATAATTACAATTATCAAAAAAGAAATAGTGTTAGCAAACCTGGAACCATTTTTTTAATCCATCTTACTGTAAATGGTTGCAATCAATAAATGTTATCGTTTTTTTTAAACTATGTGGTCGTGTTTCGTTGTGATATATCTTCACAGCCGCAACATACTCCAGTAATTTGGTGAACATAAGTCCAATTCATATGTGCCCGAAAGTCATGTGCAACTTTTTCGAATAATTCGTATCCCAATGATGCAGTCTTATTACGAGTATTCAGAATGAGGAAAACATAAAAATGTATGCAGCAACAGTTCGGAAAATAAGGTTTCACCGTTTTCCACACAGTTCCTTGCGATTTAACCGAAGTAGAATTGCTTTCACTCGTAAAACCATCTTATGTCAACTGATCAGCCAGAACAATCCTTTATTTTATTTTCATATTTCAAGGATTTCTTGTAGTTTTGAAATGTACACCTGCGCCAATTGCAATGTGTCGTATTTGGACATTTTCCCGTCCGACGGAACAACTTCTCTCAGCTTGTCAAAGGCCACGTTCAAACTCATCATGCGTCGTCTCTCTCTGGCGTTCGCAGCTAATCTTCTCTTTTTTAAGATATCACCACTCACTTGACCGGTTGGTGTGCTCAAAGTACCCGAGTCACTTGGTCCATTGATCCCGGATTTATTTTGGATTACTGAGTGCACGCAATGCTTCGACACTGCGGGTGGAGTTAACTTTCGCTTGCCTACACAAATGGAACGCGGTTGATATTTTTCAAAAGAAACTGGAGTTGTTCTTTCTTTAGAATTAGATGCGGTCTCTATTCCGGGCTGCTGATTGCTGTTATCCACGCTGCAGTTAATTGAAGTGTTGCTACTTTCGACGTTACTGCTGTCGGCGACGTCATTATCATTTCTGATCAGATGATGGTTGTCGGAGTGGTTAATTCTTGGTGGAGATGGCATACTTTTATGATTAAGGCAACCAACTCTTTCATCGAAAGTGTTGAGAGGGCTTGTTGCTGTTATAGTGTTCGCATTTGTTGCAGATGAATCTTGCACGGGCGTGTTTGTTGTCGATTCCGAAATGACGGTTTTCGCGTTTGGACGACCTCGTTCGTCTTTTTTCGACCGGCATTTGTGACGATGCTGATTACAATAACAGTTACAGCGTTTCTGTCTGTAGACATTATGAACAGCATTAACTGATTGCATTTCATCTTCTGAGTGGGGTAATTTGTTTTGCTGCTCCTGTGACGATTGGATACAGTGTTGATCCTGTGAACGGCGTTTGTTTTGTGATTCGCACTGACAATCTTGGAGACACTCTGTTTGCTGACACTCTAAGATCTTAGTTGTAAGATGATGCAAAGGGTACCACTGGTGCCTTTCTACTTCTTCTTCTTCTGGTCCAAAATCTTTTGACGCATGGATCTCTCCACAACTGTCTCGCGTCTTTTCGGATCTACAGTTACGTCTCTCTCCGCTGATATCCGTATTCTTATTTCCGTCTGTGGCTTTCTCGTCTTTCATAACTTCTTCAAGAATTAAACCTTTTGGGAGTTCCGAGCCACAAAACATGTCATCATGTATTGAACTGTTATCTTTTATAAAACTGAGACATTGGCTATTTGGATAATTGCCGTTGTGGAAGAATTGACTCATTTCCAGTAATTTTTTGAACGTGGTTGGTGTAAAACTAAGGCTGTATCTCTCGGAAGATGTTTTGAGGTAGGAATTACTCTGAGTTGTGAATTGAATATCGCTCATCATAACATCTTCAAACTTCATTATTAATTTTATGGTAGAGAAATAAGACCTGTTCACTTGTAGAAAACGAATTATAACATTTCTGGAAAGTTGTTTCAGGAGATTTCTTGCCAATGAAAACTTCAAATCAAACAAGTTCTAGAAATTATGTTCTGCTGTTTTAAGATTGTTTGCTGTTCCAATTTTGTTTTGTTTTTTTACCAAGTACTTTTAAAAGAAAATCAAGTTGGAATTAAAATCTGAAATTATTTCCTGTTTTATTTTATTTTACTTCTGTTGAATGTACATATTACGAAGAGAAAAAAAAGGTGTGTTTGTTTTATTAGTGATAAACCCTATCGTTTATCAAGTAAAATGGCATTGGTATTAAATGAACTTCGCTTCCTCGCTTTGATTATTGCTTTCGATATCCTTATCCTAATTTGCCAATCGTTTTGTCCAATTGCTTGAACTCTTGTTCAGTAAAGAAAACATTCACGCCAATTGTAACAGAACCGAAGTGACAAATGCAGAAATAATATAAACGTATGAAAAATAAACAAAAGAGTCAAAGGAAATTCGCTGAGTTCAGTTGAACAATTAGATTAAATGTTTGCGTTTAGTATGAAATGAAAATGAAAGGAAATATTCGCCGATGAAATAAAATAGCGTCGAATTTTGTTTTCAGATTCGTTGAAGTAGCAACGAAAGGAGAAAGTTCAAGTTTTTTCCAATCATTTGAATTCAATTTTTTTTTTTAATTCTCAATATGTCTCTTGCTGTCGTTCGCTTTTTTTTATATCAATAAATGTTAATGATAAAATATTTGTCCTTTTTATAAAATGTGTTTAGTAGAAACTCACTCTAGAAGAAAAAATAAATCAGAGCTGCACACACATTTTTTTTTGTTTTCGTTTCGTTTGTTTTGTTGTTTTGTATGTATACGTTGTGAACAACAAGCATTTCTTTGAGAAATAATTTTTCTTAACATTGGAAATAAATGCAAAAAATAAAATTATCCACTCCTGTTGGAATTTTTTTTTCTTCTTTTTTTTTGTTGCTCTTTGATGTATATGTTTAAACTCACGTCTTCAAATCAGTCACGTGCGAGTAAACTCCGTCCTTTAGAATTGGAAACGAAAATTGATCATTTTTGAATCATTAGGTTTTTGCGGTGAACGTGTGTAACACGTTAATCAAAATTTGTCAATTCTGTTTATCCTTTTTAAAAAAAAATATTCTGTCAATTACTTCAATTGTCTTATTTTATTTTTTCGTGCTTCCTGTGTGTTTTTGTTTGTTTGTTTTTGGGGGTGGCGGAAGAGGGGGGGGGTCACTTACTTGCAAAGGAATGAGATTGGCACGGATGTAGCAGGCCAATAATAATGGTGTCGCGACCGGTTAATAAACACCGCAAATAAACCAGGCGCGTGTGCGACTGTCCTTCGCACGTGTCTCCCAATTGACGGACTGCTGTAGTGAGGCAAAGGAGCGGCCTTTATCTTTATCGCCGGGGGCCGCGCTCTTTATGGTCCAACTATTACACGTTTTGTGCGCACCCCTTCATCCGTCGACCTTCCCCAACCCGCTCTTGTCTTGAGTACTTGCCGTACCCACACGACTTACCTACATACACCCTGCCCCAACGCCTCTCTTTCCCCCTCCACCTCTCTATCTCTTTTGCTCGCACACTTGTTCTAACCCTTCGGTTATGAATACCTGTCTCATGTTTCGGCTCAACTCCTTCTTCCCACCACCTCCGTCCCTCCGTCACACCCTCCCTCCCTCCCCTCACTCACTCACTCACTCACTCAATCCCCAACTTACTCACTCACTCACTCACTCAATCCCCAACTCACTCACTCACTCACTCCCTCTCTCCCTCTCTCTCACTTTAAATTCATTCATTTTGTTTATTTCTCCGTCGGTTCACTTTCATTCGATTTGATTTTTCAAAATCTTGTCTTCAATTTGCTTCAATACTCTCTCTCTCTCTCTCTCTCGCTGCTTTTCTTTCCCTGTCCCTCTCTCTTTGTCTGTCTAAATGTCTGTCAGTCTCTCTGATTCCCCCCCCCCTTCGCGTCTCTCTTTCTTTCTCTCTCTCTCTCTTTCTCTCTCTCTCTCTCTCTCTCTCTCTCTCTCTAAATATACGGATGAGCTATGATAGAGTAAAATAGTTTGCATGTGGATGACTACACACAAACACTTGCCACACTGAAGATGTGTGATACAGCGAAATAGTGTCTGTGGATGAGTATATATATATATATATATATATATATATATATATATATATATATATATATATATATATATATATATATATATAAGTGATGAAGTTTTCTTAAAGCAATGTGTGTAATATGTATCTAGAGATGTCATAAAAGTGAAAATATAGCGGTGTTGAGAAGAACTGTTTTTCTTATTTTAATAAATCTTGATTTAATTACAATTTCACCACATTAGATCATTGTGTAGAAATTGTGACGAAATCAAGTCAGATTGACTAAAAAATCACTTTGTTGGCGTCTTCCTTCTAAACACCGACATACTTCCACTGTTTGCATTGTGATAGCATATTATGACTTCTCTCTTTCTCTCTCTCTCTCTCTCTCTCTCTCTCTCTCTATATATATATATATATATATATATATATATATGTGTGTATATATATATGTATATATATATGTATATATATATATATAGAGAGAGAGAGAACTATGCATATGACAAGTGAGCTTATATGTATATATATATATATATATATATATATATATATATATATATATATATTACCACCATATAAATTAATCGTCGATAACATCAAGACGAATTTCAACTTAACTGCGATAAATATGTCTCAATCAATGAGGATTAAACGAAAAAAAAAGAGGAAAGAAATGCTTATACTTCTGACAAGGGTGTATATCACCGAAAGTACTAAAGTTTTTAAAGTAAATAAATAATTTATTTAAATAAACATAAATAATTAGCGTTGTCCAGGTTTTCAAAATATGTTTTCTTTTAAAATATTCTCTTTATTATTGCCATTTCCGCAACGCTTCAATGTGTGACTTTTCAAACTATATATATATATATATATATATATATATATATATATATATATATATATATATATATATATATATATATATATATATATATATGTTATTGTTTATTATCTATGTACGTATACTTTTCGTCCTTTTTTAATCTGGACTCATCAGCATAGAGATATGACTATTCGAAACCCTGGATTACAAGTTATTTTCAACTCAAATCCAACGTCGCTAACCGCTCGGCCAAGTTTTAAATAGCTGATAAACAATGATAATTTTAACACTTTTAAAGCGGCTTGACGTCCAGGCATTCTACTTCTATTAGGAAAGGAATGATGCATTATAAAGCAAGTGACGTCATGCTGTGTTAGTACTACCATTACAGTGCTCTACTTTTTTACGAGGAGCAACACACATATATATATATATATATATATATATATATATATATATATATATATATATATATATATATATATATCTTCAGTCAACTGGAGGAAGTCTTGGAATAAAAACGAAACGTCGATGAACATATAAACAATCGTCGTTTTGTTTTACGTTTTTCATTATGTTGGATCGTTGATCATAAACAATAATGCATAATAAATGTTGCTTTACTCAAAAGAAAAAGAAACAAATTGTTTGCTTTTTGTAAGTGCATGCGGGGTGACGTCACGCCGCACGCATTTGAAAAAATAGCCTTCATTTTTATCAAAATTCGCCTTTATTTTCAGTTTGAATTTGTTATTCAAGTGAAAAGAGCCGTGAAGTATTTATTAGTGCATCACTGACGATCGGAAAGTCGATGAAACTGCAGAAAAGTTATGCCGCATTTATTATTCATTATACTCTGCCTGAAATGATACCGAGACATTTTTGTTTGCAAGGTCTGCTGCGATTTTGAAAAGTTGATTTTCATGTTTTCTCTCTATATAGTTTCCTCTCCCTCGCTCCCTCCCTCTCTCTCTCTCTCTCTCTCTCTCTCTCTCTCTCACTATCTTTATTTCTAGATTATCTTCCTCTTCCTCCTTGTTGTTGCTCTTCTTCTTCTTCTTCTTCTTCTTCTTATTATTATTATTATTATTATTATTATTATTATTATTATTATTATTATTATTATCATTATTTTATTATTATTATTAATATTATTATTATTATTATTATTATTATTATTATTATTATTATTATGTAGCAGTATTATTAGTTTTACTATTTTATATGCAATTAACAAGACTGATTACTTTGGCATACACAAATACATATTAATGTGTGGTGTTGACAGACACGCGTATGCAAATTTGATAGCGACGCAGAGAAAAGAGCGTCCGTCTTTCCTAAAATACTCACACAGACATTACGATTGGTCGAGATCAAAGTGTAGTATCTGTTCCGATGGATACTTCACCCCATGGACTGGTATTGTCTTGGCATTGATTTAAGCCGGTCTATGGGTCTGTCCTGTGCAGTTCTAGGAGGTCCACCCTCCCAGGCTTCGCCTCCTCTCTTTGGGGAGGAGTAAGTTTATTGCTTACTGCCTGAGGCGCCCCTACCAGGGAATGCCGACGGGGCTGCCCAGGCAATTGTTGATGGTCAGAGTGCTCACCTCTCGGGCGCTGGCTTTTCAACCCCCACTTTCTGACCCGACCTTGGGTCACATCTTACTTGTGGGAGTAGGATAAAACTGGCCTTGTGCCTAACTCCTGGAGAGGAGTACATTTTTTTTTTAAATTTTTTTTTTATTAGAAAGGGATTAAATAAATATAGATTGAGAGAAGTGAAAGTAATCCATATATAGCTAAGAGAGAGAGACAGACAAACATATAGAGAGGAATGGCTGACTTGTTCAGTTAATTATAAATTACGGCTAAAAAGAGCAATTAAAACAGATTTTTCAAACATCTTGATATTATTTTCAGCAACCAATCTCATGTTTAATGATTACCAATTCTAGACAAGCCGATTATAACATAACATTATTCAATAATTATTTGTATTAATTCATGTAAATTACTCTTAAATTATATTCAACAGTCTCTCATATGAATTAGATCAGTCAATCTTGTAACTTAGACGAAATATTGCAATCGAATATCTACTCATTTCCTTACTAACCTTCAAACGGAATCTAACTAATTGTAAAATCATAGTTTCTTCTCTTTGACCAATTAAGAAAGCATCTGTTTTGCTAAATCAATCTTTGATTTTCTGTAAATAAATCAAATATACTGACCTGAATAAATCGTTTACACTTATTTCGTACTTTTGAATTTGATAATAAATGCCCAATTGAAGTATTTTTTCTCCCTGGAATAACTTTATTTGATTATTATCCATGGTTTTAACAAAAATGTGTATAGGAAAATATAACCAAAATGCTCAGTTACGTATTATAAGACATACCATTTTTATTTCAAATAACAGAATATATTGGTTCGATAGTCTATCGATATCTGTGGTTTCACAGAATCATTGAGAATCCGGTCCGTAGGACCAAAAATACTAAGCGTGACCGATCGTCAGTCAACAGTTCGAAAGTGGTTATTTAACACATTTGGTAACTCACCGCTGGAAGTAAACAAACAGGGATAAGTATGAAGAATGTGAATGATTATAATTGAAAATGTGTACAGTTTATATATATATATATATATATATATATATATATATATATATATATATATATATTCAATAGAAACTATATATTGTTTTGATCATCTATCGGTTCCTTCGGTTTCACGAAAACACTAGTAAATTAAACCGCAGGACAAGATACCAAATGTGATCTATTCATCAGCCCATGTAATGACACTATCATCACCTTTGGTATCTTTAGCCCTGCAGATTGAATGACCAGTGTTTGATTGAAACCGAGGGTACGGATGGATGACCAAAATAAAGTAAAGTGTCTATTGAATAATATATATATGTATATATGTATATATGTGTATATGTATATATATATATGTATATACGTATATATATATATATATGTATATATATGTATATATATGTATATATGTATATATATATATATATATATACGTTTCTGTACAAGTAATTGTGTACTATTGTTATTTCTCCTATAACACTTAATTACATAAAACAATCATTGGAACCAATTCAGATAGTGAACCCCACACACTGACAATCTAGAGACCGATAACCACACAACAACCGAACTCACTGGGGATGAAGCAACAGAAGTAGAAAACATCAAACTTGTAATGAACGAGGACAATACATACCTCCTATCGTAAGGAACTAAGAATAGAATAAACTGTAATTAGAAACAGAAAACGTGAAACGATTGCTCCCATACATCTACATAGACACTATCACAGATGAAAACAATTTAATTAATGCAGGGCTAAAGTATTAAGTATGAAATTAAAAGTGAAACACAACCTCATAAAAAGATGGACTGACAAATTCTGCATAGGAATCTCGACTGGTAAGCCAGATCAACAAACTTCAAAAGGAATCGAAAGCTGTAAATAGGATGCAACTGAACAGAAAACTATGAAAAAGGGGAAATATGACTCACAAGAAAAGACTAAACAAGAAAGATGAAGAGATAACAGCAAGAAAGATGAAGAGATAACAGCAAGAAAGGGAAGATTGGGACGCTACAGATACAAATCGGAACAGTACAAATAAAACAGGACCTCGAAAACAATGAAAGCCAATTTTATAAAAACGTAAACGGAAGTAGAACAATAAAAAAAATAACCGGACTTGACAGAAACAAAACACTTCTGGAGCAAGATAAGAGGAAAGCGACAAGACCACAACATAAATATCGAATAGTTGAAAAACATGAATTAAGAGCTACAGCAAATTGAAGAGGGAAAAGAAAAGGAAATTTACGAAAAAAAAACGCTCACACAACCGTACGAAAAATGGCAAACTTTAAAGCACCATGTCACCACAGTACATATGTATACTCGTTCAAAATATTCACGACCCTACAGAAAAATTCAATGCAAAACCTGAGTAAATGTATTCACGAAACGAACGTACCAGAATGAATGACCAAATATAGAACAACATTAATACAAAAGACATCGAAAAGGGAACGACCCCAAGCTACTACAGACAAATAACGTGTCTACCAACCATGTTGAAAATCTTATCAACACAACTGAGTGAATAGATCTACCACTTTCTTAATGATTGTTGACTACTTCTTGAGAAACAAGAACGTTGCCGGAAAAAGAAAAGAGGGGCGAATGACCTGCTATACATAGATCAAAAGATCCTTAAAGAGGTAAAAAAAAACCTAGCCATGGCATAGATAAACTACAAAAAAACTTACGACAATATCCCTCAAATAGGGATTATCGAATGCTTGAGGATGTAAAATATATCAGGCAAAGGCATCAATTTGATTAAAAAAGGAACATGTAGTCTGGAACTGATTGCAAGAAGACAATACCTAAACAAGATAAAAAATACAGAGAGGCATCTTCCAAGGCGATTATCGCTGCTGTTCATAATAGCCATGATGCTACTCACACACATGCTCAAGAAATGCGATGCCGGATACAAGTTTTATAATACAAAATAGAGTATAAACTACTTCACACCATAAGCTATTTCTAAAAAGCAAAAAAGGTTATGAAAATGCTGAAAAGCAAGACATCCAAATGGAATTTGGAATAGAGAAATTCGCACTACTCGAGATTAGAATGGAAAAAACTGGAGGCAGCAGAGAATATGGAACTATCATACAAAGGATGGATAAGGATAGTATGCGAGAGTTATACCTACAAATACTTGAGATTTCTGAAAGCAGACACCATAAAATAAACAGAAATTAAAGGGAATATTGAAAAAGCATAGCTGAGAAGAACAAAGAAAAAACAATCCTAGAAATTAAATTATATAGGAGGAATCTAGTAAACCGAAATAAACCCCTTGACAGTATAACAAGTAAGATATTCTAGATCATTCATAGGTTGGATTAAAAAGCGCAAAGACATTGACTAGATAACACTTACTTAACATGTTTTGAGTGTATGTATGTCTGTACTTTATAAGAGAGAGAAGGAGAGAGAGAGCGAGAGAGAGAGAGAGAAAAGGGGAGAGGGTAGTTGTACATACGTTTCTAACTCTTATAATTTCTGATTCGTACCCCCGGGTTATATCGGGTTGCCCAACTCGTCAAAATAAAAAATAAAATCAATAAACCGTAATAAATATGCACACACACATATGTATGTGTATATATATATATATATATATATATATATATATATATATATATATATATATAGAACAGTTTTTATTATATTCAAATAACCATGGTTTGTTTTATTACTTTTATTTTTATTTTTTCACATTTCCTAAAGTTTTTTAATTTCTGTGAGATATATTAAACGGTCCGTTTCATTTGTTTTGTGCCAAACAACATTTGTATGTCAATATCGTCTCTGCAACACTACAAAATCATCAGGAAAAGTTCACAAATAAAAGAGTTCTTAGATTAGAGTGTCTTGAAAAACGCCCACACCATACATCAGTTTCATTTTAGGGTGAAAACAAACAAAAAAACAAACACATTTTTTAGAGCAAACACTCACACGTGTGAGATCAAACTAATTCGCCATTTTGATTTTATGGGGATCTCATTTGGGCTTAGAATATATATATATATATATATATATATATATATATATATATATATATATATATATATATATATATATATATATATATATATATAGGGTGGGCCAAAATAAGGGTCCTATCTTTAAATTTGAATAACTTGAATTTGAATAACTTCCACAAAATAAAAGTTAAACTCACCAAACTTTATGTGTGTGTAGACTGACCCTTCCGAGATTTTTTGAAATAAACAAAACAAATTTTAGCCGAAAAACACTTCTTAAAACTTACAAAAACTAAAGTATTGTTTTTTACACGGTTTTGAGTTTTTTAAGCAAAAATAATGTTTTCTTAATGAGGGTACGTTCCTTAGGGCTAATACGGCTCAGGCTTGCTTCGGAAGGGATACTTTACTTATTCTAAAAAAAAAAAAAGAATCAATAAATAAAAAAGTTATGAATTTTAAAAAATAGGACCCTTATTTTTTCCCACCCTGTATATATATATATATATATATTTATATATATATATATATATATATATATATATATATATATATATATATATATATATATATATATATATATATATATTCGAAGCCCAAATGAGATCCCCTCGACACAGTTATTCAATAGCTCATACGATGAATGGTGCACATTCTCCTGGTGACGTTACCTCAAGTAACAATACTTAGCTGAATACTCCACCAGACTAGATTAATTATTGTCCTGGTATCCGGTAAGGCCAAGAGACCAACAGAAATATATACTATAACATAGTAAACTGGTCGATTTGGGGAGAGGAAAATTAATGTTGTTTACCTCTTTAGTAATTTAACGTTTGTGAGGTAAAGAAGAACTTTAATGGAACACTCGGATACCTAATATAGAGATCAAGTGTTAGCCCCAGGAAGAGCCCGCTCGATTTATGAGAACTTCACTTCAGCTGAAGTAAAATGAAACAACAAATATATATTTATGTTTGGGTGTTATACCTGCGTTAATTATACAAAAAGAATAACAGTTTTTTAGATGATTTTAATGAATCCGCGCGTTTATTTCATATTTAAGCGTGATAAACGAATGAATCATTACATAAAACGTGACATACCAACGCAAATGATATTTCAAACATAAACGTGACACATGACAATACTTCTTAAAACTCAGCGTTACAAATTAATGAGAATGCGATTACAAACTGTGTGTAACAGATAAACGAAAATGCTATTTCCGAATAAGCGTTACTAACTGACGAAAATGTTATTTAAAACAAAAAAGCGTGACAAACAAATACACATACTATTTCAATGCTAAGCGTGATAGACCAACGAACATGCAATTTCAAATATAACGTGCAAGATTTTTAAAAAAAAGTTATTTTAAACTTAAGCGTGATAAACCAACTGTAACCACTCAATCCGATCGTTTAAAGACAAACAGTTTATTTTAAATTGAAACATGGCACTCATTCATTTCGTATGAATCAAATTATTATATTGTTGGCATCGGTTTCCCTTATATCTTTTTTTTACAACATTCCTGATATCTTTTTTACAACATCCTAAGTGAAAGTGTTTCCTTGAACCGAACTGGATTCGAACTTGGCACACCTAGGTTGGCAGACTGTGTTGTTAACCACTAAGCCACTATCACTTTCCGGAGCAACCTTTTGACTCCTAACTCTGACCGACGAACGGAAATGCTATTTCAAACTTAAGCGTGACAGACCGACTGTTAAACAGGCTATCTTATAGAAATAAAATAGCAATGAAAATGCGATTTCAAACGTTACAGATCGATAGACAAAATGTCTCAGATGACAGGACGCATCTTACATGTATTATGAGAGGACGCATCTCATATGCATTATTTAGGGTTTTTTATGAAAAGCTTCTTTTTTTTCCTTTCTTACCATAAAAAAAAGAGTTTCTTTCTATTGATTCATCAACCAAAAAATCGGCTTTGTTTTTATTTATTTATTCTTCAAATGCGCACACTTCGCCCACGTGTGGTAGTTGACCTTTTTTTTCTTCCAGCCTTTAACCCCTCGACCTACTCGCAAGCGTACGTTGATCATTATCACTTACTTTCTTTCGTTCTTTCTCCCTTTCTCCTTTTCTCCCTTTCTTTCTGTCTTTCTTTTCAATTCGCCTGTATCTAATTCGTGTTACAGGTTAAGTGAGGTTCGGTCTCATCCACAATCAGTGATGAAGTTAACACCTGACCCAGACCCCTCATCACACGGTCCGACGGCCACACGCAAGCCAATCGTACGACATGCGCGTGGCTCGCCGCCGCACACAAACCGATTACGACAAGTGGGCGGATCCCCTTTCTTCTTGAAATAACACACAGGTTACCCCCTTCCCGAGACACGCCTATGCCTTTTTTCTTTGTTTTACTGCGGCAATATTTCTAAGTTCGGTGTCAAGGTTCAAACAGAAAATCCGACCGTTTTCTGATATAGATATCCAACATTTTAAAATATTTTCTTCACTCTGTCTACTCCTTGGCCACTCTTAATAATCTCTTTCTTGGCATTTGGCTAAGATCAAAGTGTAGTATCTGTTCCGATGGATACTGCACCCCATAGACTGGTATTGTCTTGGCCTTCGGGGCTTGATATACGCCGGTCTATGGGTCTGTCCTGTGCAGTTCCAGGAGGTCCACCCTCCCAGGCTTCGCCTCCCCTCTTTGGGGACGAGTAAGTTTATTGCTTACTACCTGAGGCGCCCCTACCGGGGAATGCCGACGGGGCTGCCCAGGCAATTTTTAATGACCAGAGTGCTCAACTTCTCGAGTGCTGGTTTTTCTAATCCCACTTTCCCGACCTTGTGTCACATCTTACCTTGTGGGAGGTAGATAAATAAAAAGATCAAAGTGTAGTATCTGTTCCGATGGATACTGCACCCCATAGATCGGTATTGTCTTGGCCTTCGGGGCTTGATTTCCGCCGGTCTATGGGTCTGATCTGTCCTGTGCAGTTCTAGGAGGTCCACCCTCCCAGGCTTTACCTCTCCTCTTTGGAGAGGAGTAAGTTAATTGCTTGCTGCCTGAGGCGCCCTTACCGGGGAATGCCGACGGGGCTGCCCAGGCAATTTTTAATGGCCAGAGCGCTCACCTTCTCGGGCGCTGGCTTTTCAAATCCCACTTTCCGACCTTGTGTCACATACACCTATTGTGGGGAGGCGTTAAATACCGGCCACTCTTAATAATCTCTTTCTTGGCATTTGGCTAAGATCAAAGTGTAGTATCTGTTCCGATGGATACTTCACCCCATAGACTGGTATTGTCTTGACCTTCGGGGCTTGATTTACGCCTGTCTATGGGTCTGTCCTGTGCAGTTCTAGGAGGTCCACCCTCCCAGTCTTCGCCTCCCCTCTTTGGGAAGGAGTAAGTTTATTGCTTACTGCCTGAGGCGCCCCTACCGGGGAATGCCGACGGGGCTGCCCAAGCAATTGTTAAACCCCACTTTCCCGACCCGACCTTGGGTCACATATTACTTGTGGGAGTAAGATAAAAACTGGCCTTGTGCCTAACTCCTGGAAAGGAGTCAATCAATACTCCTACACAATTCACACCACATGCGAATTTCGCATGAACCAAATCGGATCTTAAATGTTCCGCCGTATATAAGTTGTTTTCTCATAAATGATAGCATTACTTATCACGATGTGAATAATTTGTTTTATTTACGGGAATGATAGTATTTCCTTTTTTCTTTTCTTCATAAAATGGTATGCTTTGCCATGTTGACCTGACGTAATTATGTAAGTAATGGCTATATCCAGACATTCATTCAGTCTCTCTGTATTTCTCTCTCTCTCTCTCTCTCTCTCTCTCTCTGTAACTGTCTGTCTATCTGCCTGTCTCTGTTGTCTTAGTCCCCGTCTGTTTGTCTCTCTGTCTCTGTAACTGTTTTTCTGTCTGTCACTTTTGTCTCTGTCCTCTCTGTAACTGTTTTTCTGTCTGTCACTTTTGTCTATGTCCTCTCTGTAACTGTCTGTCTGTCTGTCTCTGTCGTTTCTGTCTGTCTCTGTCGTTGTCTGTCTGTCTGTCTGTCTGCCTGTATCTGTATCTGTAGCTGTCTGTCTGTCTGTCTGTCTCTATCTCTATCTCTATCTCTATCTCTGTCTCTGTCTCTGTCTCTGTCTCTGTCTCTGTCTCTGCCCGTCTGTTTTTCTCTCTCTCTATCGTCTCTGCCTGTCTGTCTGCGCCCAACCGGTTCAGTAAACCGATTTTATTCAGAACAGCGAACACTGAGTGACTATGATGATAAGAACGAAAAGTCAT
>OY744537.1:5603537-5606037 GCA_963556195.1 Sepiola atlantica | reverse complement strand
GTAGTAGACAAACTTTTACTTTCTGCGCTTTCTTTGCTTTTAATATTTAGTCCTGCTCAATATTATTCTGGAAATAATCATATATAAAAGAAGTCAGGGGAGTATTTAATCACACGCTTAGGACTACGACCAATACAACCACATACACCGGAAAAATATTTGGTAAAACACGCATTTTCGTTGAACCGTTTTTTTTCTCGATCTTTCGATTAAAAGTAACAATATCTTTATTTTCATTCTTTCTACACGTAGCACTCTATGTAATTCATATTACATTTGACCAATCACTGTGTTTGTTAATCCCGGTTATCACCATACAAGAACTACGCTATTGGCAACAACTAACGCAATTTCTTTGTTTTTTTATCCAAACACACTTACACAGTAAACTATTTAAGTTCACTTACTTAAACAAGTAAACAATGTTCAATTAAAAATGCATGTATATTACGATGCTTATTATTATCTTAAATTACACTGTCATTCGATACCTATGATCACAATATTTGATTTTATAATAAATAAAATAGTTATTTCATTGAAGTGCTCATTATCTGTTTACCATTCTCGATTTCTAGAATACCAGAATTACAGAAATAAAAGAATAAGCCATATTACCTAAGCATAAAAAAGAAATATATACTAAATTAAAGCCGAGTTATTATTTGATAATCATAACTTGTAATTGTATTTAATACCTACAATTCGAATTTTGGTAATATCAACAGATTTACAGATTGCCGTTTAAAACAGTAAACTCGTTTCACCAAAATCAACATGGCGCCTACTTTTTTTTCAACACGCATTTTATTAGTGAAATACATTAGATTTTTTATAATATACTCTTTTAAGCGGTATTGAGATTGTCGCATTATTTAGGATTTTTGTGTACCTTAAATTAAATAAAATATTTAGAAATAAAATCGACCGCAGTCAGTTTGTTAAACCGCTTGTTAACCAGACTGTTACGTTAGTAGCGTGAGTGTATTAGCGCTGTGAAACATTAACTTCCAATTTTTTTGTTTTTAGTAAAGAAGTTTTTTTTAGGTTATCGTAAAAAGCGCAACTGTCACCGGGTTCGCTTGTTGATCGAATCTATCTTGTTTGATTAATGTTTATTTTATTGCATACCCTTTTCGAGTTAAATCTAACTCTTACATGATTTCGACATTTTTTAAAAATAGCGCAAACTTTGAAAAAATTCTATATACAAAACAATTATTTAAGAAATATAATCAACTAAAATGTATTCTTCTATTTCTTAGAACACAAGTCAGCCATTTTACTAAATTAATTTGTGAAATGAAAATCCTAGTTAGAAAAATATTTAATTGTCAATAAATAATTTTTTTTTAAAAAGTAAATTCACCAGAGTGCATTTCGGTTTCTTTGAAAACAAGCAAGTTTTACTGCAATTTTACGGTTAATCTGATCGTTACAAATGTATTCATGATATCCCTTCCGTATTTATTCATTTGAATTTGCATTTAACTTGGATAGAGACAAATGAACACCGAGCATTATCATTTTAGTAGGAAGGTTGTTCCAATATGGCGATGTTACTTTTATTTCATTTTTCGTGTTACTCGTATATTCTTTATATAAACACTTAAATATATATGTTTAGATATATTTTTTATGTATATATACTAGCGGTATTCAGCATGTGAAAATATATTCCTGTTCAGAAAGAATTTCAAATACAGCCATGCTTACAAGTTTAACCTTGAAAGGAAAGTTAAAACAAATAAATGTTCAATGTGAGGCCAAGTAATAAAAAATATTAGTGTAATGGTGTTTTTCTTTAACAAAAACTACTTTTTTGTACATACATATTTTTACAGTTGGAATGTTCAAATAAATTTCAATAAAGGTAAGATTTGTCAAAGAATATGAAGACAACATTGAATATTTTTGTGAAGACTATTCTACGGTCAATAGGACAACTATCGGTTAGGTCTATGAAATAACTTAAATATATTAGAACGTAAAAAACAACATTTATTTTTCAAATAGATTTTTCTGTTTCATAAAAAAAGAACATTTAACAAAGAATACCCCAGTGAAGTAGATATTTTTAAAGATTTAAACATTTAAACAACAATTTTGTTCGTAGTTGTAAGATTTATGATAAACAAATTCCTTTCGATTCGTAAAAACTGTTTTAATTTAATATTTATTTATAAATATTTTAATAAGTCCCTTTTAAGAAATTAAAGTCGAGCACTCTCTGAGATGTTAAAAATAGACTGTTTAAAAGCTCTAATGCAAAGTTCCGAAACCGTTCATCGAACACTCTCTACTAGTCTTCTATATGTGCCCGCTTCTAAGTACATATAGATCTTAATTTCCCTTAATCAAGTGACAGTTTCCGGTGACCGAGCGGATATGACGACTGCTTACAGATTCTAAACTGAATCTGTGAACCGAGTTCCGACAGTCTGAAATTGTTACTTTACTGCACTGATGAGAGCAATAAGCTTGAAATGCTAGCGTCTGT
>OY744537.1:5596037-5598537 GCA_963556195.1 Sepiola atlantica | reverse complement strand
CATATTTTCTCATGTATATATATATGCAATAGTTTCGTAAATAGTAAAACGTCTGATGTTGCTTGGATGCGGACAACAAATACTACACTTTGATCGTAGCCAAAAGGCCAATGAACTATAAAAATAATGTTTTTATGACTAGGTATTTTTAAATAAATTAAAACAAAACCGATTTATCTCCTTATTGTATTATCATTTGATAGGGTGGGTAGTGAAGTATCGGTTCTGTTGTCACAGGACATCCCTCCCATGGATTACCTTCTTGTTAAGGGGGTGGGGTAATCCATCCAGGTATGTCACCCCCTTTTTGAGGTAGGGGTAGTATAGTATTTGTTCTGTTATCATCTTCCCAGCGACTATCTTCCCTTTTTATCATGGGATGTGGGTAGTTTAGTATATTTTTTTATCATGGCGTGTGGGTAGTTTAGTATATTTTTTTATCATGACGTGTGGGTAGTTAAGTATATTTTTTTATCATGACGTGTGGGTAGTTTAGTATATTTTTTTATCATGACGTGTGGGTAGTTTAGTATATTTTTTTTATCATGACACCTCGCAGACATTAGCTTCTCCTTTTATGGGCGAAGGATCCTTCCAGATATTTAGTCCTTTATTTTAGAGGGAGCATTGTTGTATCTGTTCTGTGGTAAACGTACCATCCTACTGGGCATCCCCGCCTTCTTTTGAGGGTAGTGTAGTATATGTTCATTCATTATTCCAATATTCTCGCAGTCCTTTTTGGTGGAAGAGGAAGAACCATCTCAGGCTTTGTTTCCTCATTTGGGGTGTAGTCTAGTATATTTTCATTTGTCATTATACATTCCTGCCAGGCATTATCTCCTCTTTGATGGTGGGGTAGTATAGTAAATGTTCGTTCGTCATGATACCATTCTCCCAAGATTATTTCTCCTTTTGGGTAGTTGCGGAGCGGTAGTTTACTATCTGTTGTTATGATATCATCCTCTCAGTTATTACCTGGTCCTTTGGGGGGGTCAGTGTAAGTAGTTCATTCACAATTCTATCATCTTCTCAGCCTAGAAAAGTTTAATATAAAATTGTTGTGCAGATTTAAGGGAGGAAATAATGTATAGTGAGTTTCTTGTAATAGTGATTTTTTTACAATTATTTTAAATTACTTTGAATAACAGACGCATAATAGAATTTAATTTTAAGTCAAAACTAAATAAAAGTTAACTATATCTCATTCTAAACAAGCAGATTAACTTAGTGTTGCCTTAATATAAAATGTGTAGCACAGAACAAATAAATCTTGTAAAAGGTATGAAACCTCTCATTCCGCTCTTTTATTGATTAACTAGTACAACTATTGCTCTTATAACAATCATTTTTTTAAAAGTAAAACATTAGTAATAACTCGTAATTATACGCATTTAGACAAGATTAGGGTTTAGGTTCACACAAAGAAAACTAGAATTGTCTTCAATGGCAAATAGCGCAATTCGTTAAGAGCGTTTGTTAACAATGAATTCTGTATGACAATATTTTGAAGGATGCTAGGCCACTTTTTACTACATACAATAATAACTATAACTGATATACCCGGTCTTTACTGATGGTATCTTCTATAATATAAAGGGAAGGTCTCTGTATGTGTGTGTGTATGCTCAGCTAAAAGAAAAAAAACTACAAGACAAATACCCACAAAGTTGGTACATCCTTGATCAGCATTGACAGGAATTAATAATAGTTTAAAGTAAAAAAGAATTATGTACTCTTTTATCATAAACAGGCGCAGATTTGGCTAGGGGGTCTTTTCTCGGACTACTAACTAAAGGGAAGTAACTCCATTTTTTTCACGGAGTTAATTCCCTTACGCTGACTAAGTTGTATGTGTATGTGTATGTCCAGACAGAGGAATTAGGCTAGGCGGAGAAGAAAGAGGAGTGTGTCGAGAGAGAGAGAGAGAGAGAGAGAGAGAGAGGGGGAGGAGAAAAATGGGGAAGGGGGAAAGAAAGAGAGATATAAGTTTTAATAGAAGTATGTTACACATTTGCACCGGGAAACTCCGGGCAGCCCTACTAGTAAATAATAGAGGGGTTCAGTTAAAAATTATGTACACGTTCTCAAATTCGACATGAACATTTCCAAGATCGAGTAGAAAGTTCCCAAGTTTGAAAAGATACACTTAAAGAAGGTAGGTGTTACATTGACCGAAACTTTGTGAATATAGCAAACAATATAAGACTAATAGTTTGAATAATACTATGAAAGACAATTGTTGAGAAAATTATTTTCAGCATTATTATAATAAGAAAATATATTTAATTATTTGAAACCAGGCTAAATAATCCGAATGCCACTGCTTTCAAATATGCCATTTGTTTTGCTCGCAGATCAACTATTGACAAATGGCGTGCACGCATACATCTTGGTATGTATGTGTCTAAGCTTCTCTGTAAAAGAATTTGTCTGCTAGTTTTTAGAATTCCAGAAATCTGGTGGGGTAGTCTATTCTCTTCCCTACCACCCCTTTCTCACA
>OY744537.1:5576037-5591037 GCA_963556195.1 Sepiola atlantica | reverse complement strand
CATAAAAAAATAAATATGTTTTTAGATATTTACACTTTATATATGTATATGTGTGGATGTATTTTTATCCCTTAATTCCCCCCCCCCCTTCTCCAACGTTTCTTCTTATTCCCCCCCTTCCACCGTTCCAACGGTTCCTTCCTACCTCCTTGACATTGATCCATTCTACAATTGAGCTAAATTCCTTTTCAAATTTCAAATCTCATTTCTAAACATATTTTTTCCTAAGTTATCTCCCTGTGTTTGCACATTATAATAATAACGGCCCACACGTAAATTTAAATTCAGAATTGAATAAAGAAAAAAGAGAAAGGAAAAAAAATGAAACAAAAATATTCCGTGCAATATAATAACGCTTGTCCAAATCAAAATATGCTGCGTAAATACACACACACACACCCACACACACCCACCCCCACACACACACACACACACATATATATATATATATATATATATATATATATATATATATATATATATATGTAAGTGTTAAATTCAAGATTAGGGTGGTCATGATTTACCTGATTTTTGGACTCTTAACTTCATAACATATTTTGATTCTCTACTCTAACGTTTTACAGTGTTTTATTTCTATTACCTAGGGTGTACTGTTCTTTGTTTTTGCTGGATATTTCTTTGTGTTTGATTTTGTTATGGTTAGATCAAATTAAAAATGTTCCTATATCCTCGAACTGAGCCAGATATAACCTTTGACATTTTAGAGTTGAATACCACGAGGACCTGCTACGTCCATTTTTACACAGGGCTTCTATCACGGGGAGTAAAATGACTTTAAAGACCTCCTGCTTAAGTTAGCGAAGTTTACTAGGCTTGGGTGAAGCTTCAATTGAATAAATCATTATTTTTTATATCATCTATGATAATATCTACAATACACCATCTATGATAATATCTATGATATTATCTCTGGGTTTTGTATTCAATCTCACCTGAAATGTAACACATAAGTTATTACATAAACAACCTGATCAACAAATCCTCTTATTTACATACACTCACACACTTATATGACACGTATATAAAAGTAATAACATTAAAATATGAAATCAGTACGAACATTTTCAGACACCTTATGTAATTTTGGATATAGACATTTGGAGAAAACGATTATTGGATCCGTTCGGTTTGATTATGAAAGTTGAACAAGTGCACGGCACACATATGTACGCATTAACCTATCAATACACGCGCGCACACACGCATCGAATCATCTCCATGACCTCCAGCCATGCGCTCAATCCATGAGAAACTTTAAGGTTAAAAATTGAGTTTTTATTTACTCCTCTCCAGGAGTTAGGCACAAGCCCAGTTTTATCTTACTCCCACAAGGTAAGATGTTACCCAAGGTCGGGTTGGGAAAGTGGGGCTTCAAAAGCCAGCGCCTGAGAGGTGAGCACTCTGGCCATTAAAAATTGCCTTGGCAGCCCCGTCGGTATTCCCCGGTAGGGGCGCCTCAGGCAGTAAGCAATAGACTTACTCCTCCCCAAAGAGGGGAAGCGAAGCCTGGGAGGGTGCACCTCCTAGAACTGCACAGGACAGACCCATAGACCGGCGTAAATCAAGACCCGAATGCCAAGACAATACCAGTCTATGGGGTGCAGTATCCATCGGAACAGATACTACACTTTTATTTTAGCCAAAATGCCAAGGAACGAATTCATGCAAATCAAAGCTACAAAAAAATGTCCTCACCCTCACTAGTTTCTTTCTTTTGAAATAGACTTAAACGAAAACTTTGTCTTTAAAGAAGAAAACGAAACAAAACGAAAATACCGGCTGAAGCAAAAACGGCTTTTTAATTTAAATCATTTCTTTTAGTTAACACCCATGCTCTTAAAATCTACTCCCGAACCTCTTCTCTTTTGGTCAAATACGCTGTTCAATTCCGCTTTAAACATACGGGCGGGACGATTTTGAAATGGAATTAACTCGCTAGCCGATACAATGAAAGAGATAATTGTCGTGGCCAGGAAATTGCTCTTTGCGATCATAACATTTCACAGTTTTAATTCGACAAAGGGGTTAATCGCCACAAGGGTCAGCCGATGACGATAGTGGTTAGATTCAAATCTAACACTTGCAATATGAGAAGTGATTAAATATATGAAAACATCCTTCCCGTTTCTTACATCTTTTAAACTACAATTGTAAATTTATTTATAAACTTATTTTTTTCTTTTGAATTGGGGAACATTTCTGTCGGTTTTGTCCATTCGCAAGTTGGTGTTTTTTTTATACAATAGCACCGCTACAAAAAGAAGCATTTTATTATTTTGAAATAGTCCTATTTTGGGAGGCATACGCAACTAGTCACGCACTGTTCGAATCTCGGTGTATTTCTATGACAAACGAAAAATCTTTATTTCGTTCAAAATGTTGTTGGTTATATATTAAATTGTTCAGAAATTCTGGACGATATTCCGACTACCCTTTTAAAAGTTGGTTTACATTATCCAAGTTTTTAATAACTGGGCTATAATCTTTGATACATCTTTAATAAATTATCTAAAATAATTTATTTCCTACAGCTGTAATCACATTGACCCAACAGTTTCTGTAAGATCGCCGAGTTAAGCAACGTTTAACCTGAGCA
This sequence comes from Sepiola atlantica, assembly GCA_963556195.1. Classification (NCBI taxonomy): domain Eukaryota; kingdom Metazoa; phylum Mollusca; class Cephalopoda; order Sepiida; family Sepiolidae; genus Sepiola; species Sepiola atlantica. Next base: position 5,588,420 of record OY744537.1, on the reverse strand, counting down.
CTTCTTAGATGAAAGAATATTTGTGGATACCGGAATCTGTATGTAAAATCCGTTCCCTGTGGTCATGCAAGCCGAGTGCCGGATACGAATATGCAAATAAAACAAATATTCCCGTACCTTACGTTGTGATCTGCACTGACCAGATATTGGCCGGCGATGATAGATCGTTGAATTTCTTTTTAATTTCTTTCAAGTGGTTTGGTTATTTTTTATGTCATGTAAATCAGTGTAGGGTTATCTAATTCCGATTCCAGTTATTTTATCAAAATATTGATACTTAGCAAATTCTATTTTATATCCGAAAATTTGGTAGATTAATTGATATTGTAGGCATATATTTTATTAATCAGTATTCTGTAATTGATAAGTAGTATTTACCTCACAGATTGGACCTTTGTAGGTATTACAACTCAATATCAGTGTCGACCGGATCATAATATTTTACTAAAAGCCATTCATATCAACAGAGCATGGGGACAAAGTCCACCAGTGATCGGCCAGTACGAATTTGGTTTCAGAGATACCGTAGTTGTAATGAGTCTTGACCGTAAAGCAGATAGAAGACGTCTATGCATTTATATTTTTAAAAGTTTATCATTTTCTGCCGTGAATTACTTCGTCAAAAATAGTAAGGTAATTCCATTACATAAAACCACTAAAAGATTATTTTTTAAATTGTTTGTTTTACACATTAAAAAAATGTAGAGTTGAGATTGTAAGAAGTTCTTTCTATGTCAGAATAAATATTACTTGAGTGTTCAAGATGGCTGACATTATAACAAGAGAGAATCAGCAAGAGAAAGTTTGATAATTTTAATAACAAGAAAAAATTTAATGGGTGAAAAAATCGGATAAATTGTTGAAAAAACTCTTTATCGTTAACGTTTGAAAGCAATTGTTGAACAAAACACAGATTAAAGTATCGGAGAAATGTGTTAAAAACTTGGTGTCAGTATTCCACAAATGTCGGACTATATGATAACAAATTGGTAAAGTGAAGAATCTTTATGAATGGATCCCATCGGAGCTCATTGAATAAATGCTTGGTTCTGAAATCGGGCATTATTTTCTGAACAACATAATGAATAGCATTATAGGTATATGTTTTTTGTGTATGTCTTAAAACTACTAAAGTACGAAACGCTCACAAAATATATAGTAAGCGTTTGGGTTAAAGAAGCATCTGGAATAAAGCTTCACGAAGCGTCTGGATCCTCAAAATAGCGAACGTTTTCTGTTGCCAAAAACTTAAAATTGTAGATTTATTTCCTAAATTTTTATTTTATAAATTTTATAATTAAATTGCCGCAATATGACTTAAAATAAATTTCTTGGCCTTTTGGCCACGATCAAAGTGTAGTATATGTTCCGATGAATACTGCACGCCGGTCAGTTCTGCGCAGTTCTAGGAGGTCCACCCTCCCAGGCTTTGCCTTCTTACCCTTTGAGAAGGGGTTAGTTTATTGCTAATCGCCTGAGGCGCCCCTACCGGGGAATGCCGACGCAATGTAATTTCTAATGGCCAGAGTGCTCACCTTCTCGAGCGCTGGTTTATCAAATCCAACTTTCCCGACCTTGTGTCACATCTTACCGCTGTGGGAGGTAGATAAATAACATGACTTAAAATAAATTATGCGTTCTCCCCAGTCTGTGAAAAAAGTCCAAGGAATGTAATGTTGTTTTAAAAAAAAGGAGTTATTTTCTCATTGCTTTCCCATCAATTTTCCATTAAAAATAAAAACACCTATTCTATTTAATACTCATAATATGCTTTCCACTTCTTAAGTGTAGGTTACATGTGTGTAAACCCTCCTAAAATTATTTATATTACGGTCTTAGCAGTGAAACTTTCAACTAGATTGCAAGCTATTTTTATTATAAAAATTCCCATTTTATTCAGCCCTTCATAGTATCACATCAATATAGGCCGATGTATTTCTCCCTTTTACTAGATTCATCATATGACTCCCCAGTTATGTAAATATAAGAAGAAACATCTTACTTAATTGTAAAGAGTGGATTTGTAGTCTTATGCTCTACCTTCTATAAGTTATTCATATCACTGCACACCCCACCCGGACATCTGCTTATTATGTAGTGCCCTAATGAATTGAAGCGTCACTCATTATGTAGTTCCCTAATGAATTAAAGCGTCACTCATTATGTAGTGCCCTAATGAATTAAAGTGTCACTCATTATGTAGTGCCCTAATGAATTAAAGCGTCACTCATTATGTAGTGCCCTAATGAATTAAAGCGTCACTCATTATGTAGTGCCCTACTGAATTAAAGCGTCACTCATTATGTAGTGCCCTAATGAATTAAAGCGTCACTCATTATGTAGTGCCCTAATGAATTAAAGCGTCACTCATTATGTAGTGTCCTAATGAATTAAAGCGTCACTCATTATGTAGTGCCCTAATGAATTAAAGCGTCACTCATTATGTAGTGCCCTAATGAATTAAAGCGTCACTCATTATGTTATGCCCTAATGAATTAAAGCGTCACTCAATTTGTAGTGCCCTAATGAATTAAAGCGTCACTCATTATGTAGTGCCCTAATGAATAAAAGCGTCACTCATTATGAAGTGCCCTAATGAATTAAAGCGTCACTCATTATGTAGTGCCATAATGAATTAAAGCGTCACTCATTATGTAGTGCCCTAATGAATGAAAGCGTCACTCATTATGTAGTGCCCTAATGAATTAAAGCGTCACTCATTATGTAGTGCCCTAATGAATTAAAGCGTCACTCATTATGTAGTGCCCTAATGAATTAAAGCGTCCCTCATTATGTGGTGCCCTAATGAATTAAAGCGTCACTCATTATGTAGTGTCCTGATGAATTAAAGCGTCACTCATTATGTAGTGCCCTAATGAATTAAAGCGTCACTCATTATGTAGTGCCCTAATGAATTAAAGCGTCACTCATTATGTAGTGCACTAATGAATGAAAGCGTCACTCATTATGTAGTGCCCTAATGAATTAAAGCGTCACTCATTATGTAGTGCCCTAATGAATTTAAGCGTCACACATTATGTAGTGCCCTAATGAATTAAAGCGTCACTCATTATGTAGTTCCCTAATGAATTAAAGCGTCACTCATAATGTACTGCCCTAATGAATTAAAGCGTCACTCATTATGTAGTGCCGTAATGAATGAAAGCGTCACTCATTATGTAGTGCCCTAATGAATTAAAGCGTCACTCATTATGTAGTGCCCTAATGAATTAAAGCGTCACTCATTATGTAGTGCCCTAATGAATTAAAGCGTCACTCATTATGTAGTGCCCTAATGAATTAAAGCGTCACTCATTATGTAGTGCCCTAATGAATTAAAGCGTCATTCATTATGTAGTGCCCTAATGAATTAAAGCGCCACTCATTATGTAGTGCCCTAATGAATTAAAGCGTCACTCATTATGTAGTGCCCTAATGAATTAAAGCGTCACTCATTATGTAGTGCCCTAATGAATTAAAGCGTCACTCATTATGTAGTGCCCTAATGAATTAAAGCGTCACTCATTATGTAGTGCCCTAATGAATTAAAGCGTCACTCATTATGTAGTGCCCTAATGAATTAAAGCGTCACTCATTATGTAGTGCCTTAATCAATTAAAGCGTCACTCATTATGTAGTGCCCTAATGAATTAAAGCGTCACTCATTATGTAGTGCCCTAATGAATTAAAGCGTCACTCATTATGTAGTTCCCTAATGAATTAAAGCGTCACTCATTATGTAGTGCCCTAATGAATTAAAGTGTCACTCATAATGTAGTGCCCTTATGAATAAAAGCGTCACTCATTATGTAGTGCCCTAATGAATTAAAGCGTCACTCATTATGTAGTACCCTAATGAATTAAAGCGTCACTCATTATGTAGTGCCCTAATGAATTAAAGCGTCACTCATTATGTAGTGCCCTAATGAATGAAAGCGTCACTCATTATGTAGTGCCCTAATGAATTAAAGCGTCACTCATTATGTAGTGCCGTAATGAATGAAAGCGTCACTCATTATGTAGTGCCCTAATGAATTAAAGCGTCACTCATTATGTAGTGCCCTAATGAATTAAAGCGTCACTCATTATGTAGTGCCCTAATGAATTAAAGCGTCACTCATTATGTAGTGTCCTAATGAATTAAAGCGTCACTCATTATGTAGTGCCCTAATGAATTAAAGCGTCACTCATTATGTAGTGCCCTAATGAATTAAAGCGTCACTCATTATGTAGTGCCCTAATGAATTAAAGCGTCACTCATTATGTAGTGCCCTAATGAATTAAAGCGTCACTCATTATGTAGTGCCCTACTGAATGAAAGCGTCACTCATTATGTAGTTCCCTAATGAATTAAAGCGTCACTCATTATGTAGTGCCCTAATGAATTAAAGCGTCATTCATTATGTAGTGTCCTAATGAATTAAAGCGTCACTCATTATGTAGTGCCCTAATGAATTAAAGCGTCACTCATTATGTAGTGCCCTAATGAATTAAAGCGTCACTCATTATGTAGTGCGCTAATGAATTAAAGCGTCACTCATTATGTAGTGCCCTAATGAATTAAAGCGTCACTCATTATGTAGTGTCCTAATGAATTAAAGCGTCACTCATTATGTAGTTCCCTAATGAATTAAAGCGTCACTCATTATGTAGTGCCCTAATCAATTAAAGCGTCACTCATTATGTAGTGCCCTAATGAATTAAAGCGTCACTCATTATGTAGTGCCCTAATGAATTAAAGCGTCACTCATTATGTAGTGCCCTAATGAATTAAAGCGTCACTCATTATGTAGTGCCCTAATGAATTAAAGTGTCACTCATAATGTAGTGCCCTTATGAATTAAAGCGTCACTCATTATGTAGTGCCCTAATGAATTAAAGCGTCACTCATTATGTAGTGCCCTAATGAATTAAAGCGTCACTCATTATGTAGTGCCCTAATGAATGAAAGCGTCACTCATTATGTAGTGCCCTAATGAATTAAAGCGTCACTCATTATGTAGTGCCGTAATGAATGAAAGCGTCACTCATTATGTAGTGTCCTAATGAATTAAAGCGTCACTCATTATGTAGTGCCCTAATGAATTAAAGCGTCACTCATTATGTAGTGTCCTAATGAATTAAAGCGTCACTCATTATGTAGTGCGCTAATGAATTAAAGCGTCACTCATTATATAGTGCCCTAATGAATTAAAGCGTCACTTATTATGTAGTGCCCTAATGAATTAAAGCGTCACTCATTATGTAGTGCCCTAATGAATTAAAGCGTCACTCATTATGTAGTGCCCTAATGAATTAAAGCGTCACTCATGATGTAGTGCCCTAATGAATTAAAGCGTCACTCATTATGTAGTGTCCTAATGAATTAAAGCGTCACTCATTATGTAGTGCCCTAATGAATTAAAGCGTCACTCATTATGTAGTGTCCTAATGAATTAAAGCGTCACTCATTATGTAGTGCGCTAATGAATTAAAGCGTCACTCATTATGTAGTGCCCTAATGAATTAAAGCTTCACTCATTATGTAGTGCCCTAATGAATTAAAGCGTCACTCATTATGTAGTGCCCTAATGAATTAAAGCGTCACTCATTATGTAGTGCCCTAATGAATTAAAGCGTAACTCATTATGTAGTGCCCTAATGAATTAAAGCGTCACTCATTATGTAGTGTCCTAATGAATTAAAGCGTCACTCATTATGTAGTGTCCTAATGAATTAAAGCGTCACTCATTATGTAGTGCCCTAATGAATTAAAGCGTCACTCATAATGTAGTGCCCTTATGAATTAAAGCGTCACTCATTATGTAGTGCCCTAATGAATTAAAGCGTCACTTATTATGTAGTGCCTTAATGAATTAAAGCGTCACTCATTATGTAGTGCCCTAATGAATTAAAGTGTCACTCATAATGTAGTGCCCTTATGAATTAAAGCGTCACTCATTATGTAGTGCCCTAATGAATTAAAGCGTCACTCATTATGTAGTGCCCTAATGAATTAAAGCGTCACTCATTATGTAGTGCCCTAATGAATTAAAGCGTCACTCATTATGTAGTGCCCTAATGAATGAAAGCGTCACTCATTATGTAGTGCCCTAATGAATTAAAGCGTCACTCATTATGTAGTGCCGTAATGAATGAAAGCGTCACTCATTATGTAGTGTCCTAATGAATTAAAGCGTCACTCATTATGTAGTGCCCTAATGAATTAAAGCGTCACTCATTATGTAGTGTCCTAATGAATTAAAGCGTCACTCATTATGTAGTGCGCTAATGAATTAAAGCGTCACTCATTATGTAGTGCCCTAATGAATTAAAGCGTCACTCATTATGTAGTGCCCTAATGAATTAAAGCGTCACTCATTATGTAGTGCCCTAATGAATTAAAGCGTCACTCATTATGTAGTGCCCTAATGAATTAAAGCGTCACTCATTATGTAGTGCCCTAAGGAATTAAAGCGTCACTCATTATGTAGTGTCCTAATGAATTAAAGCGTCACTCATTATGTAGTGCCCTAATGAATTAAAGTGTCACTCATTATGTAGTGTCCTAATGAATTAAAGCGTCACTCATTATGTAGTGCGCTAATGAATTAAAGCGTCACTCATTATGTAGTGCCCTAATGAATTAAAGCGTCACTCATTATGTAGTGCCCTAATGAATTAAAGCGTCACTCATTATGTAGTGCCCTAATGAATTAAATCGTCACTCCTTATGTAGTGCCCTAATGAATTAAAGCGTAACTCATTATGTAGTGCCCTAATGAATTAAAGCGTCACTCATTATGTAGTGTCCTAATGAATTAAAGCGTCACTCATTATGTAGTGCCCTAATGAATTAAAGCGTCACTCATTATGTAGTGCCCTAATGAATTAAAGCGTCACTCATTATGTAGTGCCCTAATGAATTAAAGCGTCACTCATTATGTAGTGCCCTAATGAATTAAAGCGTCACTCATTATGTAGTGCCCTAATGAATAAAAGCGTCACTCATTATGTAGTGCCCTAATGAATTAAAGCGTCACTCATTATGTAGTGCCCTAATGAATTAAAGCGTCACTCATTATGTAGTGTCCTAATGAATTAAAGCGTCACTCATTATGTAGTGTCCTAATGAATTAAAGCGTCACTCATTATGTAGTGTCCTAATGAATTAAAGCGTCACTCATTATGTAGTGTCCTCATGAATTAAAGCGTCACTCATTATGTAGTGCCCTAATGAATTAAAGCGTCACTCATTATGTAGTGCCCTAATGAATTAAAGCGTCACTCATTATGTAGTGCCCTAATGAATTAAAGCGTCACTCATTATGTAGTGCCCTAATGAATTAAAGCGTCACTCATTATGTAGTGTCCTAAGGAATTAAAGCGTCACTCATTATGTAGTGTCCTAATGAATTAAAGCGTCACTCATTATGTAGTGTCCTAATGAATTAAAGCGTCACTCATTATGTAGTGCACTAATGAATTAAAGCGTCACTCATTATGTAGTGCCCTAATGAATTAAAGCGTCACTCATTATGTAGAGCCCTAATGAATTAAAGCGTCACTCATTATGTAGTGCCCTTATGAATTAAAGCGTCACTCATTATGTAGTGTCCTAATGAATTAAAGCGTCACTCATTATGTAGTGTCCTAATGAATTAAAGCGTCACTCATTATGTAGTGTCCTAATGAATTAAAGCGTCACTCATTATGTAGTGTCCTAATGAATTAAAGCGTCACTCATTATGTAGTGTCCTAATGAATTAAAGCGTCACTCATTATGTAGTGTCCTAATGAATTAAAGCGTCACTCATTATGTAGTGTCCTAATGAATTAAAGCGTCACTCATTATGTAGTGTCCGAATGAATTAAAGCGTCACTCATTATGTAGTGTCCAAATGAATTAAAGCGTCACTCATTATGTAGTGCCCTAATGAATTAAAGCGTCACTCATTATGTAGTGTCCTAATGAATTAAAGCGTCACTTATTATGTAGTGCCCTAATTAATTAAAGCGTCACTCATTATGTAGTGTCTTAATGAATGAAAGCGTCACTCATTATGTAGTGCCCTAATGAATTAAAGCGTCACTCATTATGTAGTGCCCTAATGAATAAAAGCGTCACTCATTATGTAGTGCCCTAATGAATAAAAGCGTCACTCATTATGTAGTGCCCTAATGAATTAAAGCGTCACTCATTATGTAGTGTCCTAATGAATTAAAGCGTCACTCATTATGTAGTGCCCTAATGAATTAAAGCGTCACTTATTATGTAGTGCCTTAATGAATTAAAGCGTCACTCATTATGTAGTGCCCTAATGAATTAAAGCGTCACTCATTATGTAGTGCCCTAATGAATTAAAGCGTCACTCATTATGTAGTGCCCTAATGAATTAAAGCGTCACTCATTATGTAGTGTCCTAATGAATTAAAGCGTCACTCATTATGTAGTGCCCTAATGAATTAAAGCGTCACTCATTATGTAGTGCCCTAATGAATTAAAGCGTCACTTATTATGTAGTGCCCTAATGAATTAAAGCGTCACTCATTATGTAGTGTCCTAATGAATTAAAGCGTCACTCATTATGTAGTGTCCTAATGAATTAAAGCGTCACTCATTATGTAGTGTCCTAATGAATTAAAGCGTCACTTATTATGTAGTGCTCTAATGAATTAAAGCGTCACTCATTATGTTCTGTCCTAATGAATTAAAGCGTCACTCATTATGTAGTGCCCTAATGAATTAAAGCGTCACTCATTATGTAGTGTCCTAATGAATTAAAGCGTCACTTATTATGTAGTGCCCTAATGAATAAAAGCGTCACTCATTATGTAGTGTCCTAATGAATTAAAGCGTCACTCATTATGTAGTGTCCTAATGAATTAAAGCGTCACTCATTATGTAGTGCCCTAATGAATTAAAGCGTCACTCATTATGTAGTGTCCTAATGAATTAAAGCGTCACTTATTATGTAGTGCCCTAATGAATAAAAGCGTCACTCTTTATGTAGTGTCCTAATGAATTAAAGCGTCACTCATTATGTAGTGTCCTAATGAATTAAAGCGTCACTCATTATGTAGTGCCCTAATGAATTAAAGCGTCACTCATTATGTAGTGCCCTAATGAATTAAAGCGTCACTTATTATGTAGTGTCCTAATGAATTAAAGCGTCACTCATTATGTAGTGCCCTAATGAATTAAAGCGTCACTCATTATGTAGTGCCCTAATGAATTAAAGCGTCACTCATTATGTAGTGTCCTAATGAATTAAAGCGTCACTTATTATGTAGTGCCCTAATGAATAAAAGCGTCACTCATTATGTAGTGTCCTAATGAATTAAAGCGTCACTCATTATGTAGTGTCCTAATGAATTAAAGCGTCACTCATTATGTAGTGCCCTAATGAATTAAAGCGTCACTCATTATGTAGTGCCCTAATGAATTAAAGCGTCACTTATTATGTAGTGTCCTAATGAATTAAAGCGTCACTCATTATGTAGTGCCCTAATGAATTAAAGCGTCACTCATTATGTAGTGCCCTAATGAATTAAAGCGTCACTCATTATGTAGTGCCCTAATGAATTAAAGCGTCACTCATTATGTAGTGCCCTAATGAATTAAAGCGTCACTCATTATGTAGTGTCCTAATGAATTAAAGCGTCACTTATTATGTAGTGTCCTAATGAATTAAAGCGTCACTCATTATGTAGTGTCCTAATGAATTAAAGCGTCACTCATTATGTAGTGTCCTAATGAATTAAAGCGTCACTCATTATGTAGTGTCCTAATGAATTAAAGCGTCACTCATTATGTAGTGTCCTAATGAATTAAAGCGTCACTCATTATGTAGTGTCCTAATGAATTAAAGCGTCACTCATTATGTAGTGTCCTAATGAATTAAAGCGTCACTCATTATGTAGTGTCCTAATGAATTAAAGCGTCACTCATTATGTAGTGCCCTAATGAATTAAAGCGTCACTCATTATGTAGTGTCCTAATGAATTAAAGCGTCACTTATTATGTAGTGCCCTAATGAATTAAAGCGTCACTCATTATGTAGTGTCCTAATGAATTAAAGCGTCACTCATTATGTAGTGCCCTAATGAATTAAAGCGTCACTCATTATGTAGTGCCCTAATGAATTAAAGCGTCACTCATTATGTAGTGCCCTAATGAATTCAAGCGTCACTCATTATGTAGTGTCCTAATGAATTAAAGCGTCACTCATTATGTAGTGTCCTAATGAATTAAAGCGTCACTCATTATGTAGTGCCCTAATGAATTAAAGCGTCACTTATTATGTAGTGCCTTAATGAATTAAAGCGTCACTCATTATGTAGTGCCCTAATGAATTAAAGCGTCACTCATTATGTAGTGCCCTAATGAATTAAAGCGTCACTCATTATGTAGTGCCCTAATGAATTAAAGCGTCACTCATTATGTAGTGTCCTAATGAATTAAAGCGTCACTCATTATGTAGTGCCCTAATGAATTAAAGCGTCACTCATTATGTAGTGCCCTAATGAATTAAAGCGTCACTTATTATGTAGTGCCCTAATGAATTAAAGCGTCACTCATTATGTAGTGTCCTAATGAATTAAAGCGTCACTCATTATGTAGTGTCCTAATGAATTAAAGCGTCACTTATTATGTAGTGTCCTAAGGAATTAAAGCGTCACTTATTATGTAGTGCCCTAATGAATTAAAGCGTCACTCATTATGTAGTGTCCTAATGAATTAAAGCGTCACTCATTATGTAGTGCCCTAATGAATTAAAGCGTCACTCATTATGTAGTGTCCTAATGAATTAAAGCGTCACTTATTATGTAGTGCCCTAATGAATAAAAGCGTCACTCATTATGTAGTGTCCTAATGAATTAAAGCGTCACTCATTATGTAGTGTCCTAATGAATTAAAGCGTCACTCATTATGTAGTGCCCTAATGAATTAAAGCGTCACTCATTATGTAGTGCCCTAATGAATTAAAGCGTCACTTATTATGTAGTGCCCTAATGAATTAAAGCGTCACTCATTATGTAGTGTCCTAATGAATTAAAGCGTCACTCATTATGTAGTGTCCTAATGAATTAAAGCGTCACTCATTATGTAGTGTCCTAATGAATTAAAGCGTCACTTATTATGTAGTGCCCTAATGAATTAAAGCGTCACTCATTATGTAGTGTCTTAATGAATTAAAGCGTCACTCATTATGTAGTGTCCTAATGAATTAAAGCGTCACTCATTATGTAGTGTTTTAATGAATTAAAGCGTCACTCATTATGTAGTGCCCTAATGAATTAAAGCGTCACTCATTATGTAGTGTCCTAATGAATTAAAGCGTCACTTATTATGTAGTGCCCTAATGAATTAAAGCGTCACTCATTATGTAGTGTCCTAATGAATTAAAGCGTCACTCATTATGTAGTGCCCTAATGAATTAAAGCGTCACTCATTATGTAGTGTCCTAATGAATTAAAGCGTCACTCATTATGTAGTGTCCTAATGAATTAAAGCGTCACTCATATTGTAGTGCCCTAATGAATTAAAGCGTCACTCATTATGTAGTGTCCTAATGAATTAAAGCGTCACTTATTATGTAGTGCCCTAATGAATTAAAGCGTCACTCATTATGTAGTGCCCTAATGAATTAAAGCGTCACTTATTATGTAGTGCCCTAATGAATTAAAGCGTCACTCATTATGTAGTGTCCTAATGAATTAAAGCGTCACTCATTATGTAGTGCCCTAATGAATTAAAGCGTCACTCATTATGTAGTGTCCTAATGAATTAAAGCGTCACTTATTATGTAGTGCCCTAATGAATTAAAGCGTCACTCATTATGTAATGTCCTAATGAATTAAAGCGTCACTCATTATGTAGTGCCCTAATGAATTAAAGCGTCACTCATTATGTAGTGTCCTAATGAATTAAAGCGTCACTCATTATGTAGTGCCCTAATGAATTCAAGCGTCACTCATTATGTAGTGCCCTAATGAATTAAAGCGTCACTTATTATGTAGTACCCTAATGAATTAAAGCGTCACTTATTATGTAGTGCCCTAATGAATTAAAGCGTCACTTATTATGTAGTGCCCTAATGAATTAAAGCGTCACTCATTATGTAGTGCCCTAATGAATTAAAGCGTCACTTATTATGTAGTGCCCTTATGAATTAAAGCGACACTCATTATGTAGTGCCCTAATGAATTAAAGCGTCACTCATTATGTAGTGCCCTAATGAATTAAAGCGTCACTTATTATGTAGTGCCCTAATGAATTAAAGCGTCACTCATTATGTAGTGCCCTAATGAATTAAAGCGTCACTTATTATGTAGTGCCCTAATGAATTAAAGCGTCACTTATTATGTAGTGCCCTAATGAATTAAAGCGTCACTCATTA
>OY744537.1:5481037-5571037 GCA_963556195.1 Sepiola atlantica | reverse complement strand
GAGAAAGATGAAGCTGCATCGCCGAGGCAGAGTATCGTTGTAAAATGTAGCAGAAAATATTTAGTACTGGTTGAGTTTGCGATGATTCAACGTAACATTTTCCTCGAAAAAGTCATGTTTTATCTTAGCATAGATCTTTGTTTTAACATGCGTCCCTCTTAAGCGATAATTAAAATTGTTAATTGACCATAGTGGCGCAAGATTGAATCAGAAAATTTGTTTAATCAATTGGAAAGGTTAACTCTTGAACAAATTTTAATTGTCTGTCAACATATCAATTTATATAATACACATTTATCTAAACAAAAGCAAACATTCTCTCTTATATATATATAAATATATATATATATATATATATATATATATATATATATATATATATATATATTTGTTTTTGTTTGTTATCTATGTACGTATACGTTTCGTCCGTTTTAATCGGGACTCATCAGCATAGCGATATGACTATTCACTACTGGTCGCGTGATTCGAAACCCCAGGCTACAAGTATTTTACAACTCAAGTCCCGACATCTAGAACCATACGGCCCCCGCTAGATAGCTATATAAACTGTGATAATTTTAACACTTATTTCGACGGCTTGACGTCATAAGAGCGTTCAACGTAATAAAAGGAACGATGCATTTATAGCTAGCGACGTCATACTGTGTTAATACTACACTTACAGTGCCCATCTAAAGGGTTTTCTAGGGGCTACAAATAATAAATATTTGTCTTTGCCTATTATCTATGGACGTATATATATATATATATATATATATATATATATATATACATATATGTAGAAGGATGAAAAAGAAATAAGAAAAGCAAAAGTAACATCGCATTTCTATTCAGTTGCTCAGAGCAAGGTATATTCCGCAAAAAGGCAATTTATTCAAGTTAAAATTTTAACTTGAATAAATTGGTCTCAATATAGTCAGCTCGTCATTATTCTTTCTAGTAAGGTAGTTATGCCCAACGTTATTTTAATATACCCATACATACAGTTTGAATTACCTTCTAGACACTATCCTCGAGTGTCTTCGGTCTGTCTATGCAAGGGTTTGTCAGGACAACCTGACATGAGGATACTTCACCCTACAAGTACACATTGACCAAATATAACAAATAAAATAGTATTCGAAGCCCAAATAAGATCATCTGGACACGGCTATACACTGGCTCATACGAAGAATTGTGCACCTTCTTCAAGTAATGTTACATCAAGTAAGAACACATAGCTGGATACTGCACAAAACTACATGGATTCTTGTCTTGGAATCCGGTAAAACCAAGAGACGACAAGAAAAATATACTACACTTTAGTTAACTGGTCAATTGGGGAGAAGAAAATTAATGTTCTTAACTTCTTTACTAACTCAACGTTTGACAGGTGAAAGAGAACCTTAATGAAATATTCGAATATCTATGTATCCCATATAGATATCAAGTGTTAGCCCTAGGAAGGGCCCACTTGATTTCGAAGAACTTCGACTGAAGTAAAATAAAAACAAAAAGAAAGTAACACACATACACACACATATATATATATATATATATATATATATTTCAACAAACATCATACATTAGTATTATCTTCAATCGATAATTCTGGTTTCATGGACACACTGGAAGCTCTGCCCTCGAGGCTAAAGGTACAACATGTAACCATTCGTCAGTCGATAGTGTGATGTTTTAACACATGATGAAGAAAAGGCAGTTAAGGGTAATTCTAACATTTAGGAATGTCTACCCTATGGAGATATCGTACATCCCTATATGTGTACATACAAATAAGATAAATATGCGTATACAATTGTGACAAAGACTAACACCTCAGAGAAGCTAACAATATATAGAATATATAAAAACAATAAAACTGCATCGTTAAGAAATCTTTCGGGACGTAATAGGAGCAACCAATAACATTCATTCGGCATCGAGACGAAACAAAAGGTCCACCCTCCCAGGCTTTGCCTCCCCTCTTTGGGGAGGAGTAAGTTAATTGCTTACTGCTTGAGGCGCCCCTACCGGGGAATGCCGACGGGGCTGCCCAGGCAATTTTTGATGGTCAGAGTGCTCACCTCTCGGGCGCTGGCTTTTCAACCCCCACTTTCCGACCCGACCTTGGGTCACATCTTACTTGTGGGAGTAGGAGAAAATTGGCCTTGTGCCTAACTCCTGGAGAGGAGTAAATAAAACACTTTCTTTTCGTGCCCGTTTCCGACAATAAAAATATTTGTCTGTAATCGCCTACGTACATACAAATACACGTACACGCTAATATATATTTCTATTTTCACGACCCAGAACAAATAGCAACAGTCACACTTCTATCCGACTAATCGTCCACTTGTATCAATGTATCTGAATAAAAATCCAATGATACAACATACAAATTGCATCTCTTAACAGACATTACAGATAGATTCTTCCAGTTTTAGATGTTTATTTTCGAAATGACTGTAGGCATACATTATAACCAATTTTAGTTTCAATGAGATTTTAGTGCGTTTCAATTTTACATAGAGTTTAATCTCGAAGGGAGAGAATATGGACGGAGTACACCTAAAATTGGATGTTATATGTGAAACCCAGTTGAGATATAAACAAATAAAACTCGTGAATGACGAATTTATGGTAGCAAATTCATTTGTTCTGATTATTCTAGTATTTTCCATGATGTTCAATTAAGCGTGTTGATCAAACGTCTAAAAGCGACAGTAAATCACCTTCAGATCACCACTGATACGAATCCCTTTGCGAGGGACGGGGTGAGAAAAACGGGCTGCTTGCCACCTGCCAATATCCGTCCCTCGAAAATTAACGCAGTTTTATTTATTCCAGTCGGTCGGAACTTTTATTTCTCAACCTTTCATCAGGTCTGCGTGTGGCTTTCAACGCCCGTTACTAGTGTCGCCTGCGTCAATATATACTACGTATTAGCTGGTATTTTGCGTGTAAGATATTTACTCGTAGCATGGTTTCCGCACCCAAAGAAAATGAATGGAATACAATAAAACATATGTTAAATAGTTTTTTTTTTAATATCTACTTTACAAGAAAGAATTAAAATCCTTCACTTGATTAGATATTTTTATTTTTATAATTTACTTTTGTTTATTGCAAACAAGGCATGTAGCCACTGAGACGTAATGGACTACTGCGGTTAGAGACACGATTTATAGGTGTCATCCAAAGTAGAGAACTGTGCAGCAAGATATTTGTTCACATTACATTTAAATATCTGCATGTTAGTACAGTCGGGGAAACATGGAGCAGAGATGGAATTTCAAACGCAGGCAACCCGAGGAAAGAAGCTATTAAAGTAAAAGGATCTGGGATACTCTACAGCTGTAAGTGGGGTGTTGCTGCTAGTCGAGGTTATTCACGTTGATGGGTGACAACCGCAGTAGATTCATCGGAGCACATTTCGTGGAAGTACTTGTAAAACAAGCACAAGGATGCCACCTTGCGGCAATCGGACAGGAGTTGAAACCTGGTAGAAGACATTGCACTAATTTTTAGGTTAGATAGTCGTTATGCACTCTGTCTAAGAGGGAGAGACTAGTGGCTGGAGCACTATCCAAGGTGTGGTAACAATACTACATGCAGAGACGGATGGTTGATTTATAGAGATCTAAGATACTGGCAGGTGTGAGAGTGTTCCTAACCTGATAAAGATCCCCTCTTCTTGGCAGCAGACTTGGCAGCATTTGGTTAGGCCGATGAGTCGAAACGCCGATCTCTCGGGGAAGGTGCTATCAGCGATGGTAATCAGTGTTTGAAATGGTTTCTAATAATTGTTAAAGGAAAGGAACTTTTTCTTGATGGCATTGAATATGACAAGCAATTTTTTGCCCCATTCTTCTACAGACTGGTTGTAATTTTCTAATCAGTTTGCGATCGCCTTCGATACGTGTATATTCGATTTGACCAACTATCGAGAATAGAGCAGGAAATTTGTTTTTGGTAAAAATTGCGAATAGTCACTCTTTTTGGATTGACTTGATTTTTAAGGAAAGTTAAGATATGATTTTTGTCGTACCTTTCTTATGTGTGTTATGCCCGATTCTTCTATGTATTTCGAGTATTGCTTCACGCTTACAAATTTCTCGCAGTCCTCTGCGACTTTTTGTAAGGTTATATTCGGCTCATTTCCTAGCTTATTCAGAACTTTGCGTCTTACAGAGGGAAGAAATATACGCCTGGTAAGAAGAGTTCGAACTATCTTACTGGATACAATATTTATTCTGCATAAAAAATACAGAAATGCGACACAAGGCCAAAAAGGGGGTGGTGGTAAAAGATCGGTCTTCACTAGCTTACTCTAACTTGTCTAACTTGGCTAGTTTTATTCGTGACCATCATTCACCAAAATGCCACATTCATACTACAATCATGCACCATACACCAAAAGAATTTATACCATGACTATCCTACTTAAAACCCATAATTATACAACATGAGATGGGGGATTTGGGTAATGAAAATTTTATATACAAAAAGAAAATGAATTTATGTACAATGAAAACAATTTTTTTTGAAATCCCAGTGTAAGTATAAGGATTCCCCATTTCTAAGTTGTGGCAGATATGCGGATTTGCCAGTCGAAACGCGATGCAGGCCCGAACGCTTTATTTTCACCACCACTTTCGAAAATCTTGAAAGGTGACTTGCATCTCTGGCAAATCAGGCTATCTGTCACCTAATCGGGAAAGGTGTTCGGGAATTAAAAACTTAAATTGTGAGAAAAGAACGGGGGGGATGCTGGGACAAAAATAAAACGGGACCCTAATGAAATCATTCATGCACTAGCTAAGTTATGAACAAAAATAATAGTAAAAAACGGGTCAACTTAACTAGCCTTAAACGGTGACAAGACGAGACAAGATAAAATGTTCGTTGGAGAAACCCAAAATCTTTTGCCTAAGGCACGTCCAGATACCACTCCAGACTAGCTCCTCTCACTCGACACAATCGTGCAACTGTCACCCATCTTTCACCAAAATCTGCCGAAGGGAGTTTCGCCTTCTCGGCCTTAATGCGGATCTTCAGACGACGCTTGAAAATTCGAATAAGGTCGAGAGAAGCGAAGGTCTCACCGTCGTAAACAACTTTCAAACGTGTTTGCCATATCACACTTCTCAACAATGCTAGTAAACAATAGTATACAAAACGTTTTTTTCTATCATTTGTCGGAGCCCAATTGCTACATATATTAATCGGTTCCAGGTCGAAAGACGTTACATTCAGTACGCGAACCATGAGGCCTGCAACTAACTTAATGAGCGGCACGACGATGCGGCAATAAACAAAGGAGTGACTAACAGTCTCGTCTCCGTCACCGCAACTACAACAAATAGGAGAATCCCTTAGTGCAGCTGAATGAAGCTTTTTGCCGACCCAGATAGCATTTCTAATAATCAGCCAAGCCAGAGATGCCTCGTCATTATCGAAGACCTTTAGCCCAGGCGCCCAAAGCCAGATTGAGCGTAGCTCCCCTCGAAAAACTGAGCCCCTCAATCTTCTCATCTCGAACAGATCCCCTCACTAAGAACCGATACAATGCCTTACGAGACAACAGCTGGGTGTCAGAGAGGCTTTCCTTCAACCGTAAGAGGTACTTCAAGGCCCGTCGACACTCGCGATAAAAGGAGCACTCGCATCGGGGCAACCTTCGTGCCTCCCCCTCAGCCAAGTGCAAACTTTTCAAAACCGGAAAGGCTTTCTTGATGTCTTCCTTCCAGAAGCCACCGTTTCCCTTAACTGGTGTACACATTCGATCCAGGTAATGTAGCCGAAGCGTATGTTGACGAATCTCAACACTTGGCATACCCAGACCGCCCTCAGAAGGATGTAGATAACAGATCTCGCGACGGACCTTAGGGGTCCCACCAAGCTCTCAAAAACTTGAATAGAGCCCGCTGCATTTCAAGCAGTGTATTCGACGGGAGTGGAAGTACTGATAGACGATATAGGATGATCGGATAAATGTGTGAGCAACACACCTCCACTCTCCCCTTTAATGAAAGATTTCTACGGGTCCACAGACCAGCTGCGGCTCGAATCCCTTTCAATACTTCCGACCAATTTTTCTCCAGCTGGAGGTCAGGACCGAACCAGACGCCGAGTAGCTTGCAAGGCCCGTCAGTCCAGCTGAAGGGTCCCTGTAGGGATACACCCTTCCAGGCACCGATGCGCAAGCCAACAGATTTGTAGCAGTTAATTTTAGCCCCTGTTACCGTTTGATACATTCTTTCTCTATCGACGACACTAATCTCGGCACTGCTCGTTACAAGCACTGTTACGTTGTCGGCATAGGCAGAGTACTTCAGTGTGGTGCAAGCACCACGCAAAGTAACCCCGCGTAGGACCGAGTTCACCCAGAGTCAGTGAAAGAAGGGTTCCAACACAAGCGCATAGAGCATCGGTGAAAGCGGACAACCCTGACGAAGAGATCTGGATAATTTGAAGGACTTTGACCTCAAACCATTCACTTCCATCAGCACCCTAGGGGTTGCATAAAGGAGGCGAATCCAGGAGCGAAACTGCGGCCCAAAACCGACCGATGACAAAACAGCCTCTAAGTAGCGATGGTCCACCCTATCGAATGCTTTGGACTGATCTAAATTGATCAGCGCGGCTTCTGTGTCGACTTTCTCAGCGATTAAGCGTATCGCGTGCAAAATATCCTGAATGGTCATACCCTTCACAGAACAAGTCTGTTCGGGGCTAATCAGACCAGCCAAAACAGCCTGCATGCGATTTGCTAAAATCTTGGCCAAAATATTTAACTCTGTGTTTAGCATAGATTATTGATCCCATCCCCACCATCTTTGCTCTTGCGTAACAATTTCACGATCCCCTTGGTAAAGTACTCAGGTATTGACCCGTTCCTAAACCAAGCGTTAAATAAAACTGTCAGCAAGGGTACAAAAATGTGCGACAACCTCAAATACAGTTCGTAGGGCAAACCATCGATCCCAGGAGATCTATTCAGGCCGACTCCCTTTAAGGCTTTCATGACTTCATCCTCCGTTATGCAACCTTCGCACCTAGCTGCTTCGGTCGCTTCGAGGCGAGAAAAGTCAGCTAAATAGGGGTCGAAATGCGCTAAAGAAAAACCGGGCTCCCTGGCGAAAAGATCCTGAAAGTGATTACAAAACGTCTCCAAAATACCGTAGTCACGGTACGTCTGTCAGGCAATGTGACACGTGCGATATATCGATCGGTAGCACATCGACGCTCCTCTGCACGCAATTCAGCGGCCATATTTGCTACCTCATGAGACATTCTCTTTACCCTAGCCCTAATTAAAGAAGCTTCGTGTTCCTTGCTAGTCAAGGAGGCGAGCTTCGCCTTAATTATAGTAACATTAGTACTATCCCCCGCCACCACCGCCCGATTTAATCTAGATTCTAGTGTCGCTTTTGCTGCTCTAGATTCTAGTTTGAGTCGTTGGCTAAAGTCAGCAGAAAAAGACCAAATGGTTTTCTTAAATTTTACCCACAACTTATTCCCAATTATAGCCCCCGTCATTACCCGCTGATATGTTAGTAGTAGCTGTTCCCGGAAACTCTTCACATCGAACAACGAAGTGTTGAGTTTCCAGTACCCAGCTAATTAAGGTTTACGGCTATCTAAGTTTACACAGAGACGAACAAGTCTATGATCTGAGTCAACTATATTATGAAAACTTGGACATTCTAATAATTCTACGTCGACTCTTCTAATTAAGAACCGTTCAATATAACTCGCAAGCTGTACTGCACCGGAGCCGCATCTAGTTCTCCAAGTCCATACTATATCACGAGGCTTTTCATTTCGGAATTTATCGATAAGATCAAACTCATCGACAAAGTCCCGAAATATTTTTGCATCAAAATCTCTGTTTAGTACCCCTAGAAGGATTCCCTTCGCGATCTAAATCGGGATCCAGGACCGCGTTCCAGTCCCCCGCTAAGATAACTGAACAAGGTGTGTTCATAAACTGCTTGATTTGCCTAAAAAGGGAACACGCTCAGCCTGGAGGTTGGGCGCATAAACCCCAATCAATCGAAACGCTTTATCTTTCATCGTAACACCCAGAGCGCAAAGCCTTCCTTCTGAATCCAT
This sequence comes from Sepiola atlantica, assembly GCA_963556195.1. Classification (NCBI taxonomy): domain Eukaryota; kingdom Metazoa; phylum Mollusca; class Cephalopoda; order Sepiida; family Sepiolidae; genus Sepiola; species Sepiola atlantica. The sequence goes on along the minus strand of OY744537.1, from coordinate 5,562,919 downwards.
GAAACAAGTGTCACACGACGCATCTATAGTTCGCTTCACTAGCCAGGAAACTCCCCTCGAGTTAGAATTGAAGTACGCTGAATAGACATCAATATCCCTAGACAGCACACTTAAATAATCACCTTGAATTAAGTGAGTTTCCTGAACACAACATACATCAACTCCAAGGCTTTGAAAGTCCAGGCATAATCGTCATTTCCGAGAATCGGCCCTCAAACCTCGGACCTTCACGCTAGCTTGAAAGAGTGCCATTGTAGTGTTTTATGGTTGAGATTCTCCAACGAACATTGATGGGGTCAAGATACCGGCGGTATTTTCCATGGAATAAGTGCCCATCGCAGTATTGATGAGGCCATCCTGGTACACAGCCGACATCAAAGGGGAAGATTAATTTTAAAGCTCTGTACAGGGATGGATGTGAAGAATAGGGACTCTCCCATGACATGATTTGCGTAATTCTCTCGAGGTTGTGTTTTTATGAATCGCTAGTTGCGGGGAAATATCAAACGTAATGTTCGCCTCCTCCATAATCCTCCGAACCGATTTTCCCTCCTCTCAAGGTCGTATAACAGTTAATAACCGGGTGGCCTTTGGGAAATTATAGGGATTTTCAATAGATTTGCCTTTAACTTCTGTAAAGGGCAGTCATTTTTTAGGTCAGTTAAGTGGTGACCGTTCGCCCTGGTGATAACGTCTGTTGAAATCTTACATATATCTTCACCAGGGTAGAAAGGCTGTCTTTAACTCCTTTTTCCTTTGACGGGGGTAGCAACAATTTCACAAGTTAGGGGCGGCGGAGGGGAAGCAGATATATCGGTTTTCAACGGGGAGTGGGAGGAGTGGGTCTTAGGGCGTGCTTGAGAAACGGGGAAGAGGGGAGCATTTGTGATTTCTTAGGGGAAGCAGGGGGTGTGTCTCGGAGTCTGTTGTGGGGAGGCGAACGGAGAGGGTCTTGGGGTGCTGATCCTTGCTTTTTTTGGGTGCAGGGCTGAGAGGTATCAGTTTGTACTCCCTTTCTTTTATAGTGGTGACTGGGGGCGGCATCTTATGTGATGAGGTATTTTTGGGGTGGGGAAATAGGTGTTGTTGGGGGTATATAAATAGGGTCTTCTTTGTTGCTTTTGGGCAAGGAGTTAGGGCCGTGTTGTGCTTCCTCTCGCAGCTTTTTGTTTAAGTTGACTGCATAGACATATGAAGCTTTCCCTGGATCCTTTGATATTTTAATTTTTTCTTCCGCCTCCATCCTTAATTGCTCCAGGGCGAGTCTTCCGGGTGTTTTCTTTCCGGTTACAATAGTCCATCCTTCACCCTTTTCGTATTCGTCGTCGAATTCTGCAAAATATTTTTGAATGTCTGGCTTTGTCTTTTTTTTGGGGGGGGGGACTCTATCAGCGCATACCCAATTTTAGGGCCAAGATGTGCTCCAACATGATTTTTGGGGTTGTTGGCTGTTTTTTCCGTTCTGGGCAGTCGAACGTGAGATGCCCTATTGCATTACATCTCCAACAGGCCGGTTTTCTTCCTGCGACAATAACCGGCAGTTTGTCGTTCTCAATTTCGAGATAATTCAGTATCTCATTAAACGTCTTCTGGTTGATAAGAATATCAAAGTTCCATATGGAGAGGTACTGGTCGCAGGATACTGAAATCAACTCTCCATATTTTGTAGAAAAAGCTCCGATGTGAGCGCCTTCAATATAGAAAGGGACATTAAATATAGATATCGTAGTCCTCCGTCTTCCGGGGTGTTCCATTCGTAGTACATACTCTGGTGTAATAATTTCTTTCTTCGCGAGTGTCATGCACTCCTCCTCTGATGCAAAAAGTGCAGACCAGTTGTGATGTCCTCGTGTCTTGATTATGTTTACCGGTCTATGACCGACCGAAGCTAAAAGCTTAGTTACAATTTCTACAGAGGATCTTATGGCTTTTTAAATTTTAACCGGTCTATGACTGATTGAAGCTAAAAGCTTAGTTATAATTTCTACAGAGACCCTTACGGCTTTTTTAATTTTTCTGTCCATAACGAACATCGTTAGAATTTTCTTTTGTATCTCCTCAAGTTTTGGGAGGTCGATAATTAGTCCTGTCTTCGTAACTTTGGTTTTAAATGTTTCCATTTTCGCTTGGAATTCCTCCAAATTTATGTTAACCGCCGGCGGTTTTGTCCAGCCTGACATTCAAGGTTGGGCGAAGGTGTCGACCCCATTGTTATTCACTTTTTTCTTGTTGGCACAGGGCTAGCTGCTATGGCCGGAGAAAACCCCCCGTTATAAACGGAAAAAAAGAAGAAAAAAAAACCAGCAGAGAAAAAAGGTCGCGTGTTCAAACTAATCCGGCTCTACAAAAAGAGAGTCCGAATAACAACAACAATAACAATAATAACTATAATAACAATAACAATAATAATAAAAATAACAAGAAAAATCGGAATATAATAGAAAACAAGAAAGAAAGAAACCAACGTAATCTACTCGATCTTACTGGATACCGGCGAGAGTTAATTGCCGTTGGAATTTATTGAGCAAAGAGGAAGTGTCCATGTTGTACATAGGTAAGTCATCATAACAGAACTGAGGCATCTTAAACAGAATACTAGGGAACTAATGACCATGCACAAACACCAGACCCGGGGAATGATACTAGCCGACTCTACGTGAAAAGCAAAGATAGTGGAAGAGGGCTGATAAATATAGAAGACTGTGTGAATGTCACAAAAAGAATTAGAAAAATACATAACTCACAACACAGAGTAATAGACACCGTCAAAATGAAAATACATAAAACAGCGAAACGAAAAAGAAAACCAGAAAATAAATTTGGGAGAAAAATAGCTGCACGGACGATTCCTAACAATGACAAGAGAAGAGACTCACAAAAAAGCCTGGACATGGCTACGAAAAAAGCCAATCTAAACCGAGAAACGGAATCACTACTGACAGTAGCACAAAACAATGCGATTAGAATTAACTATATAAAACCTAAGATAGATAAAACTGAGGAAAAAGTAAATGTATGACTCTGCGGACAAAGAGATGAAATAAGGAGACATAATAGATAGGCGCAATAAGTGTATGTAGCTAATTAGCACCAAAAGAATACAATGACAAACATGACTATATTGGGAAAGCAGTACACTGGGAACTATGGAAACGACTGCATTCTGAACACACATCGTACAAAGAAGAACTGGAGGCAATACTAGGAAATAAACATCTCAAAATCCCCAGTGACTTGGATGTACAAACAGATAAACCCATCCAAGCAAGGAGACCGTATTTCATAATAGTCAAGAAAGAAAGAAAAATCCTGTCAGATTATAGATTTTGCCGTCCCAACAGACCACAGGGTGAACATCAAGGAAACAGAAAAACGAAACAAATACACAGAACTTGCCAGGAAAGTGAAAGGGATATGGAACATAAAGAAAGTTAATATAATACCAATAATCCCGGTTGTACAAAGAGCAGTCCCAAAAAATGGGAAAAATACGAGAAAAAATTGAAAACGAATGCAAGACTAAGGCCATACAACATACAGAAATAATTATAACTTCTGGAATCTTAAAGAAGATCCTTAAATGCAGAAATCTACACACATAAACTGTGAAAGCTAACCAGTAAAAAGAAGCCCACCACATGAACCCAAGGGAACTGAAATTGTAAGAAATTTCAGAAACTAGCCCCGCTCTCAAAAAAGGATGACACCAATCTTTACTGATACCACACAAAATAGTCGGAAAGGATCAAGGAGGATGGAAAGCCCGAGAAGGGTCAGCATTAACCCGAACTCAACTGGAATAAAAGTACGGACAGTACTGGGGCCTTAAAGAGGCTTATTACCACCCAAATCCTAGAAAAGACCAAATATATATATATGTATGTGTATATATATATATATATATATGTATATATATATATATATATGTATGTATGTGTATATATATATATATGTATATATATATGTATGTATGTATATATATATATGTATATATATATATGTATGTGTATATATATGTATATATATATATGTATGTATGTGTATATATATATGTATATATATATATATATGTATGTATGTGTGTATATATATATATATATATATATATATATATATATATATATATCGATGTATATACAAAGATAAAGAGAGTAGGAGAGAGAACAATTTAAAAAATAGGCGTTATGAATGTGCCTCTGATATAGAATGAGACCCGCCTCCTAGACAATGAACGGATTTTTATTCATTTCAGTCAACCGGGGCATTTTCTTCTCGATCGTTCACCGTATCTGCGTGTGGCTTTCGGAGGCCTACCTCTTAATTCGTGTTGTGTGAGTAAAGGCATTATACAAAGATTTCAAAAATCTTTCTTTCCATTTTTTATATATAAATATAGTATTTATGTATTTTAGAGTAAGCGAATTACTTTTGTTCAGTTATTTACAAAAATATGGTATGTATATATTTTGTAGTCAGCCTTACCATCTTGAACTGTTATTTCGCTGCCCTCAAATCTGATCGGGCGCCTTTGGTTTATGGTAATCCAGCACAGGTTGCTTAATAAACAAACCCAGTTTTTTAAATCCGCATTGAATAGATGACATCAGAGAATTCATTTTCCGACTGGGGCCCATGAGCAATAGGAACAGTTATTGAGGGCTGGGCTAACATATCTACATTGGGTTTGCCTGATATACAATATTATTCTTTTGTAAAAACCACGTATTGAATATTGAAATGAGAGAATAAAAATGACGAAACATAATATAATCAATCAATAAATACAGAGAAAAACAATTTTGAAAGTAGACAATTCTTGTGATGATTGAAAACGAGATCTGCGGTATTTATACAAATATTATTAAATAATAGAGAGCACTATTAGAAGGATAGCACAATGCAAGAACTGGAAATATGTCGGCGTTGAGAAGTAAGACAAAAACAAGTGTAATTTTGTTATAGTAAATATTACTTGATTAGGCAAGACTTCTACATACTGATCTAATGTGTGTGGCCGTGTTCCATAATATATTTCGATGCAAAACCTCTTTATCATTTAGACGTTACAATAACAGATCTAATTAATATATCAAAACAATGACAATAATAATAAGTCTTTGTTAACTAAATAGGTGTTAATACTTTTTTAATATGTCAAACTTTTCAGAAAATATTTGGAATACTAAGATTACCGAAGCTTCTTCGGAATTTCTGAACGCAAAATGATGCCAGCAAAATGAAAAGTTGCAGATGTCGTTTAAAACATTAGTAAACTATCAAACGTAACACATGTTGTAGTTTACCGAAGACCTGTTGATCGATAAAAGGTATCCCATTGTTTTAAATGTTTTTTGTGTGATCAAACTCTACTGACAATTAAATCGCATTCATTATTGTTGTGAAGTTGTTCAACAGTAAATAATAAATAAAGGAAGTCAAGTCGAGGGTTGGTTTAACAAGTGTATTAACAAAGTAAGAAAGTGACTAGCTCTTTGCTAGAAAGTTACAAGGTGTGTTTTGTCTTCTGGTGACTCGCACTATTTATAGTGACAACCGGTGTAGTTTTTCCTGTGTAAGAACGGCCGGTGTAACAATTATTAAATGAGCGCTGCTACAAAAAAAGATAATTTAATTGAAATTCTTTTGGCGTTTTGTGAATTATTAGTGTCAAAGAAATGAATGATTACATTAAAAAAACTGATCCATTGAAAAGGTAATATCAGATTCACATGATGAAGATCAAATATTTCTTTCTAATCTTGAAAAATGATACAGAAATGAAAGCAGAGCAATGTGAAATAATTAAATTATTACCAAGGGATTCTAGTTTAGTGATTACAAATAATTGTAATGGGTTAATTGAGCTTTTACCTTCACGCTATTATACTTTCTATGAAGTAGGCAATTTTAATTTTTATATGGATATACAGACTAACTAGACAGCTCAATTCATTCATGAAAAGCAACACTTATTGTAAACGTAGGAGTTTCACATGTTGGCCGGTCATAATTCGGGAAGGGGACATTTTGTATTCAGCACCGTCCTCTTCCGGAAGACATGCGCACGGGGTAACTGTCGTGCCTCTACACCGCTTGCTTGCCCAGAGGCGGTGTTTTCGAATCAGTCAACATGGGAGTCGGACGTTTGTTCCGCTTGTGATGGACGTTGACTCTGGGGCAAGTAGCTTGGCAAAAATAGAGGTAAGCAACGCATAGTTCTCTAAACCTATTTGAATTTCTACTCTTTTATAATTTGATTTGTCTTAGAACATGTTTGTGAGACTTGTTTATTTTCATGTATTTCCAGTTTTACGGTAGAAGATGTCATAGTTCAGCGGTTGCCACATGCTCGAAAATAAATACATATTCATCAGTATAATTCGTGTCAGAAATGTTGCTCCAGTTTGCTTGCTGTTACACTTATATATATTATATTTTTCAGTTAAAATTATTTTTGTACATTCGATATTTAATTTTACAATATTTGATCGACTAAGGAATGTCTACTCACCATTTTACTGCAATCAACTTTTTTTCACAGAGGAAAACAGCTATAATAATTATATTTGCTGTCTGAGAAAAAAATCAGTTTGAACTAAAAATAAGTTCGAAAACATATTACCTATTTCAGAATTGTTCATGTTCCAGTCATGTTTGTAGGCATGTTGACAATGAAAGAAGAACAGTTTTTCATACTAAGATCAGAAAGTCGAAAGGATTAAACACTCGACAAACATCTGTAGGTCGGTTATAAAAAGTATTTTAGATAATTCAGTAGATTGTAATATGTTTGTGAATTTTATAGAGAAAATGCGATGGTTGGACGGAATAGAAATCTGTTTTCAATTGATAGCAAATTAATGTACGCGAAAGCATGATTTCTCTTACTCAATATATATGACTGTTGCCCACGCGGTCAGTTTTCAAATCTCATGTTCAAACAAACCAAATGATTGCCTAGCTACACTGAAGATCAGTGATACGGAGAAACATTTGTTTGTGGGTGACCTAGTTAATATTGCATATATAAAGACAAGGGTTTCGCTCTATTGTGACTTGTGTCTGATGAAGTAGCGGTTAGAATTTCCGACCAGTAAAAATATGGTCGAGTTTAGACCATAACTTAAATTACTTGCCTGTCTAGTAACATTAAGGAGCTGTAAATAACGTAACAGTCTGTGTAGGACTATCTTTTTCAGTCTCTCTATTAGTCTCTGTCTCTTTATATATATATATATATATATATATATATATATATATATATATAGAGAGAGAGAGAGAGAGAGAGAGAGAGAGAGAGAGATTAAAATGATACTTCAAAGATATAAATAATATCTAATATCTTTAATTAGTTATCTATCAGGATAAAGACAAAGCTCAATATATTGGATAGAGCATTAATAGTAATTGATTGAATGAAAGAATAAAATGAGAAATTAATCAAACTTTATTGCATATCAAAGTTCAAGCAAAAAGTACTGTAAGTCCTTAAACCATGGATCTTCAAAGAAAATCTTCTTCTCAGAGGAATATTACCGCAAAGGTACGGGCTTATTTGATGTTAAACAGCGCGTAACTTGACGGGGTAAGTTTACATAAAAGTGTGTTTTTTGCCGTTATAGTTTATATTTTATGTATTTATATATTTTAAAAGCGACATCTTTTACTCGGAATGATTTCATTGCGGTAATAGTCCTCTGAGGAGAGGATTTTATTTGAATAACCATGGTTTAAAGACTTACAGTACTTTTTGCTTGAACTTTGATATGTAATACACTTTTATTAATTTCTATTTTTATTCTTTCATTCAATCTATTATATATATATATATATATATATATATATATATATATATATATATATATATATATATATATATATAATAATCCAGGTAGGGTACAAATCACAGGGTAGACATCCAAAGGGAATAAAACCGGGCTTATAAAAGAGTGTTCAAAAAAATAAAGAGCTGTATTGTGAATGGTTTTTATTTAAACATGTACAAAGTCTGTTACATTGGCATGTCGATGTTTTCGATCTTATTGATAGCTGTAGATTGATAACATCGACATGCCAGTGTAGCAGACTTTGTACATGTTTAAATAAAAATAATTCATACTGTATATATATATATATATATATATATATATATATATATATATATATATATATATATGAAGTAAATTTCGTGTACAACAGAATCGTAGGATCAATTTTAGAGGAAGCATTATTACAGTCAATGAAACAGAAGAGTGGAAAAAAAGGAAAATTGTTAAAATTACCTTAAGGCCTTATCGTCTGACTCTCTGAGAGGAAACGTCAGAATGGTAAATTAAAAACTAAAAGTGTCGAATAAGATATGAGGGGAAAACTTATTTCAGTTGGAGGAAACGATTGAGAGGGAAAAAAAGGGTAAATTTCTCAACGTTATGGTGGCTTTGAATCATTAAAGATCTCCAACTGATGTTTCAAAATCTTTTGTCTACACAGGCTAGGTCGAGAGTTGTTAATGACTAACGCCTCAATAATATTGAGATGGTAGTTCGACCTGGCACTGTGTAAAACAGAAAACAACCCATCGGAATAGTTGTCAGAACAACTATTTATACTAACGAGGTGATTACCGATGGCTGATTCCTGTGCCTGGAAGTTCCCGGATGATCTCGAAACCTTGTGTAGGCGAATATCACGTGGTATGTGTTGGGATATTCTAAATTCCAATTTTTGGGATGTCTTGCAAACGTAGTCAGCTCCACACTGACACATGAATTTATAAACTACAGAATTATTTTGAATGGCTGGCAAAACATCCTTACGAAAAGAAGAGAAAACGGTTCGAGCCGTGTAAACTACCCCTAACATGGTTGCCGGAAAACAACGTTGAGTAGAAGAAGAAATCTTTTTAACAATGCCAAGGCCGTCAGAACCCAACCATGGGAGTTTCAAATAAATAGGGCAACGTGACGGGCCAATAAATTTACCATCATTAAATAAAGCAACTTTACGTGCAATGGTGCCTTTTATAGTATTGATGGGATATCCATTAGCAAAAATTTTTTTAGTAAGTTCTGCATCGAGTCGTGTTGGTGAACAAATCATAAGTGCTCGATGAGTGAGAGTACCAATAAGATTTATTTTTCTTGCTCTTGGGGCGAAGGAAAACCAATTTAGATAAAGGCCTGTAAATGTTGGTTTTCTATACACACAGGTTTCAAATGATAAACCACATTTAGACACTAAAACATCGACGAATGGTAAGAAACCACAATCCTCGACCTCCATAGTGAATTGCAACGATGGATGCAAGTCACAAAGAAGACGAAGAAACTGCTCAGCATCACTCCGTGAGGGAAAACAAGCAAAAGTGTCATCCACGTAAGGTGTGTAGAAAGCCGGCTTGGTCACTTTGGAAAATAATTGGTTTTCCAAAAATCCAACGCAAATGTTGGCTAACGATGGACAAAGAGGGCTGCCCATGGATATACCATCAATTTGCCGATAAATTATATTATTGAAACTGAAGGAAACTGATTTAGTAGCAAGTTCCATCAGTTCGACAAAAAATTCGTTCAGGAAACTGTGGAGACTTTAAGGGGCCGCGGTAAAGATAATCTTCACATATACCAATGGTTTCATCCAAAGGTAAATTGGTAAACAGACTACTAATGTCAAAGGAAGCCAAGAACTCTGTATCCTTTGAGAGAGATAATTTGTGTATAGAAGACACAAATTGAAAGGAATCAGAGATACAATAGTCCGAATAAAAAGTAAGTACGGGCTTAAGAATATCAAATAACCATTTACCAAGTGCATGTTGTGCAGAACCCAACATTGATAGAATAGGCCGTAAAGGAACGTTGGGTTTATGAACCTTGGGTAAGCCGTACATTCTAGGCCTTTGAGAGCCGATAGGTCGCATTCTCTCATATATCTCTTTAGAAATAAACTTGTTTTTATAAAGTTGAAGAAGCCTTTTCTGGATTTTTATTTCCATACGAAAAGTGTCATCGTGGCTTAAACCACCCATCTTGAAAAATTTATTTTTATCATCCAAAATGTTACACATTTTTGAGATATAATCTACTTGGTTCAGGATTACAACGCCTGAACCTTTGTCTGGACGAGTGATATAAATATCAGAGTTCGACTTAAGTAATTTCGGAGTTTCAAAATGATTTTTCTGCCAAATACAATCGCTAGACTTAGTACGTATAGCAGAAAACCTCCGACCTAATTCACCCAACTGGATTTTAACGCTAGTTAATTCATCAGTGCAAATAGGCGAATGTCTTTTTAGTTGAGAATATAATAGTTCAATCTCACTAAATATGTTGATTTTATCAACGCGGAGGGGAAGACTGCAAAATTCTAAGCCGACAGACTAGACAATGTTTTCAGTATTGGTTTCGAGATCATCCGGGAACTTCCAGGCACATGAATCAGCCAGCGGTAATCACCTCGTTAGTACAAATAGTTGTTCTGACAACTATTCCGATGGGTGGTTTTCTGTTTTACACAGTGCCAGGTCGAACTACCATCTCAATATTATTGAGGCGTTAGTCATTAACAACTCTCGACCTAGCCTGTGTAGACAAAAGATTTTGAAACATCAGTTGGAGATCTTTAATGATTCAAAGCCACCATAACGTTGAGAGATTTACCCTTTTTTCCCCTCTCAATCGTTTCCTATAACTGAAATAAGTTTTTTCCCTTCATATCTCATTCGACTTTTAGTTTTTAATTTACCATTCTGACGTTTCCTCTCAGAGGGTTAGACGATAAGGCCTTAAGGTAATTTTAACAATTTTCCTTTTTTCCCACTCGTCTGTTTCATTGATTATAATAATGCGTCCTCTAATATATATATATATATATATATATATATATATATATATATATATATATATATATATATATATTATGTCTGTATGTTCGTGTATAAATCAAACACGTCATCGACTAGCGTTAATGCGTTGAACTATGATTTGTTTACGAAAGACAGACTGACTAAATATTGTTTCTATTTCTTTAAACCTAATCAGAATATCTCTGATGTATATCACAGGGCTTTGTAACACGACTTTGCGTGTTTATTAAATTGCAATCTTCATATTACATGTACGTGTTTCATGTTGTGTTTCTTGTGTGTCACTTCGGATACTTTGTTTCCCTCTATAAGATGAACTTAGGGGCAGTGTCACCTCGGATCATTTTATGCAAAGTGCCAATAATACACTGAATGTGGAGTCACGATCTACTCATTTTCTGAAAGCACTCTTTTCTTGATTTCGACAGTCTGCGTACTCGCGTTCAGGATTCGGTTGAGTAGGCGCTTGTTTATCGCCCACGTCTCGGCAGTGAGAGTTGCTTTCAGTATGAGGTGGATTTGATCGCACCTTGTCTCGACAAGATTGTCATCAGATGAGGCATCGGAAAAATATACAACTCGTTTACAAAAACGTTTACAAAAACTTTACATATATATATATATATATATATATATATATATATATATATATATATATATATATATATATATATATATATATATATTGGTTTGGGACCATGGCGAAAATACACTCCGTCTGAACAACGCAACGCGAAAAATTCAGGTTACTATACGCTGTGTAGTACATGCCTTCTAGCTCAGATCTACATAAGTTTTAACACCGATAATGAGCACTGTACCCATACAGCTAGTAAGAAGGACAACTATACTTTTTCTTCTCTCTTTTACTTTCACTCTTTCTAGCTTTCTCTTTTTTCTCTTTATTGATTTTCTTAATAATCGATCACTCTTCTAAGATTCTCTTCCACTAAATATACACACACGCATATATATATATATATATATATATATATATATATATATATATATATATACATATACATATGTGTGTGTACATGTATATATATATACATATATATATATATATATATATATGCATATGTAAATTTAGTGGGAGAGAATCCCAGCAGGGTGCTCGATGATTAGGAAAAAATCAATATATATATATATATATATATATATATATATATATATATATATATATATATATATATATATATATATTACTTTAGTCGAAGTTCTCAGAAATCAAGGGGCCCCTTCCTGGGGCTAACACTTGATCTCTATATAAGATACATAGATACTCAACTTTTCCATTAATGTACTCCTAACGTCGAGTTAGATAATAAGTTAAGAATATTAATTTTTTCTCTTCAATTGACCCGTGAACTATGTTATAGTATATCGTTCTTGTGGTCTCTTAATCTTACCGGATTCCAGGACAATAATTAATCAAGTCTGGTGGAGTCTCAAGCTAAGTGTTGTTACTTGATGTAACATTGCTTGAAAAAGTCGCACATTTCCTCGTATGCCCCAGTGTATAGCCATATTTGGGCTTCGAATATTATGTTAATTTAAATATTTTGTCAGGTTTTACTTGTGGTGGAAGTATCCTCATGTCCAGTTATCTTGACAAACATTTTTACAGAGAGACCGAAGACACTCGAGGATGGTGTTATGTATGTAATTCTAAATGCGTGTGTATGTGTACCTTTTTGTGAAGATTGGATAAAGAAACATATAAATTATACTGTGGGTTAATAACATTGCACAGAACAAGTACAACTCTATATTTATTTAACATAATCTTTTGTTCCCACACATATTTCTGGCTACATACGTGCATACATGTTTCAGCTTTAGCCTAAGACAGACTAAAGCCTCATTTGGCTAAACTATTAATGGAATATCAATATTAGAAAAAAATAACATCGCCAAGCAAATGACCAGAACTTTCTTTACATAACTTACACAAACATAAACACACACGTATATATATATATATATATATATATATATATATATAATTAATTTTATACGTACATAATAGTAATCTATGGACACATGTTTTTGGCTCATAGCCGTCATCAACATAACTATCTTAGAACAGGACCAAACCTTCGTATTGATGTCTATAGTCCAGCATCTTTCCAATGGACTATGATGCCTTGCATAGAAATATGTACGATTTTTATCATCTAAATATTCATGTAGAAAAACTATATATATATATATATATATATATATATATATATATATATATATATATATATATATATATATATATATATATATATATATAAGTATTGGATTTTAAGATAAATAGAATCCAAACGTTTTAAAAAACGGAAAAATTTAGACCGCGTGTCGCATTTCCGTAAAGATTGTCCGAAATATTTTTTTCCGAAATATTTTTGTCCGAAATATGTCATTCACCAGAAAAAAAGACAAATACATTTATTCGTGTCTAAAATATGCCGGATGGACTTTTTAAAATGTAATAACGTTGTGAGTAACAGTTTCTGTGCTAATTAGTTTATTTGAATTCATTAAATTGTAAAATTAGAATATTTTATATCGTATTTTAAGGGAAGAATATTTTGGTTTTTCTGTGTTGGGTTTTGCAAAACATGATCGAGTTTTGCAAAAAAAAAACAACAAATCATCCATGTTTCGTGCATTTTGGGTCAGGAAGCCGATAACTTCAGACAGCCTGATCTAGTAGCACCAGGATAGACAGCTTGACAGATATACTTACACACACATGCGTTCACAAACACACACACACGAAATGCAGACTATGTATCTTCTATATATTTTTATCACCAAACATGCAACTTTTCTATTTCGAGTGACGTTCGTTTCACTAAATTTGATTCTGAATCCGGCCACAAAGACAAAGGTTTCTGAATCTAAAAACATACTGGTATAAAAATATGATAAAAAAAGAAAACAAATACCATTTTCATTATTCACATGTTTTAAGACACATGTGAATAATGTAAATAATATAAGTTGCTGCCAAATGTATGATATTAGAACAATATTCTGAAGTAGTTTAGCTCTTGGAATACATCAGGCAACTAATGGATAAGAACATGACAAAATAATGCTATCATCCTATCTCATGCTGTTGGGACAGGAAATATAAATGTGAAACGTGGGGGCAACGATGAACAACCCCCATGGTCAGAGTGATACATTAAAATCACGCATGGACAATCATGTTTAGAGAGAAAAGGGAGGTAAGTAACGTTTGTAGAACGAGGTTAACATCATAAACAGAGAGCATTAGCATAAGATCAGAAAGCTCAAAGAATCAACACGTGTTCGTCTACAGTGGCCTATTAAGTAAACAAAGTATTCTTACATTTCTTGTGAATGAAATTTGTAATAATTCACTCCACTGGTGCGCAGAATCGCTTCATCAGTGAAATTATTGACTTGTAGCCATAACAAGTAACGAGTTTTCCAACATCGTACCTGTTCACCCAAGCAATCCTATGAGAATAAATAATTAATCACAATCTAAGCATAGAACATGCAATGTGAGTAGAGATAAACACTAGAGAGATTATGTATGATATGTACTTAAAATAATTCAAGATTGTCGTACTGGACACATAGCCAAGATGATATCATCGTTGGTTCGAGAGTTAATTGTAGCTAGAGGTTTTGAGTTCAATCTGAGGTGAAGGAAGTTACTACGATTGAATTAACTGATACTATGAGTGTAATTAACCTTTGTTGACTAAGTAAAAAGAAATTCAGTTTGAAATTCCTAAATGATTACCGATTACTAAGAGAATCACGTTAAAAAGGTCGAGGAGTACAATGATTGAAATCTGGTGGCAATGTCTGCTCAAAGATGCGAATAACAGTCGGAAATGTAAAAACAATGTAAATGAAATTACCTGAACTAGTAAGTATAAAAAAAGTTACTTGTAATGGATAGCAACCCAAACAAAGCAACCATTTTTCACTAGTTTTATGTGTTGTTTGCAGTAGTGGCAGTGGTGTACTTTTTGTTTTAAATTAAACAGCGCAAAATAGTTTTCTGCACCAAATAAGCTGCTAAACAAATGTAAAACGAGAGACGACACTAAAGCATACGAAATAACAACCAGGTTAGGGTTAGGTTAGGGTTATGGGTAGGGTTAGGGTTAGGTTAGGGTAAAACATATTAGCCTAAAACATAAGGTTTAAACAACTTCCTAAAAGACAAATCACACACAGATTTAAAGAAAAGTATTACACCCATTAACACGGAGTTGTGGTGGTGGTGGTGGGTTTATGACCCTAATCTAAATTCAAGGAAAAATGAAAAGTTGTTTAATTTAATATCGGTAGTAACTGACTGTTTGGTTAAAGCTCCGACATTTCCGGTCTGTTTTTCGGAACCTTCGGGTCGATATTAGTCCCTCCTCATAAAAGAACAGAAATGTTAAATATTTAGATAAAAAAGAAAGTATTACAAGATTAAAACAATCTTCTAATACTTTGCTTTTTTATGAAAAAGATCATTTTCACGGTTAATTTCAAACGAGGACAACTTTAAATTGTTACTGCCACAAAAAGAAAAACAGGTTAACTCGCCTAATTCGAGTGCCTATTCAATTACAAATACTAACAAATATGATTTTAATTAAAAGCAAAATAAATCTCTTAAAACTTCATATTTTTTCTAATAAATGTGCGATCATTTTATTTTCAATTAAAGCGTTTTCTCTACGTTCTACGAAAGAAGATACTTCTTAAATGGGAACATTTTTATTTCTTTTGTGTCCGTCAAGAGTTCCCCTTCAGAGAGAGCTGGATATAACTACATTAAGAATATCGACCCTAAATCGAACTTTGCCCCCATGAGGAGGCAACTAAATATACACTGGAGCATCATCCGACTGTCTTGCCTCAAAAGACATTGTTGCTTAGGTCGTTTAGCACGGTTTAATATCGCCGCATTATCCGACATTATACGCCCAAGGGTTTTTTTGTATGCCCCGACGACGTCGAGGTGAATCCCACTTAGACACACACGTGTGCCTTTTTGTTCTTCTTTTTACTTCTGGGCCTTCACGCATGACCGAATGGCAACCACCCGTGGACTGAAACCCGAATTCGCCTTTTATTCCTTATTGTTTATAATATTGTTCGCTTTTGTTGTTAGCAGTGGTGGTCGGGCGAGGACGAGCATAAATGGAGAATGGTGGAAGGCAAAAACAGAGTGGGAGGAGTACATGTCGGGGAAGGGGAATGAAAAATAAGGCGCCGACCGTTGATTAAAAAAAGTGAAAGGAAAGAGCAAAGAAAAATAAACAGAGAATTGGAGGGAGAATAGTTTGTAAAGAAAAAGGGGTGCAATGGAACGGAGAGAGAGAGAGAGATAGAGAGAGAGAGACAGACAGACAGAGACAGAGACAGAGACAGAAACAGAAACAGACAGACAAACAGACAGACAGACAGACAGACAGAGAGGGGGAAAGAGAGAAGGAGAAAGATATGAAAACGTAGAGATAGAAGAGGAAAAATGTACAGGGAAAAACTGAAGTGGAAATTATGGAAGATAGAGAGGGGGAGAGAAGAGGAAATCGAAGGTCGGGAAAAGAAATAAAATGAACAAGGAGTACGCAAATTATGACATGTAGGAAAGGAAAGGATGGAAAAGATGAAAAAGAATAGGGGAAGAAAGACTAAAATGATGACTGGGGAAAGTAAAGGAGATAAAAATACAGATGAAGAGAAAAAGTAAAAGTGATTACTTGATAAAAAAAAGAAAGACAAAGACAACGATAAGGAGGGAGAAAGAAGAGGTAAACGAGAATAGAAAAAAATGATAGCAAACTAGAAAAAGTAAAAAGGAAATAAAAATTGAGAAAATTGACAATGAGTAAGGAGCAGAAGTATTAACAGATAAACAGTGGGAGATTATCTACTCGAATATACACTATTGAATTTACTAGATTTGCCAGGACTTCCGGCTAGGATAAAAGTGTAATTTCTGTTCTCTCTACGGTTAGAAGAGGATAACCCCCGTTCGACGTAGGCATTTTCTGTCTCAATTAAGAGACTGAGGTTTTAGGGAACCGAATTTTCACAACATCATTAACCGAATGTGTGTCTAACATTGCTCTCGTGAGGCACAATATTGAATTTACTCAAAACAATAACATATTTTACAGAATAAAATGTTGTTTTTAACATCATGTTGAGTCAATTTATTCGTGATGATACTAGAGTCATATATATCATTTGAATCACCTCTTACATCTTGTAGAAACACCTCATGCAACAATGACAATCCACGATCAGAAGAAACATTCTATGAATTCTTAACGAAATCGATAATGTGAATAATATTAAGATGACGTCAATATTGAGGGCCCCAGCTTTCGGGAGTCTGGGGCGTGTGCAATCAATCTTTAGTTACTAGTACATCCAGGCTTACTTCGACCAGGCTCCAATCTATAGGTTAGATAGAATTTGTTTCAAACACTATACTAAATAACCTGGGACACTCTTCGAAATGTTTCCGATCTCACTCTACCCCACTACTTTGTAATCTATCTCGAACAACCCATTCTACGTTTTGTTTTCTGTTTACCCTATTTCGCCTCCCTATAAACAACTAAAGCGGCCGTCTTTGGTATGACACAAAAGTGAATCCACGAGTGAGGTCCCAATTAGCGAGTATCACCCTTTGGTTGCCTTTGTTCCTAAATGCACTCTCATTCAGAGTACCTGTTAGTGCCCCATCTTTAAATATAACAGAAATCATCAATTGAAAGCTATTTATGTAGAAATATGATTACATAAATTAATCTACAAGCTATTCGTATGCTAACTAGAATATATAAAATATTTGGGAATTTTAGTAACTTGAAGCGTGGAAGCCGTTAACAATATGACTGACGTCATTTAGCATTAAATTGCCGAAAAGAAATGCTGATATGCCGTAAAACAAAACAAGTAAACCATACTGAAATCGAAATCGAATTTTATTTACTTAAAAGCTAAGTCCTCTCCGTCTCTCTCTCTTTCTCTTTCTCTCTCTCTATTTTCTATCGATTGACAATTGAAATGCGATGTGTATCAATCTATTTTGACTTGTATGATTCTGTTAGCTCGCATTTATTTTGTTTGCTCCGATATAATCAAGTATTCACTGGATGGACCACGTGAAGATTGGCGAAATGTCTTATATATATATATATTTTTTTTATAGCCGGCTTTCTCAACTGGGCAGTCTTTAAATATTCTCGCTGCCCCTTTTTCCCACTTTTAAACACTTTCCTTTGTCATCTCTGCCCGGGAAGTATCTTTAATGGCGAATATTTTCCATCTTAATCTCCTCTGACGCCTGCCTGCATCATCGAATGTACCTCTTATTGGACTTTTTACCCTTTTTGGATTTTCTATTTTCGCCGTACCTGAAGTTGTGACTTCTTGGAATTTAACTTTGAAACCTCTCTCATTACTTCTCGTGCCTCTAACGACCTACCTATCTACATCTTATTCTCTCCGCTGGACTCTTCGACACCGGACTTTTTGGCAATCGGACATTTGCTTGCACCTTGGCACAGTTTTGCCCTGCGTTTCTTTCCCTACAACTTTTATTTTATTTTTTCAAATTTTAAATCTTGGCCATTGCCAACTTATCTATCCCAGCGACTTCCTCTGATGATAAGATTTTGATCTTTGAAAAGCCTGGCTTAAGGAAAATTTAACTTGAATAAATTGCCTTTTTGCGGAATATACCTTGCTTTGAACTTTTGAATTGAATTTTGATTTGGCTTTTGCTTTCTCTAATTCCTTTCCATTCTCCTTCATTTATATATATATATATATATATATATATATATATATATATATATATATATATAATAATTTACTTTCATTTCTACGTGCGTAAAGTAAGACAAAACGTTATCTTATGTGGGGAATCTGGACAAAGATAACTCGTAATCGGTTGTTTATATGTTGGCATCTCTGGACTAGAAATGAAGTTACTTCACATTAGTCACTTTCATCTAAAATATCTGTATTTCCAGAAAGTTTGTTTTATTCTAATCTGCTGTACATTATTATATGCTTGATTCTATTCAGTATATGCATCACTTTAAGTAAGGGTCGTTTGAGGGAATGGGTACGATGTTCAAAAACACTTGGTATAACTCTGACTCAATAACATCACTGTTAAGGGTATCCGGCCTAGCCTTGTCGAGTATTAAAACACATTTCTATTACAAAACATGTCAGAATAAATATGTCTACACATTGGAATTATTCATAAGCTAAAAACATTATGCATGCGTAAAAGTTCAATAGACTTGGCTCATAAAATGAATTTATTATTTAAAGCCTCATAAACACTTCAAGATTTATTTGATTATTCAACCATATACAACAAATTGTGTAAACACACATCATGCTACATATTAAGGATTCAGGTAGTGTCCTTCCGAGATGACCTATTACTGATATCCGTGACTGGGCTCTATACAGCTAAACATTATATAATGCTTAAAATACACTTTGACTAAACGAATTTTTTTTCATATTTATCTCAGCACGATGACTCTACCTTTGAACAAGAACTGCATGTGACACAAGGTCGGTTTTATGTGACGGATATAGAGATCACCCAAAAGTAGAATTCCGGCTTGGAAAAAAAATAATAATCCGAGAACGATTCATTTTCTTCCAAGTAATAATTCTATGCCTAATTTCCAATGTTATTAGCAAATAAAAAGGATACTTTACTTACCTTAGTTTATTGCATAATCCGCAAAAGATCATGTCACACTTTCTGGACAGACAATCTTTCTATATTGTTTGGTATCTGGCTTATCTTCCACCGTTAGCAAATGTAGGTCTACATTGCTGCGGATTGATTTATCAGGAAATTCTCACTTGAATGCTCGGTAAACAATAAATATGTTAAACAATTGAATTAATAAGTTATCTATGATGTTGTTATTTTTACAGTTACCTAATGCAACTCATATTTTCGCACTCTTATTTATCATGCAGTTATTTAATTAATTACTATAAACCAATATTACTTAGCAGCCCCTTTTAATCGTTGATGACAAAAGCGGCTAAAGGATCCAACTGCTAAGTAGTTGACGAATTAACACAAGTTATGAGTTCGATCTCTATAACGAGGTGTTTTTCTTTTAAAATTCTTTCTAGGAGAAATGAAAGTAGAAAAATATTTTTTTTTAAATAGACAGCTTACTAATTTGTATATATTTTTTAAGAATAGAACGAATGCAGTTTATACAATAGAAACGATAGAAACAATAAAAATCGAAATAATAATTCATCATCATCATCATCATCATCATCATCATCATCATCATCATCATCATCATCATCATCATCATCATCATCATCATCATCATCATCATCATCAATAACAACAACAACATCAACAACATAAATAGCTATACCGACGATAAAATATAACAGCTCTACTTGTTATTAAGCACTTTTTATAAACACTGTAGTTTAATTGGATTAACATCTAGGTAACAAAATAATACATGTACTATATATATATATATATATATATATATATATATATATATATATATATATATTTAATATCAATCTAAAACAGTACTGCTGTTTCATGGGTTATCTAATAAATTCCTAAACGTTTTCATACATTGGATCAAAATATATAAAAACTTTCCAAAATTCATTAAAAAACTAAAGAATATTATTTTTGTATTGTAGCTATAAACTTCTATGAGTAAAATATTTTTTTATGGACACATTCTAATGCCTGTGTCAATTGGATTTAGATTTTGAGAAGTTATCTATATATCTATATTTTTCATTTAATATTATGAGTTAATATAATATGTTGTGAATACATTTTCAATATATATATATATATATATATATATATATATATATATATATATATATATATATATTCATTACATTTTTGATTCATTATAAAAATTGAAAAAGTAAAATAGGCATAATCAAGCGGTGAATTATGTTACGTTTAACCATGTCTGCTAATATATATATATATATATATATATATATATATATATATATATATATATATATATATATATATACATATATATATATACAGGGTGGGCAAAAATAAGGGTCCTATTTTTTAAAATTCATAACTTTTTTATTTATTGATTTTTTTTTTTTTTTAGAATAAGTAAAGGACCCCTTCCGAAGCAAGCATGAGCCGTATTAGCCCTAAGGAACGTACCCTCATTTAGAAAACATTATTTTTGCTTAAAAAACTCAAAACAGTGTAAAAAACAATACTTTAGTTTTCGTAAGTTTTAAGAAGTGTTTTTCGGCTAAAATTTGTTTTGTTTATTTCAAAAAATCTCGGAAGGGTCAGTCTACACACACATAAAGTTTGGTGAGTTTAACTTTTATTTTGTGGAAGTTATTCAAATTCAAGTTATTCAAATTTAAAGATAGGACCCTTATTTTGGCCCACCCTGTATATATATATATATATATATATATATATATATATATATATATATATATATATATATATATATATATATATATATATATACATATATTTATATATATACATACATATATATATATATACATATATATATATTTATATATATATATATATTTATATATACATATATACGTATATATATATATATATATATATATATATATATATATATATATATATATATATATATATATATATATATATATATATATATATAAGTAAGTAAATTTTGCGTACAACAAAACCGTAGGATATATTTCAGAGGAAACATTTTTTTAAATCAATGAAACGGGCGGGTGGAAAAACAAAAGAAAATTGCTTAAATATTTCTTTAAGTCCTTATGTCTGTCCCTCTAAGAGGAAACGTCAGAATGATAAATTAAAAACTATGAAAATCGAATGAGATATGAAGGGGAAAAAAACTTTGTTTCAGTTGGAGAAAACGATTGAGAGAAGAAAAAATTAAATCGTTATGGTGGAGTTGAATCATGTAAGATCTCCAACTGATGCTTCACAATCTTTGGTCTACACAGGCTAGGTCGAGAATTGTTAATAACTAACGCCTCAATAATATTGAGATGGTAGTTCGACTTGGCACTGTGTAAAACAGTAAACCACCAATCGGAATAGTTGTCAGAACAACTATTTGTACTAGCCAGGTGATTACCGATGGCTGATTCCTGTGCCTGGAATATATATATATATATATATATATATATATATATATATATATATATATATATATATATATATATATATATATATATTATCGCTAGCATGAAGGGAAGGCGAATTTTATCGTTCATGATTAACAGTTAATCAAGAAAAAAAGCCAGCCGACCGGTTTCGCCCTCTCTTAACAAAGGATGTATCGAGGGATTTAAACAAGACGAGGGATTTAAAAAGGGGGTGAAAAGAGAGAGTAGAGAAAAAAATTAAAATAGTGTTATGGTATATGTACAATGGAAGATGAATCTTAAAGACTGATTACATCTAGTCCCAATAGACATTCCCTTTGTTTACAAAGGGAGGGACGTTTAAGATGAACGTGGATCGCCTCCAAGATTTTTAGATGGTATAATTGTCACAGTATGACATAGTTACCTCCCTTTAGATTCCCCTCAGACGTAACACTCCGGCAATAAAGGTAAGGAAACCACTTCTCAAGATGGCGACCCAATAGAACCATACACGCGTGTTTGTTCTCTGTTACACATACTAACCAATGATGGTGTATTAACAATAAATGCATCTAACATTTACATGGTGGTAGCGGTAAAATAAACCAAAAAAGGAACTACGCAGTCTACAACTAACGTAACGGAGAAAATAACAAGAGAATTTCTTTAAAACAGCCGTCGTTTCTGACACAAGTCACCACGTCTGCGTAAAAATAAACACGACCAGCGCCATATTGGATTTTTACCGATGAAAATCGTGAGTGCATTCGTTCCCGTTTTCAAAGTTGTTTACTGTTTATTTCAAATACTATAACAATTTTGAGCGGTACAAGCGAACCATTAATGTGTTGGGAAGCAGCAAATTTGGTGGAATCCTTCAAGTTTTTTCAACAACAATGTAATTTGTATTTCTCCGTAAAAGGCATCCCAAAACATAAACAAGTTGACAACATTATTTTGTTATCGGGAGTAGAAGGCCTAAGACGGTACAACTCGTGGGCATTTGTTAACGAAGCTGCAGGCGAAATCCTGCAATTATTTGGGAAAAGTTTTTGGAACAGTTAGAGCCACAAACTAACTTCCGGACCGCGCGTTTTTATCTGCAGAAATACTCACAGAATGAAAACGGAAAACATAGACGATTTCCTAGCGCGATGCAGACTGCAGGCATAAAAGTGCAAGTTCCGAAGTTGGAAGAGCGTATAATCGACCAAATTATTACGGGAACTAAATACCCGGAACTTCAAAAACAGATACTCAGCAAAAACGATTCGATGACGCTTCAGGACGTTTTAAACATTTGTAGGAGTCACGAAGACTCAATAAATTATATGAGGCAAATGGACGAACTACAGGGGAGTGATGACCACAAAATAAGTGCAATAAAAAACAGGCCGGGGAGTTCTGCAACAAATGTGGACTCACCCATAAAAATGGGAAATGCCCTGCTCGAGGTAGCACATGCTCAGCATGTGGACGAAAAAAACACTGGACTAAGATGTGCCAAAACAACAAAAAAGTCAGACAGACAGGCACACTGGGCCGAAAAACGCCCAACACAACAAAACTTCTACAGAGACCGACGAAATCAGAATTCTATTCAGGTTCAGGACCAAATGGAGGACAGCTTCGAGAGAATGTCTTTCCATACGATGCAAACCCAGGACCAAAAGAACAGACTGAGGCATTCGCCACACTGGATATTGTGTTACACAACAGAAAAGGGGTGCACAACCTAAAAGTTAAGGTGGATACAGGTGCGAAAGGAAACATCCTCCCTCGACGTACATTCCAACGGACGTTCCAGAAATGTGTGGGTAAAACGTCTTTACGAGAGGACGCCAATAAAGGTTTTGTAGAAAATACAACACGCACATTCGAAGAAAAATAGCAATTTTCAACTGCAGAGCTGATTTGCTTGACGAATTTTTCACTTATTGTGCCTAACCAAAGTAAACGAATGTAAATCGGACATTTAGTCACCATATTTGGTTTTATTTCGGAAAAAGTATATATATATATATATATATATATATATATATATATATATATATATATATATATATATATATTACTATTGACACTGGATTACTAGCCTATGTTAAAATCTATTTGAGAAGCTGTTTTCCTCGAAATGTATTTAGCGTTTGAAACAGGAATCAGCCAAGTGGTGTCAATAATCTATTTGGTGTGTCCTCATATGCGCACACCTTTATCGAAACGTTAAAAACTGAAGTGCGAGGAAATCGAGATAATTGTCAAGTATGTCATGTCAGACAGGCCGCTTCTTTGCTGCAAGTAATCGCTGGTAAATTAACTGTCATTCAACTAAACATCGTAGGAAAATTTGATCTTCTATTTATTGTTACGTTAAACTCGTGTATTGTTCCGTTGCTATAGTGAAATAGGAAAAGGGAAGGGAAAAGGGAGTCGAGAGGTTATAGCAATTAATAGAGAAACTTTATGTTGTCATAATAATTTAAAATAAACTACAATTAAGAGACGCTGTCTGGCTTTGGTAATTGCTTGGGGATGAAATAATAAACACAAGACACCCCCCATATATATATACACACACACACACATATATATATATATATATATATATATATATATATATATATATATATATATATATATATAACCAAGTTTAAATGTATTGATAAAATGAACTTTTTTTATGGAAATCGCTCCAGACAATGGACGAAGCAACTTGATGTAAGGAGCTAAAGAAAAAGTTTTAAAAAATTACCAGCGATAAGTATTTGATGGATAGCTTCCGACCCAGAAACAGCAATACTTCTGTTGGATAATGGCTCTATGGGAATGGAGGTATCTGTTGGAAATCGTTGGTTGGACTTGCGCGAATTAGCGCGGGTGCAGGCGAGTGCAGAATAGGAACTGTTCTCACAGTCAGAGCTAACAGACGTGACAAGGTCACCGTGTGACGAGATCCCAGATCAGTGGTCAGTGTGCACCTGCGAGAGGCTGTGACGTCACTGGCCCTTGCGTGGGAGACAGAGGAGTCCGTGACGTCACACGTTCTTCATGAGCAGCGAGTTTCGTCAGTCTGGGTTTTAGTGGCAAACCGATGAGACGTGATTGTTACCATGTAATTTTCAACAGATAAGGGAAATATTTCCCTAAGAAAATACAAGCGAAAAATATCCTGCCCCCCTCTATGAATAGTTAAGAAAATAATTGTTAAGTAACTACGATGAAGTAGTGATTTGATCTCTCTCTCTCTCTCTCTCTCTCTCTCTCTCTCTCTCTCTCTCTCTCTCGACGTAGTGAATGGCCCAGGCCGATAAATAACAACGCTTGTAATAAAAAACATTGAAAGTTAAGAGGATTGTTTGTCGTCGGAGCGCGTCATGGGGCTTTTGTTGCAAACAACGGACGGTGTGGTTCACGGCAGGAAGGAAGGAATAAAACATTCATCCACTAGACGACACCACTCTCTACACGGCAAGGGAGAAATCTAAGGTATGCAAACAATATATTAATTATGTGATTTATAACGTTTTAAAAATGACGAGTATTAAATGTGAACTGCCACGGCCCTTTCAGGGACGAGTATAACAAACGAGAAAAGCCACGCCCCGTAGTGGGACTAGTATACAGAACGAGACCCGCGACGGCCCAAGAGGGGGATATGCAACAAACACCTTTTTGGTGCCGTGACTAGGATTTTCTTCAATGAAAATTTAAAAAAAAAAAAGTTTTGAACTTGGGTTCACATAGTGTAGAGGTGTAAATGGAACGCACGGCGTGGTCGGCGAAGCAGAGAGAGCGAACTACAAGCAGTAAGTAGTTTGAGAGAATGCATCTTTATAAAAAGGCGCGATGTGCCGTAAAAGTAAAAACAGAATAGAAACTAAACTGAATAGAAAACTAACAAACACCCGCACACACAAGAATCAAATATGAAAAAAAGTAATAACACATACAAAAAAATTAATAAATAATAATAATAATAATAATAATAATAATAATAATAATAATAATAATAATAATAATAATAATAATAATAATAATTCGTGACACACGCACGCTTGAATTTAGAACTAAAAAAACAACGTATTATTGCACACACGCAGTTTTAACTTTTATTAGGAAGAGAAAAAAAGGAGGCAATTAACGAATTTCCACACACACTTTCTGCCCGAGTATAAAAAGATGAATTTGGTGGGGAGAAACTGATTTCTTGGTTGTTTTGTCGAGTGGGACGTTTTTTCACTCAATTTGTATTGAATCTTTTTTGTTTGATTTAAATGTATCGTCGGGAGAGAAACTCATTAATTTTCCTTGTTGTTTTTGGTTTAGCCGATAGCATTGTTTTGTTTTGTTTTTTTTTTGTTTTTTTGCCCTCCTCATATTAAAATATTAGTATATAAAAGAAAAAGAAAAAGAAACAGTAACTAATTAAGATTAAATAGAGGTCAGCCAATTAAAAGGGGTTAGAAAAGAGAGTTGACCTTTTGGCGGTGCGGTAAGGATGTCGATGTGCAGGCCGTAGGGCTGTATCTCTTCCAACTGACGGGTTGGGATTGAGTTATGTTTGCTACGCGTGACCCGTTGAGGTAGCCGGCGAGCTTGCGATTATACGCACAAAGAGTTATTTCGGTGCCACACGCGTGAAGGAGAAGCGATTTTGTAGCTATGAAAAGAGGGGCATGATATTTTTCTTTCAGGGGGGAGGGTGACCTCGGAGTTATCGCATCGGTATGGGTCATTGTTATTTAGTGGGTCGGTGGGGCCCACGAGAGCACCGCGACGATGTGGCGGGTCTGGATGATTGTGAAATTAGGTTCGTGTGAGGAATTTGGTTCGGCCCCGAACGGTTTGATATGGCGCCAGAGCGATGGCATGTCCGAATTAGTTTATAAAATATAAGTGGGGTCAATGTGGAATATTGGGCCCCTAGATGTAGGATATTGAAAGGCGCTTCGCCGGCTCTCAAGTTATTTGACCCCCCTTGGAAGGAATAGACAAAATGCAGGAGCCTGCTCGGAGAAATTGACGGATAATCTTGGGTTGGAGTTAAGGTGTCGCTCTGGTCCGTGTTTAAAAGCATACGCGGTCGAATATTATGATAAGACATGTCTTATAGAGAAATTAGATGGCTGACCAAAAAGGTATTTTAAAAATGTTAAAATGAGGGTTTTCTGTTTTGCCCTGTGTTCTGTTAGAATTTAATGGATGGATGTGGTGAATTGTGTGACTAGGTATCGTGTGCAGATGCCCGTGGGGTCAAGTGGTCAAGCAACCTTGCGATAGGAGAACACCCAGCGTGTTCTATAATCGATTGTGACAGGGATGGCCATTGAGCCGATATCGATCGTAAGGAGAATTTCCTTACATCCCAGGAAAGGTCATAAGGCCGATTTATGGCAGCTGGGTGAAGAAGGTGGAACTGAGATGTCCAGCCATGCTAACCCTTGGTTCTGACCAGACCCTGCGGAGGGGGGGGGGGAAATAAAAATCTCAGGATTGTCTGTTTTGTATAGGGAGGGTAGGAATCTTAGATAATTGCCCTATGTGAATGAACATATCTGTTGGAAATCGTAGGTTTGACTTGCGCGAATTAGCGTAGGTGTAGTCGAGTGCAGAATAGGGCCTGTTCTCACAGTTAGAGCTAACAGCTGTGACAAGGTCACCGTGTGACGAGATCCCAGATAATGGGTCAGAGGTGCACCTGCGAGAGGCTGTGACGTAACAGACACTTGCGTGGGAAACAGAGGGATCTGTGACGTCATACGTTCTTCGTGAGAAGCGAGTTTCGTCAGTCTGGGTTTTGTAGGCAAATTATGAAACGTGATTGTTACTATGTAATTTACGACAGATAAGGAAATATTCCCCTAAGAAAATACAAAAAGCCACGGTCCGTAGTGGGACTAGTATACAGAACGAGAACTACCGCGGCCCAAGAGTGGGGATATGCAACACTTCTCCCTGTGTCAGAAACATCACTCATGGAATGTGAGGACTAAATGACAAAATAAGGGAAGCAAGAGTTACGACGCTACCAAAAGTAAACTCATGGTTCACTTTCGACTCGCCTTAACTTAAAACAATATTGTTTAAAAAGTGCCAACTACTAGGTAGAGCTTTAAAAATATACATTATGTAAACATTTTAAATGGTGTACGCAAATTAATTCAGATTTCAGTACTACAGTGTACTTAACGGGGCCACAAATTTATAATGAAATGAAATTGTCTCCAAAACAGAGACATCGGATGTGGAGGCTTCAGATAGACGAATTTTATAAAGAACAGCAACCGACATGACAACGCATTACTTGGCTTAAAGTCATAACATTGTGGATGGGAGAGGTTGAAGAACATGCCAGTTCTTCCTTTTAACCACAGCTAGCCAAACTCAAATTCAAACCACACCTCTCTCTTTCATGCAACCTTAAAATCTGAACGGACACATAGACGCAAGTTACACACATGACTTACAGAATATATATTTATACAAACAAGCTCAGCCATTTATCAAAAGAGTGACGTAAATAAATAAATGACGTAAATAATGTGTAAACCCGTAAACGATTGTCTGTTTTGTCAGTCTCCATGGCAACAAAGATCTTTGTTTGATAACGTGAGCATAGCTTAATTTAGCAGTAACATCGTTCTACATGGTAAAACAATGGGTTTATTTTAATCACAACTCGCATCACAAGCTCTGTAGCTATACTTTCAAGATACTTATCTATTTATCTTCTACAATCTATTAAGGGTACAATGTAGACAATAATGCACATCATACGAACGTTGTCTTAACTGGTTACGGGTCGTCTTGTAAAATAATATGATAATATTGCTTGCTTGTTTTAACATTGACTGTTTTAGAAGGTGTGAGGAAGGATGAAAGACGAGAGTTAATGGTAGAAGGAATGGCATATAGTAGTAGTAGTAGTAGTAGTAGTAGTAGTAGTAGTAGTAGTAGTAGTAGTAGCAACAGCAGTCGATTAAAATAGTCCGGTAATTCAGGTCAGTCTTGCATTTCCTTATACATGCATTTTAATTCAAATATGTCGATAAGTGTGGGAAACTCGTCCCTGCTCACGATCAGTTTTCCCGTTATAAACTGCTCCTCTGCATCTAACTGGTATCTAATGATAATAAGCAATCTGAATGGTACCATTGTAATAAATTCGTTCTCATTTTTGTTTCACATTTATTTTCCTTAATTTTGATTGAATCATGAGATGGCTGAACAAATACAAACAAGCTGTGTGTTATGATGAAACAAATAAAAAAAAACTCCCAACATGGACCACGCAAATCCTAATAAGTATAGAAGAAGAATGTCCATCTCAGGACACGTAAAACTAAATCCCCTAAAAGAACAGTTTTACACAACTGTATCTCCACTTACGAAAGATTAAATCAATATAAAATGATGTTTAACCTTAAGTTTAGAATCCTTATTCAAATTTTTATAAACATTCGTTACATGATTTTGATTTTGGGAAATGTCTAAAATGTAAGGCTAACGCTTAAGGGATCTTCGGAAGAAATTTAAATTCAGGGTATCTTGTCTAATTGTTGTCTAATGACCCTTGATTATACTCAATGCAAATTTGATATATCTGAATGTTCAATGAGAGATGGTGCCCATATCATTTCCTCTAAACCCTTTTTAAATTCTTAAAAGAAACTGAAATTTGGGGAATATTTTTTAATTGAACGGATTGTAAAAAAATTCTCAAAATATCGGAGGTATATGAACTTTCACGAAGGGCTTCTATCCTTCTTTTATCCCTTTGCGTAAAACTAAATTAAGCTGAGTATAACCCACATTTGGACCCCTTATGCTTAATAGCTGAGTTCCAAAATTCATAATGATCAATTAATTGTAATTAGTTAAAGAGTGAATCCTGTACATACAAATTTATGTAAATATACCTTACATTATAAAGATAGAGATGTGAAAGTATCCTTTCTTAGTTAAGAAAAAGCTGTAATAACCTATAATCGTGTATATTTCTCCAGCTCTCCTGCGCTCTAGTATAGTCTAAACAAGCAGTTAAAATGACACAAGTTCGATTTTTAATGTGGGAAAAATCCAGCTTTCGAAAAAGGGACTTCATGAATTGGGATAAAAGGAAAGGTTGTACATCAGCCCTCCAGTGACGTCACCAAAATTGGCCGTTCGTGATTCTCGGTTGGTCACCTTGTACTTGCTAGTGAAAGTTCCTGCTCTGATTTATTTATTTAGCGAATGCAAAGTCCTTCAGCCACGCAGTAGCCTTCTGGTCTGCTGTGTGGAGGGTGGCTAATCCTCCTCTCAGTCGTTGGAGAGGGCAGACTTCAATGATGTGCTCCATTGTCTTCTCTCCACAAGCACACTGTGGGGATGGGCTGCTGCCCCATCTGTGAAGGGTGGCCAAGCACGGGCCATATTCAGTCCTGAATCTATTGATGGTTGACAACTCTCCCCTTGGGAGGACGGTGCCAGGCACTTGTTGGTTAGGGTCTGACACCAGGTGTTTATTAGGGACCTCCTTGGACGCCCATTCCCTTTTCCAGGCTATTGGATGGTGAAGTCAGCTGGTGGGATGTTCTTCCAGATTGGGCGTCTGGATGGAAGTCGAGCAGTGTGTGGGTTGAGGATGTCTTGGTGGATTGGTAGATGAGGGGAGTCTTCAACGCTTTGAGTGGATGCTGTTCGCCAGATGTGTGGAGGTACAATGTTTTATAGGACGGAGAGCCAGGGTAGTGTTGTTGAGCGGATTGTTCCGGTTATGATTCTCATTGTTGAGTTGAGCTGAGTGTCTACAAGGTGTGTGTGGGATGACCTGGACCAAACAGGGGCACAATATTCTGCTGCAGAGTAGGCAAGGGCCAATGCAGAGGGGCGTAGCGTGGAAAATGATGCAACCCATTTTGCACCAGACAGCTTGCTGAGCAGGTTGTTCCTGGACTTCACCTTGGCCGCCGTCCCATTGATATGTTCCTTGAAGGATAGGGTCCTGTCAAGGGTCACTCCAAGGTTGGTTGGATTAGGGGCATGCTTAAGTTGGAGACCGCTCAGGGGGATGTTGAGTTCTCTGGCAGCTTTTGCATTGTAGAGATTGAATACACTGGAGACAGTTTTTGCTGGGCTTGGTTTTAAACTCCAGGTTTTGCAGTACTGGTCCAGTTTAGTGAAGTCTTCAGTGAGAACCCGTTCCAGTTGTTCAAAGTACGGTGCTTGGCATGCCAGACAGATGTCATCTGCGTAAATGAATTTGCGGGATTTCGTGCTGGGTAGGTCATTTGTGTATACATTGAATAGTGTTGGAGCTAGAACTAAGCCTTGTGGGAGCTGCTCTGATGAAGACTCGTAAATATGAAAAAAACACTGATTTTTCAACTACCTCTCTTCTCACGTTTTGATTAAAGATCAAGCAGGCCATTGTCCGGCGCTGGTAAGCAAAGCTGGTACCACTAATAGCAAAAAGTTTATTTCAAGCGAAAAAACAACAACAACAAATGACAAATCCGACTGTTGCGTTTTGTAGAAATATAATTATTTGGTAAATCACGTTCGTATACAGGGTTGTGTTGGTCCAACACTTCGAACTTCTAACGTCTGTGTTTTCGGACTGGCAATTATTGACAAGTTATATGCAATTTTGGTCTAACGATATCAATCCTAAGTCCAGGTTCCTGTGTCTCACCGACGTGAATCTCTGTAGGGAGCAAAATGGAGTCTTTAAAACCCATAACGCTTCTCCTAATATTAAGAATTAGGTGTTTTGAAGCTGGGCGTGATTCTTCCCATCTTCTAATAGAAATAAATTAATAAATTAAAAAATGCGTTATCGTCATAATTTCTTGCAAGTTTTGCAATTTCCAATCCGCGGGGCCTCCTCTAGTGGCTCTCGAGAGCAAACTGGTCTCCACTCCGCCACTATTTTCTTCTTCCTTACCTATTTCTATCTCTCACTGTTACCTCACTGCAGGGATGTTCCTCCTCCACTCGAAGCTTATATTCATACTTATTAATCCATTTTCCAAAAATACATTAACTTGCCGTAATTATTAAACACGTTTGCTAATCGCAATTACAGGGAAAATCTTTTTTGGTAGATAATTCATCTCCAATGTTTACTTATCTCAATTCTCGGCAATGAACGTCTTGTTTTTTATTACGAACCCCAGATGGCTCCGTTATCTAATCCGTCATCCGTTCGCCTGGTCATTCGAACTCTCGATACAGACAAACAACTTTGAGTAATGTAAATTCTCGCATTAGTAGACATTGCCATTTCTAGTTTTTGGTAACCGGACTTCTCGGTGCAGACAACAATTGTGGGTAATTTTAATTCTTTGTCTTTTAGACATTAGCATTTCCTGCTGTTCTATGAGATAAGAAAAATAACTCTTCTTTTTCTTATCAAATTTAGTTTAGTGAAAATAATTTAATTTCTTTTTCGTATGATAGCAGGAACAGGGTAGTTTAGTATTAACCCTTTCAATTCGACAAATATTGTCACAACTAAGCTTAGAATTATTTCTCCTTTACTGAGCGATGAGAGAACAGATTCTACACTTTGATATCGGCCAAA
Organism: Sepiola atlantica; assembly: GCA_963556195.1. Taxonomy (NCBI): domain Eukaryota; kingdom Metazoa; phylum Mollusca; class Cephalopoda; order Sepiida; family Sepiolidae; genus Sepiola; species Sepiola atlantica. Next base: position 5,530,298 of record OY744537.1, on the reverse strand, counting down.
ACTTCAAGCACAATTCTCAATGTCTTATCCTAGTATTTTTCACGTCTCCCTCTTCGGCATAGTAATCTTTTCGTCTCTTCTTTCTACTTGTTCTTAATATTTTCTGGATTTTCATCGGTTATTTTATATACTAAGCAAATGAAGGAGTTACTTTTAAACTCGCAAATGTAAGGCTTGCTCTTAAATGTAAGGCGTGCATTAAATCTCGTAAATGTAAGACTTACTTTAAATATATTAAATATAAGGCTTGTTTTAAATCTCCTCAATGTAAGGCTTACTTCAAATCTTTAATGTAAGGCTTAGTTTTTTCTCTTAAAAGTACGCATGCTTAAAATCTCGTAAATGTAAGGCGTATTATAATCTCTAAGATTTAAGTCTTGCTTATGATATCTGTAATTTACGGCTCACTTTTAATCTCTTAAGTGTAAGGCTTGCTTTAACATCTCGTAAATGTAAGGCTTGCTTCAAATCTCCTGATAAATTAATGAATGTAATTATTTTCACTCAACCTAAAAATAACAGGCATAGAATATTTAGTGGATGTTCACCGAATATTTTTTTATAATTCTTCAGAATACAATAGATTAAACACCACTTTTTCAGATTATAACACTTTGCTTTCTGATAAAAACATATCAGAAAGCAGTTTGCTATGTTACTTTAACGTAATCGATCCCATTATTTTTTGGTATTTCCTGTTTTTCTTTTCCCCGCCTTCTGAATATTTCATTAGCATTCTTAGAGCAGGAGGTATGCATTGTAAGCATCCGCTAAGTATATTTACATTAAGTAAATTGCAAAAGCGAAAATGTAAAAAGCGGAAATAATGAAGTAAAAGTTCCATAAACACATTTTCTTAATTACGGCTACGAAAATTCGATACTTGCTTTGACAAATGCTTTTTTAGATGTCGCTACGAAAATCCTATACTCTCTTTTACAGTATTTAGTAACCTCAGGATTTATTCTTCAATAGTTATAGTAATCATAATATTTGGAAGATTGAATAACACAAAAAGAGAGGGTGATGAAGAAATTTCTGAGAAACATCAACTCGTGTATTGAGGTCATTTGGCGGTAAAGTTACATCTTAGTAAACTTAACCAATAATGGGAAAGAATATTGTTCAAAAACGTTTTATATTCTGAAAGATGAATGCTTCACTATAGTATTAAGACGAATTCAAAAGAATAGCAACAATATGTTTAAATAAGATTAAGAGGCGCGTCATTATATGGTCTCTGCTTCAATCGATCGTATTTGCAACAAATAAAAATACCAATGAAAACAAATTAAGAATAAAGTGTTGTGCATGTCCACCCAAGATTGTTTTCAAGATATGGTGATAATTAATGTCATCGATTTTGTACTTATACTAAAAAGTATTCATCCGTAAAAATTCATATATATATATATATATATATATATATATATATATAGAGAGAGAGAGAGAGAGAGAGAGAGAGAGAGAAAGATAAATTATACATATTGAATATATATATATATATATATATATATATATATATATAAATTATACAATTTGATAAAAGAAATGTAATGGTTATTTGTAAGAGTAATATGTATATTCGATACTGTAAATGTTTTTGTTCGTAAAAGATGATTTTCGATTAGTTCGCGGATATTTCCGTTATTCGGAAGCAGTCGGTAATTTATTCAACTCCTACAAATCATAGAATAGAGCCCCTAGTTCTGCAATTTAATTATATGTCATTGCTATTTATTGAGTTCAACTATTTTACTAAAAAAACAGATAATAGTTTCATCATTATCCGTTCAAATTTATCTATGTAATTATTTAAAATATGATTAAAATGAAAACAAATGATTTTAAATCTCGAATGTGTATTTATAAAATTCAGTTTTAAAAACTCATTATGTTAATCATCCGTAACATTCACCTTTTTACAATACTTTTGTTGTATATATAAATCTTATTTGGTATTAAGATCAGGTAGATAGGTAAACAGTGTATATAATATACAACATTATTTCATAGTGATTAAATTAAACAAAGAAAATAATTTGAAATAATAGTTAAAGTCAGAGAAGCTGTGCGTCCAGATCAGGCTGTCTGAAGATATCGGCTTCCTGCCCCAAAATGCACTAACAGTGATGTTTCATTTTTTTTATTATTGCAAACTCAATCATGTTCTGCAAAATCGAAAACACAAGGCAACAATTCACCTCTCTTTCTCCACTCTCCCTCCACTCCACCCTCTCGCTTTCCCAAACACGATGAATAAATACTTGAATATATAAAGAACTTAAGCATAAACACTTTTACAAAAATGACCTTATTCGGCATTAAATGACCCGAAAACGGTTGATATGCCGGAAAAAAAACAACCAAAACAAGCAATAATAATAAGATGCATATGTTATCTTCTAAGCTTATATTCCAGTATTTCTGTCGGTTTTGTATCATTTGGCAGAGCTAGTCTTCAGGAAAAATTGAGAAACGACACAGGCTATTTTCGCCATCATTAACTACAATAATCTGATTTTCAGAAATAAAGACTCGTCAGGCGTGTATAAAAGAGTTGTTATTCTAACTTTTATTCGCTTGGTCATGTTTCCATGTGACCTGGTTGGTCCAGCGTGATCAAGAACCAAATCGGCGACGCCATTGTTATTGTTTGTATATCTCGTAGAGTAGATGTTGCCTTGCTAACATCATTTATGAGTGCTGGTTGGCCTTCTGTTATTGCATGCATACACGTGTATGATTTGTATATGATGCTACATATATGAAGCTTTCCCAATCTGAAGTAGGCGAGACACGTGAGGTGCGGCGCAGACACTTTCCCCTCCCGGATCTCCTGAAATCCAAACATTATTTCAAGCCAAACCCAAAAGGTTAATCAAAGTCAGAAGATTTTCTTTTTGTTGGCTTATTGCGACTTGTTTTTTGCATTGTTGCTTTAAGCACATAAACATGCCAAAAATAATTCAATTTTCTTTCGAAACGTCTGCTATTCAATCCTACAGGTGAGTTTCCCCCTCCGACCCGTTCTTTCTCGCTTTGGCTGTTTGCACCCCAAGTCCATATATTTACTGCATTCTGTTTTTTTTTTTTTTACTCCTCATACTCTCCTATTGTTCATCCTCTTCCGTCGCCTCCTATTTCCATCTCTCGATTTTTCGATTCCTTTCACTTTTTTTGCTCTGCGTTTTAATGTTATATTTGATTTCACAGTCACTTCTTTCTTCAACAAGCCTTCTGTTTTCCTCTGTTCTTTTACTCTTGTCTTATGTTCATTAAAAGAAGATGAATTGGGCAAACGGATACAGTAACAGACGATGGAATCGGTTATACCGTGTTCAAATCCGCGCAAATATAACATTAGAAAAATAAGATATAACTTCGTCATTTTGTTTAATAAAAGTGTAAAACAGAAACTTTTGTACAATGAATCATTCACAGTATATATTGGCTTCAGAATAAAAATTAAAAAAAGAAAATGTTAATATGTCATAGCTCAGAAAACGAACCAACTATAGATCCGTCCCGCCTGTGTCTCACAACAACTTTCTCTGCCCTTTTCTTTCTTTCTATTTATTTCGTTTTCTACTATGAATACCGTTTTTTTGTATTTATGGCTTTCAATTTTTTTTCTTTAATGTCTTCCAAGCATTTTGTCCATCTCTTCTTTCTTTTTTCCATATTTTTTGCTTTTCCGTTTTCTGTTTTTCTTCTATTCCTTCTATTATGTTCGATTTCTGTTTTCAGATACATCCCTGCATCTCTTCTGGAGGTCTGCCACGCTTTAGTTCAAATGGGTATTTTATCGCTAAACTCTCATATATATATATATATATATATATATATATATATATATATATATATATATATATCATTAAAAATAACGGACATCTTGTGATAAAATTGCCAAAGCTTCCCAAAGCGCTTTTTTTGGCAATTTTATCAGCCAGTTTCCGTCTGAAACTAAGAACCTAATCGTAAAACGAAAAGGATCTTAGAAAAAATAACCAGACACAAGATGTCCGTTATTTTTAATGATACTTGTATAAAAGAAAAGATGCTGCCAAGATACACACACATATATATATATATATATATATATATATATATATATATATATATATATGATCATTATGGTGTGGTGGAGTTGTTATCCACAGGTCTGTGTGATGCGTCTAGTGCTACAGCGGAGCGTACTTGTAGTTGCACGGGCTTCCTACTCTTGCTATTTGCTTAGCCGCCAGATAGCCCACTAGTTGTGCGAAAAGGGAGCCGAGTGAGTAAGTCTCCCCTGCTGGTATATAGCCTATCCCCAGACAAGACTCTAGTCTGACCTCCTCGTGGTACACTATGGTAACTGGGTGTTTTGCGGCCCCAGGCTAATAGACTAGAGATCTCGGAGTAGGTTAGAACCCCAGAGGTGCAGTGTGCAGGGCCTGCTGGCATGCAGATACGTCCCGGCACTCACCAATCCAACCCCCTGCCACTGGGTAGTGGTCTGTCTCAACCTCTCTCTCTCTCTCTCTCTCTCTCTCTCTCTCTCTCTCTCTCTCTCTCTCTCTCTCTCTCTCTCTCTGTATATGTACATGTGTGTATATATGTATATGTATATGTATATGGCGCCGGATCAGGGAAATCTCCAGTTTGGTATCTGGGGGCGCGTTTAACCCACTAAGAGAGATGCCCTCTAAGCCTTTGTTAAGGCAGGTGTTTAGGAGATGGAAAACTCTGATGTATAACCTGAGGGTTGTTGCTGACTTTTTCTGTGGCACTCATTTGCACCGATCTTGTGCAATCAACAATTCCAAAAAGTGTGGATGGTCCTACACAAGCCTTCACCACTCAAATCAAATCATTCGTGTGGGTTTTCTAGCAGCTTTTCTAAAATCGACATGAGTATTTCTGGGTCCACTGGCGAGAGAGTAAAGGCGACGGGAACAGGCAAAGGATATTGCTGGAAGTCTCTAGCTGGCGCTCTACACAGTGGCGGATGGTGGGTGATGGCCGTTTGGCACAAACCTTTGGGCAATTGTGCCGTTCGTGTCCTCCACCAGTGACAAAGCAGGCCTATCTAGGATCAGCACTGCTTTCCCTATTTCAGGGAGGGGGCGATAAAAGGAGCCCTAAACATTGCATGCCCTTCTTTGACTTGTCAACCTACTGCAGCTGTCTAGTTATCCAATACAGCAGTCAGAAAACAAAGAAAGTTATGAAGCTAAACATTGGATCTTGGAATGTGCGCACATTGCAGGATAGTGATGCGTCACTAGAAAGGAAAACGGCCCTCGTATCAATGGAATTAAGGAAACATGATGTAGATATTGCTGCCCTTAGTGAGACGCGTCTGCCTGGTCACTCACAGCTGTGTGAGGTAAAAGGTGGATACACGTTTTTCTGGGCTGGTAAACCAGAAAACGAACCACGTCAATCTGGCGTAGGGTTTGCAGTGAAGACGGAAATTGCTAGATCACTTCCAACACTCCCAGTAAGTCATTCAGATCGTATTATGACCCTAAGACTTCCACTAAAAATAACACATTCGCAACACTTATCAGCTGTTATGCCCCTACTATGAATAGTTCAGATCAATACAAAGCTGATCTTTACAATGATTAGCGTAGCTTAATCTAAAAAATTCAGCATAAGGATGAGGTTGCTTTGATGGGAGACTTCAATGCTCGAGTGGGGCTCAACTTTCAAACATGGGCTGGTGTTCTGGGTCACCATGGTGTTGGAAAAATGAATTCAAATGGATTGCGACTCCTGACGTTATGCAAAGAATTTAACTTCAGTGTGACAAACACGTACTTCCAACAAAAGCATTGTCGAAAAACATCATGGATGCACCCCCGATCAAAAGATTGGCATCTCATTGACTACATAATTACCAGAAAGCGCGACCTCAAAGATTGTAAGATAACCCGCTCTTTCCATAGTAGCTGTTGTTTATCAGATCATGCGCTTATAGTCGGCAAGACCATCTTCCATTTAGACAAGAGGAGAGTGAAAAAGTCTTCTGTTCCAAAACGCCTAAATGTTCTGCCTCTAAAACAGGCAGATACACAAAAATGAGCTGAAGGAAAAAGTTACGGCCGCTATAGCTTCTGTAGAGGTAAATAGTGACGTTTCAAGTTCTTGGGATTCATTGCGCAATGCTGTTTATGACTCGTCTGCTGAGGTTTTGGGCTTCCCTTTGCAGAAACATCAAGACTGGTTTGATGAAAACAACACTGAAGTGCAGAAGCTTATCGACCAAATGCATGTTTGCTACAAAACATGGCTCGAGACAAAAATTCCACAGTAAAAAAGAAGGCGTATAGAGCTCACAAAGCACAAGTTCAGAAGGCACTTAGGGCATTGAAAGAGGCTTGGTGGTCATCCAAGGCTGCGGAACTTCAGGACGCAGCCGACAGGAAGGATTCTAAGTCATTTTACTCTGGCCTGAAAGAGGTGTTTTGTCCTCAAATGAATGGTTCTGCCCCAGTTTTTGCTGAGGATGGAGAAACACTTCTAACTGACAAATCTGCTATTCTTAAGCGCTGGAAGCAGCGCTTTGAAACTGTCCTTAACTCTGCATCGGTGACTGACGAAAACATCATTTCCTCTCTTCCGCAGCATCCCGAAATTCCGGAACTGTCTTTTCCACCTACAGTTCAGGAAGTATCTCAAGCTAAAAAACAGCTATCGTCAGGGGCACCGGGCAGAGATTGCATCCCCCATTGAGGTGTACAAACATGGCGGAAGAGCACTCGAGGAAAAACTGACCATCTTGTTTGTGGAGATATGGAAAGTTGGCGGAGTCCCACAGGACTTTAAGGATAGTAATGTCAAGCATCTTTATAAGAGCAAGGGAAGCAGGAATTCTTGCGATAATCATCGCGGGATATCTCTGCTTTCTGTTGCAGGTAAAATTCTTGCAAGGTTGATTCTGAACAGGATCATCAGACATCTTATTGATGAGATTTACCCAGAGTCCCAATGTGGTTTTCGCTCTGGTCGAGGTACAATCGACATGGTATTTGCCCTTCATCAAGTTGCTGAAAAAGTTCGTGAAAAAAATCGGGAACTGTACATGGTTTTTATTGATTTGACAAAAGCATTCGATACGGTCAGTCGCGTAGCACTTTGGAAAGTTCTTCATAAGCTTGGAATCCCCAACAACATGCTTGATGTCATAATCTCCTTTCATGAAGGGATGAAAGCATAGGTCGTTTCCAATGGGGAAACCTCAGAGCCTTTTGAAGTAACCAACGGTACGAAACAGGGTTGTGTGATGGCAACTGTGCTGTTTGCATTGTTCTTCTCGGTGATGCTTCGGCACGCATTCGCTGATGAAAGAACAGGTGTTAAGTTTCAATTCCGAACCACAGGTGGGCTCTTTAACCATCAGCGTTTTAAGGCCAAAACCTTGGTTCGAGAAGCCATCATTCGGGACCTTCTCTTTGCAAATGATGCTGCCCTGGTCGCGACTTCTTTTGAAGAAGCTCAGAATCTTTTGACAAAATTTTCAGGTGCATGTGGGGCTTTTGGTTAAACAATCAGTTTAAAGAAGACTGGGGTGGTCCATCAACCATGCCCTACCCCTAAACAAGTTCAAGGAGTGAAACAAAATCAGCCTGTCCATGAATTTCCATTAGAAAAACTCAAGGTGGATGGCAGACCAATGAACTATGTCAAAAACTTTACCTACCTAGGTAGCAAATTTAATTCTGCTGCTTCACTTGATGATGAAATCGTAAACCGAATTGCAAAAGCGGCAAATGCCTTCGGAAAGCTGAAACATCGTCTTTGGAGTAGCAGAGGCATTAAGTTGAAGACAAAAATCAATGTGTATAGGGCTGTAATATTGACAGGTCTTCTCTATGGATGTGAGGCGTGGACGCCTTACCGGCATCACATTCGCCAATTGGATGTGTTCCACAGGAGCTGCCTTAGGACCATATGTGGACTTAGTTTGAAGGACAAAGTCGCTAACATCGATCTTTACAACAGATGCCATATTGGTGGAACTGAAAGTTTCCTGTTGCAGTCTCAATTGCGATGGGCTGGTCATGTAGCAAGAATGGACGAAGGGAGGATACCTAAAGCACTGATGTACAGTCAGTTAGCTTGTGGTAACAGGAATGTTGGTCGGCCCTTGCTGAAATACAAAGATAAATTTAAAGATGCGCTGACGGCAATTGGAGTACCCCCAAAAAACTTTGAAGACTGTACAAAAGACAGGAAGACATGGCGAACAGCTTGTTGCATTGGACTGGAAAGATTCAACGAGACCTGTGTGGATAATATGAGAACTGCCAGAGTTAGGCGAAAAGCTAGAGAGAGTGCTCCACACCTGGCATCCGATTACTCACACTCTTGCACTGTCTGCGGCTTTCCTTGCAGGTCTCTTGCCGGACTCAGGTGTCATGAACGATCTAAACACAAATGAAAGTTGTTGGAACCTCATACGTCGCTATCGACGGGAGAGTCCATCATATGATCATTATTTCATGTATCCATATAAAATGTTATAAAGAGATATAATATTTTATGTATCGATTTTCAATATCGATATTTTTATCTTACTATATATATATATATATATATATATAGTCGCAAATAAAAAATATAAATTAAATACATCATTTATAATGCTATATTTTCTCCCACTATCACTTGAAGGTTTTTGGCTCGATAAGTTGTGCGCCGAACACACCATTCATTGGAGTCCAGGTTTCGAATCTCATTATATCTAACCGCATTGCTGAGTTGTAGAGACAATGACACACGTGTCTGTCGATTACTAATATGTATTTTATTTGAATTATTCAAAGTTCACACAAAATTTAAACTAAAGCTCAATAATGTATAATACGACTGGAGCTGTAATTTAACATAACATAATCTTTATTAATTAAAAAATATATATTTACAAACTAGTGTTTCTGCTAATTTCGTAAATAAACACATTTGTGGCACCCAACATTTACCAGAAATTCACAAAGGGGCTTTATCATTATATACTGATGAAGCCCTTTTGTGAAGGTTTGGTAAATTTTGGGGCATAAATAAAGATAGTATAGAAGTTAAACGACTTATTTATATTGGAAATGCAAGAAGAATTGCTAAACAGATATATCAATGAGTATGTTTTTCAAATATATATATATATATATATATATATATATATATATATATATATATATATATATATATATATATATAAATTAGTGTTCCTGGGATGTAGAAAATGGTAACGTACTTTTTCATTGCTTCCCAAAATAAATATTTTGCTGTTAAAGTCACGTAAAACTAATGAGTAGGGATGCTGAAATAAGTGCCATCTTAGGCTAGGATGTTGAACGAATTTCAATATAACTGTACAAATGAAAACGAATGCACATGGAAAGGGAAATGCTTAATCCCGGATGTAGCATACAAGTGAAACGTTATTGAAAAATATAGAGCTATAATATACATTGGGCTCACTGTGTGCAGCTTCAAGGAGAGATTTAGAAATCATATATTCTGTTTTACGGTGTCAAACACTCACTCTCATAAGACAAAACAACTTTAACTAAATGGGTTAGAGAATTGCGTAGCAGCAACACGTAGTTCAACATGAAATGGTCTATATTGTGTAGAGCAGGAAAATACAAACCTAGCACATCTAAGAGATGCAACCTTTGCAGTCTGGAATCATATTATATCATTATGTCCAATGATAATTTATTGAACAAGAGACATGAGATGGTACATAACTATTTGCACAGGTCCGTGTATACTCTCTCTCGTCTCAGGCCACATTAGATAGCTGAAGTATGAACTCTTCCTGATCGCAATCATATAGATAATGACACTATAAGGGATATTAGGTTAGAGTAACAAAGCTTAGAAGAAGAAGAAGAAGAAGAAGAAGAAGAAGAAGAAGAAGAAGAAGAAGAAGAAAAAGCAAGAGCAAACGTAAGAAAGGGTAATTCGACATTTGACTGTCGAAAGCTACTAAAGAAGAAAAAGAGAAAGAAAAAAAATCAGTGCTTGGATATCGCCTGCTGATTGAAATCCAATTCGAATTGAGAACGTCAAAAGTCTACTAGGATTAGTAGTAATTTGAAGCAGTTAACGTCGGGGTTCGAAACAAGAGAGGTGGAGGAAACAGGGGAGGATGAGAAGGAGGAAGAAGAGAAACAAAGGTTAAAAGTTAGCCAGAGTCATATTCATTTAAATTCATCTCGTATAGAATCGATCTAGCAGAAGGAAAGGAAATGTTTTCTCTTGCTTTTTTCTTCTTCTTCTTCTTCTTTTTCTTCTTCTTCAACTGACGTTCTAAAGAAACTGGTTGATTGTTCTCTCTTTCTTCTTCTTCCTCTTCTTCATTTTCTTTGTCTTTCTCTTTTCATAACATTCCTCGCGTCCCTATTCCCCCCTTTTTGTTGTTCTCTGCACGTGACATTTTCTTCCAATCGCATTCTTTGTATAAATTTTTAAACTTTTCCGTTTTGAAATAAAGTTTACTAACCGAACGAAAATGGTCGTATCTTGACGGACGAAATATCTCGGTAGAACTTTACAACATGAGTTTTTGAGTTTATTTTTGTTAGTTGTTGAATTTCTTATTCTTTATTCCATTTTTATTTTTACATATACATATATATATATATATATATATATATATATATATATATATATATATATATATATATATATATATATATATATATAGTAAGTTATGAAGATATATTTATAGGTACAGAGAAGCTTCCGCGTTTCATCCCCGGAGGGAACTGCTTTAGCCTGACGATTCTCTCCGGAGATGAAACGCGGAAGCCGCTATGTAATTTAATTGTCATAAATATATTTTCATAACTTACTACCTAGCTCTACTCACGTATTGAGCACTGTACATACTGAAAATTATACATAAAAATTATGATCTCCTTTTAGCATTTTATGTGCATACTACTACTACTAATAATAATAATAATAATAATAATAATGATATATATATATATATATATATATATATATATATATATATTGCAACAAAACGCGTATGTTGCTCATATCGTGAAAATGACGCTATATATTCCTTAATAAATCTATTTTGATTGTTCAGTCGGACGTATACGTCTGTTTTTAATTGCTAAGATTAAATAATGTTATTAATTAAGTATGTACTTCCAAGCTTTGGAACCCAGAAAAGGCAATGAAAAATAAATAACATAAAAAGGCTCTTAAAATGTAAATAGGTACAGCTTTTATACTTATGGAGTTTGCAACTAATAGACATGCTCATTTATCGTCTTTGCCAAACGTGGGGTATCATAGCAACGTTTTTAAATTAAAAATAACATCAACCTTAAATAAACTATTGGCCCGTTTTAATAAAAAAATCATCGGTATAGAAAGGAATAATAGTTGTTTACTGTAAATTTGAAATCCAAAATTAGTTTTTACTTAGTTTTGTTTCTCGCATTCCTCTCTAAGTACCCTCCATGTTGTTAAAAAAATAGGTTTTCTCATAATGGAATTCATGTACCAAAATAAATTTTGGTGAAGAAATATATAAGCAAAAAGAGTCGATTAAATAATAAAATTGATAAATTATTTTACTTCAATCCCGTATTAAGGACAAAGTGAATGTTTGTTAATGTAATATTGAACAGTTATTTGTATATTTGTTTTATTTTTTAGAGATTTTTTAAAACTAATAAATCAAATTAACATAAATCGGTCTAATTGAAAAGCATATTTGTTTAATTAAATAAATTGCTAAAAATATAAACAAATCCATTAAATAATTCTGCATGAAAAAATATTTAAAATACTTGTTTTGTTTAAAAGTGTAATCTTTTTACGAAAGCCAAGCACGGATATAATTCGCATGTTTTGTATATTTGTTATCTGTGGGGATTTTCTATCTTCTGTGTGCTTTCTTTACACTTTTTGTCCCACCATACTGGACGTAAGAAAAATATGAAAACAAGATAAAATGTATTTTGTGTGACATAAATCTGATTTTTTTACTCATAAATTTTTGGCAGTGTTCTTTAATAAAAGTTTAAAATGAAAAATGAAAAGGATAATTTAGCATTTATTTTATGTTTTATAAACAATTGTCCGCTCTTTAGTCGCCATTTATTGAGATACTAATCAATTATCGTTTTTAATTTAACTTAGAAAGATTTAATATACAAAATAACAATTAATTAATTGTTTTTTCTAGCATTCAAGAAGATTGTCAGTTCGTGGAAAGCAAAAAGCAAAATAAAATAAAAGAAAAAATGAGTAGGCGTTTAAAATGTCGATTTTTCTTAGCATTGCAATTCAATTTTAATGATTGTAAAACAAATAGACATTTACTTAAATAATCTTTAAAAAAAGAGATAAAAAAATTATTTGAAAATAGAATTCTAAAAAAAAACATGGATTTCTAAATTTGAATACACAATTAAAAGAAAACGACGGTAACCTAATTTATTATCCAATATATTCACTAGGAAAAAACACCTTTTGTCTTGTTTACATTATAAACAATACTTATTGAAAATATACTGTATTAATTATCACTTTGCTATTTATGCATATCTATATTGAAACAAACAGGCAGTACTATATATTAGAGACGATCTTGGCGTTTTCCGGGTTTTTTAATTTTATGTTTTGTTTAAGTTTTTCTATTCTTTAAGTCAGTCAGTTTTTTAATTAGACCGTTTTTTACCAAATAATTTTTTAATAGAATTTTGAAAATTAATTATGGCGGCACCGTTAAATTCTTAATGGAACCTTTAGTTGGGAACCAGTTTTAGGTTTGTGGTTTTAATCGAGAAGAAAATCAAAATGACGTCTGGCTGGATCTGACTGAAATAGAAATGTTACATGAGCAAAAAAGGGATCACCATTTTTCTTCGAAATAAATAATGGCTCCACACTGAAATATATATGAAGTCTTATTCACGGTAACATAGGAACACAATTAAGATAGTACAATGGGCTGATTGATGTCGATTAGACCAAATAATATCCTGGAGTTCCTCGACTCGTCGACCGTTGGCCTAGGTAGCAAGCGTATGATATGGTCTTGTCTCTTTGAGAGATGAGCAGGAACTGAATATCCGCGTGGTTTGTCTTTCGCGCGAAAACGATTCATCGCGTATGAATGTAGTTAGACGCAGAAGGGTCATACGCCCACACGGTGAAAAAGCGATGAATATGTAATTGTCAAGCCGAATTACAATCTCACTGTCAGTCACGTAGACCTATACAAAATAGTTCGCTAATGCAACTACTACAAACCAAATTGTTATAAACTAATATGTTGCTTTAATCTCTATTCATAAAATTATTTAATGTAAATAGTTTCTAACATTCTGAATTCTTTAGCACATGAGGATTAGCTAATCATTTACATAGATTTCTATTGAACTGGTTGAATTCTTCCAAATACTTTCAAATTTCAAAGAGTCAAGAACTAATTCATTTTTTGTCAACTATTAACAAAATTACTTATTTGTTTAAGAAGAAACTGAAATAGATTTTGATGGATTTAATTTCGTTTTTTTTTTAAATAGGATTTTTTTACAGTTCGTTATAGTACTTTACTTTATTGCATTTTTAATTTCAATAGATAATCGATTTAGAATAAATATAAATATGTAAGTCATGAAGAGGGGTGACATAGACAGACATACGAGAAGTGGTTACATAATTTCATCAATATAGAGATTATCACATTGAATTGTCGGATGTTTTTCTACTTCGATCGAAATCGATGAACCTGTTTATCAACTCTACGCTTTGTTGTATGTTATCTTTTTGTTTCCTTTTCAACTCTATTACTTCAGCGTATTTTACACTTTACCCCTTGTTACTCCTATCCAAAATGGTTTCATCGTTGTTATAACTCTCGCGCCTCGGGTTATTCGCCTGCCTAAAGAAAACCAACAAGCGTCGATGCCCCTCCTTAAATACAACGAAGCCGACACGTCTCTATTCGCCTTTTTATTCTTCTTCAATGCATCGGTGCTTTCGAGGGAACAGAAATAACAACAATAAAAGGCTAACAAAATATAAGAATCACCCGCCATAAGAAAGAAAGAAAAAAGAGAAAAAAACGAGAAAGAGAGAGAGAGAGAGAGAGAGAAAGAGAGAGACCGAGAGAGAGAAGAGAGAGAGTGAAGGGAAAGAGACACACACAAAAGGGAGGAAGCGACGAGATTCGCTTGAAAGTTCCTTGTGTTTATTTTAACATGAAACCGATTCAATAGATTTTATAGCTTTTTTGCTTTTTAGTCCTTTATTTCCCTTCTTTGTTTCCATTTTAGATTCTCTTCCTATTTAATTAGCTAAGCTTTGTGCATCGCAAACGCAATTATGCGTAACTTGATTATATTACGTCAAGTTCTCAACGGGAATTTCCTAGAAAATCAGCATTCCATTCTTAGGTTTTTGACCAGACGCGAACACTAAAAAGATACAAACAGAAAAAAAGAGAACTTTCATGAACAAGTTCTCTTTTTTTTTCACTAAATTCCATTTTTTTTACACTAAAAATTTTGAGATATACAGAACAGACACATGTTTGTGTATTTCGTGTAATTGTGACCAAAGCAACCCGCGTCATGTCCTCTATGCATGTTCACAATCGTTTATATGTGCATGTGGCGATATTATCTATTGTTTGTTTATCTTTCTTGCTACGTGATTCTCGTGTATATGTGTTTAAGATTCTGCGATTCAATTATCCTTCTGTGTAATCCAGTCGTTAACTTAACAATTTCTAATATGGCCATCAGCATTTTCTAAAAGTGAAAACATGTCCGGTGTTATCCTATTGTAACTAAGGCCGATAACCAAAACATAACATGTGTTATCTAGTTGACAAGAATGAACACGAAGTAATTGTTTTTAAAGACATGATTTTTTAACGGAGAAGAATCTAACGTATTTTTAAGAATCAAAGTATTTTTAAGAATCAACGTATTTTTAAGATAAAAGAATCAGAATTGTCGATCGTTGTCAACTTTGTCAGTGATAAGCCTAAGTTTGAGAGTTTTTGTTCGGTCGTTAATTTTCTTATTTTTTATATTATTATTTTATTTCGTGTGTCCGTTGGAAATGAATCTTATTTGTCACAAACTAGTTACTACGATTAGACTCAGATTCATAGGAAAAGCAAAACAAACTCCAGGTATTGTATATCTACTCTTGAAACTTTATTGCACTTTCACGCAAAATCCGATGCTCAGGCTCAGATGTGTACTAACAAACTCCTTAACATCTGTATACATAAAATACAAGTCGAAACACAACGAAAACACGAATTCTTAAATTTCGATCGATTTTTTTACACTTGTTTATCGCGTGACGTCACCGCATATGGTCATGTCTCTATCTAAAACGGAATCGCGTGCATAACGTGACAATACTCATGAAAATGTGATTTCACATCATATTTCATATTTGATATTTGATTTATTGCGAAATAGTAAAGAATTAATTAATTATTAAATAAGAAATCAACTTCTCAAAACTTTAACCGAAGCGAAACAAAACAGTATACATCGCACAGAAAACGGGCTCAATATCAATTAATAAAGAGCTAGCTTTAATATTAATTATCTGTCATTGTCTCATATTAATAATAAATTATTTAAATATAATATAGTCTTAATAAGGAATTAAAGCAATAATTTGTTATATCTTTCATGAGATAGATTTACAGAAAATATATTATTGATGTCTCAATAAAATATACAGATATTGATGTCTTGATAAAGAGCTTGTTTTAATATGTATTATCTGTCATTGGCTCATATTAATGATAAATTATTTTAAAATAATATAGTCTAAAGAAGGAATTAAAGCAATAATTTGTTATGTCTTTCATGAGATAGATTTCAAGAAATATATAGATATTGATGTCTCAATAAAATATATAGGTAGTGATGTCTCAATAAAATATATAGATATTGATGTCTCTATTCATCTTTTAATGTTTTGAACTAAACATGATTTAACTCTTACTTAAGTTTTAGAGAGAGGTGAAAAGGGAGCCAGACACAAAGAAACGAGGCTGCTGCTAATAGCAGGTTTTTACTTAAGGAATAAAATAAAATTTCTTCTGTGTTCATTAAGCCAATGCTTTTCTCCTACTCCTTCTCCTGCTCTCTCGCTCCCTCTAACTCCCTCTTTCTTTCTCTGTAGCTCTCTCGCTCCCTCTAACTCCCTCTTTCTTGCTCTGTAGCTATCTCTCTCTCTCTCTCTCTCTTTCTCATTGAGGAATGTTTCCGTGTTAAACGATTTGTTTGAGGCTAACTCTTTTCCCTTTCAAAAATTGACTAACTGTTCTGGTAAAACTCCAGTTTTAATTATCAATTTACCGTAACTTGTTTAGAAAGAGCTACTGCTATTCAAATACGGTGTATCCGTCCTTTAACTTACTTCTAGCTTTAATAGAATCTCTCCTCGATATTGAATGACACTGAATTTTGTTATATACATATGCATTTACGGCACGAATAAAGATGTAATAATATAATATATATATAATAATAAGATATTATTAATAAGATATTAAGAACTTGAAGCATAACAAACTTTAACAAAAAGGAGTGGATTATGTATGGAAAACAAAACAAAGAAAGGGGGCAAATCAAGAAGACCTTTCAAGTTGATAAAAACATGGAAATAATATGATTTTAAATAATATTAAGTAGTATCTTATTTTTGTACTACTACTACTACTACTACATCATCATCATCATCATCATCATCATCATCATCATCATCATCATCATCATCATCATCATCATCATAATAATAATAATAATAATAATAATAATAATAATAAGAAGAAGAAGAAGAAGAAGAAGAAGAAGAAGAAGAAGAAGAATAAGAATAATAATAATAATAATAATAATAATAATAATAATAATAATAATAATAATAATAATAATAATAACAAGTATAAGCTAAATTATTCCATTATCAGCTTACGGACACACATTAAAAATGAGATAGTCCTATCAGCAAAGAAGATAATGATTGGTGATGAATATAATGTTGCAAAGGTAAAGTCGATTTTTAACTGAATTATTCCCAAATCAGATTATTTCGTCCTGTCGACTAAAACAGTACATTTAAATAAAAGCAAGTATCCGTGGCGTAACGAATAAAGTACAAAGTAACATTCAGTTCTAAGAGATTCAAGGTTCAATCCTCAGTGCGGGCGATGCTAAGATTACAATTGCGAATTACTTAAGACTTTTAACGCGTTATGGCTGACGGAACGAGAACATGCTATCCTCGTGGATTAAATGAATGGTTCCGTTCGAAATTCTGTACATATTCCTGAGTTCAACAGAATGATTCCCGGATTCGACAAGATACCCCTGAAGGAGGTCGTGGGTTACATCGGCTGAAACGTTGTGAGAATAACACTAAAGATGAGACAAGTAGTCCGAATAATCCAAATTATGCATAAATAAAAACATCTCAAAAAGTATCATTCGTTTAATTGATCTGAAGAATATTGAGCTAACAATTGTTTTTACAACAAAAGACAGGGAATTTTTATTTTAAGAAATAATCACATTGTTACCATTTTAAATAAATAACGATATATTCGTCTCATGTATGAAAATAATGTTTAACTGACAATGAGAATTACTTTTGTCGAAAAGTGAAAGAGTTATGTTTTCTTAATTGTATAGACCCTAACAGACATTAATTATTTAAAAAAAGAATATTATTGTCAATACTAAATTATACAGATTGATAAGGAAAGTATCGTGGAAGTTCCATGGGGTTCTGTTAATACAACAACATACTTGCTAAAAATTAAATTTGATACAAGGAGCATGATAACATTTTACATTGTAACTGCAATTATATGTTTACGGTTATTTTGAATTATTTGGTAGCAAGGTCGGATATTCGTCAGTTTGTCAGAGTACCTTCTCTAGTGAATTCGATACTAAAAGCATTACACTTCATGACTGCATTTTTCGATTTGCTTCTTTCATTTCTGTTTCTGCAGCTGTTAGCATCATTTATGAACTGTTATCTTTCGTTAGTGTTTCATCGTTTTTCATATGCAGCATAATTGTCTTTGATTTCTTTTCAAACTTTTCCAAATTTTCGAATTATCTTATTTTCATACTAAATTCTCTCTCTTCTTTGCAAAATATTTTTTCCTTAAAAATCATGTATAACAAAAGGAGAAATTTATATATAAACACGTTTTTTTTTTAATAGAAGCAACCATAATCGTGCTAACATAAACAAACCATGTTTATATAAATCAGTGAAAATTCAATATCAGATCTAATGGAGTTGAATAAAAAGCATAGAGACTTGCTTTAGATAAAGGAAAGAGAGAGAGATAGAGATATAAAGAGAGAAGTAGAGAGGGAGAAGGGGAAATAGATTGAGAAGAAACGAGAGGAAGTCATTCAAAATGGCGGCTTTATTAACAAAAGTTGAGATTGAAACCGGGGCGCTGTTAATTTGCCTGTATCTCTGATGACGACCAGCTGTTAAATGTCTCAGACCGGAAAAACAAAAATGGTTCGTGATTTCTTTCTTTCCAAACGTTTGGTCAAAATGGAATATTTTCTTTTCCTTTTGATGTGGGGACAAACAGAAACCGAGGAAAGGGTGCCACCAATTATGAGGCCGCACTCTTTCGATAACTAATCGTTTTTTTTTAATTGTTTTCTTTTTTTTTTTAATTCTTCTAAATTAGTTGCGTGGTTAATGCTTAGACTAACAAAATACCATTTATAACAAAATATTGGTATTTTTTAGAAATTCTAAAAAAAAATGTGCTTCCTTATCATACTGAATGTCGGTGGGAAGAGGTGAAGTTGTCAGTACTCTTGTGTCGTTGAAGCCTTAGTCGCAGGGACGAAATCTACAATCATTATTATAGTTCTACATATTCTTGTGTATGATACCATAGAAAACTAACAATATCCCAAATGACCTTCAATTGGGACATGGCTGCTTGAGCAATGGTTCAATAGAGTGATGCAGTGGTCCAGTGGTAATCAGCGTGCTATGTTCCAATCGTTCCGGGGCTATAGGAATTATGACACTATTATTGTTTGACAAGCAACGAATTCTACATACACAGCTTTCCTGGGTATTGTCTATTTTAGTTTGATCTAGTTAATCATGCACGCTTATCAGCAGCGATTCCGTTTCTCTGTTTAAGTGTCCTTTTCGTGGATATGTCCACATGTTTTCGTGCGTGTCTTCTCTAGTTAGTCTTATGAACCGTTTATGCAACTGCTTCTTTTCTCTTCTTTTATTTCCAATTCTGATGCTCATTGGTTATTTTGGTGGTGACTCCTTTCTGCGATGATCACAATTGCTACGTTCTTGATTATGTATTCTTCTAATTCATTTTTGTAGCATCCACACAGTATTCTATATAGAGAGTCATCCTTCTCTCTTTTTTCTGGATGTAGTGCACGGTCATTAGATTCAAAGTTTTATGACCCAGATCCTTGAGTTACTCTATTATCTGTTTTATTTGTCTAGTTTATGAAGGGTTATCGTCTCTTTCAATAGTGTATCTTTGATCGTGTCTGCTTTTGAAAATCCCAAGTATTTATAAGGCCTTTGTCTGCAAAGTGTCATTAGCTTCTTTTAGTTAAGTCATCCCCTCCATTGTGTCGATTTTTCCGTTTTCATTGCCAGTAGTGCACATGTTTCCATTCCGAGTGTGCTGGTTTAAGATTCTGGCTGCGTTTATCAGCTTTTAACTTTCTTTTTGTTTTTACAAATATCATTAGGTTGTTTATTCGCTTTCCTGTGTCTGTGAACTTGTATGAGACGTTAGACTTCTCGAGTGTGCTGTTATTTGCCATAAAAGGTATGACAAAAACAATAGTTGTGATAGTGAGTTTCCATAGAAAATTCCTCTGTATTTTTATCTCAGTCAGGTATTGTCTTCCAGTTGTCAGTTCCAGTCTCCATGTTTCCATCGCTTTCTTTATAAATTAATAATTTTGTCAGATATTTTGTACGTCCTTAGACACTCAAGTACCTATGCAAGGAGGATACTGTCGTAGCGTTTCTTGTAGTCTACCCATTCCATTGCTAGGTTTCTTTTTCTGATTAATATCTCCTTCAGGATCTATGTATAGCAGATCATGTGTCCCTCTTGTCATTTTCAGGAATCCTTTATATTATTCAGGCAGTAGTTCACAGTCATTAAGGGAGTGATAGATATGTATTGTCTGTTTTCCCGTTAGAATTTTGCATGTTGTTTATTAGCAGGTTATTGGTCTGTAGTTTATTGGCATCGTTCCCTTTTTGCTGTATTTTTCTATTAATGTTTTTCTTTCCTTTGTTATCCACTCTGGTATGTCATCTTTTTATGTTTAAAATTAGATTTTCATGCAACTCCGTGAATTTCTTTAACCAGTATGCAAGTAGTTCGTCATGGCGCTTTACAAGTTGCTGTCTTTTGTGGTAATTTCGAATTTGTCTAATTTTCCAATCAAATTTCTTATTCTGGTTTTCTTTCACCATTCTTATGACGAAGTTATGCTTCCGTTGTAGCCCTGTGCTTACTGATTTCGCACAAATCAAATTGTTTAAATCTGTTATAGGATATTTCTATATTTAATATATTCCTTTCTTCGTTCCTTGGTGATGGACTATTCTTTTGCCCCCTTGCATAATTGCTTTGATGTGTTCAACTTCTGCTGCTTCCTCATAAAAGATGTAGTAATTGCTTTTTCAGTGTTTATATCACGTCAGTTTTCTAACCTGTGTGTTTTAAATGCGACGCGTTTCTTGATGCCTTATGTTTTGTTCCATCTTTTGCCTTTCCTATTATTTCCATAAGCTCCAGTTCTGAACACCATCCTCTCTTGAGAATATAACTTGCTCGATCTGCCATCCTTTGTTCCGCTGCATGGTACTAAGTAGACATGCACTATATATTCTCCATGCGTTTCAGGTAATAAATGCTTTTGCAGTAGCACTCCATTACCAGTTCATTTTCTTTTGTAGTTCATTTCTTCCTCCGAGTTTCAGGTTTGCTGCAGTGATTATTTATATTTACTTATATTTTGTCCGTGGAATAAAAGACGTTACTTGTTTTTGGTCCGTAGTATTCTTGTTCCGTAAATTAGAGGAACCAACATTCGCAAGATGCCAACCATGTCCACCATGTTGGACATAAAGGGAGCACCTGTCGAGCAGGACACTTAGATTTCTCTTCTGAATCCAACAGGTTTCAATAATATTTAGTTTCATTTGTCATGTTTTGTTCCATATGGCAACGTCAGGCCCAGGTTAATTTTACCCGTGATACTACCCAGGGGTAGTGTTTATCTCTCACTTTCCTGGGATATCACTTGAACTATCATATATACAAAAGAAAAGAAGTTAGGGTTAGGGTTAGGGCTAGTTCCAATAGTCATCATCATCATCATCATCATCATCATCATCATCATCATCATCACGACGACGACGACGACGACGTCGTCGTATACTTTTCCACTGTTTATAAATATAGAATTACTTTTATTCTATCTTTCAACCTTTGGATATAATTAAAAACAAAGGCCTATATTAGAGTAAAATGTTGCAACAAATCCAATGGTGGTAGTCATGTTATATTAACAGGGTTTAAAATGATAATTTGGGGTCTGAATTCCTGCCGGACGTTTGTAAACACTAACGACGATTTTTTCTTATTTGTAACGAGAAGGTTACGCCGGCGTGAGAAGTGTTAGGCGGAGGATAACTCAATGCAACAGTTTCGTAAAGACTAGCGTTTAACTTTTATGTGTACATCTATTGGGAGGACTACGTCCAACCCCCCTTCGCTTCACTCGAAAATAAATCTGAGAGGGGACGAGTTTATTGTCTGTCGACTTGGGCTCTTTTATTTAGGAGATAGTACTGACAGGACTATACATGTATGTTCCCCATCCAAGATTTCTCTTTGGGGGAAGGTGGATTTTACTCACATATTAAAGACCGATCTTATGCAAGTATCCTCACTTTTATTCATGCCCCTACTTGAAATGATTTTATATAAAATAAGAAAAAGGAAAGAAAAAACAACCGACACACATTGATCTAAATGAAATATTCTCTTTGAAACAAAATAAATATTCGATTGAAAAGCGTTGTTAGTGCTTGTGATAATGTAGTAATTCCATGAAAATCAGATGTATTTGAAGTCCGTGTGTTTTGAGAATATGTTAACATTTTGGGTTCCAGTGGCTCACCCCTACTGTGTGTAAAAACTCTTTTAAAAAATCGAACATTTTAGAATCTTGCTTAATTTAAATCGGAGATATTTTAATTATCAAATGAGGAGATGCTCTTGATGCACACTCACGCCCCATCAAAATACTCAGATGGTCTTTTAATATTAGAAATATTTCTCAGTTAGTCTCTAATATCTATGCTTCAAGTTTCATGGCAATCAAAAAAAATATTTTTCAGATGTAGGTGTTACTTTTATGACCCCTAAACACCTCAAAATATTTTCAATCTATGAATACCGTCCTTGCTGATTAAAAATATTCCATTAGTTTTACTCAGAGATTGATCGTTGAAAACGGCTGTGGATACACACATATCGACACGCCTACATATATAGACGTTTGTCAAAAATAATCTACAACTATTTTTAATCCTTCCTAGACACAAGCCCAGTCAAATTATACTTACCCAATAATGACGCAGGGGGTTCGGCTTATAATTTTAAATATATTAACTGATATAATAGATGCTTAGACAGACTCGTAAATCTTGTAAAAGGCAGAACTAAGAGAAAGCAGGCAAAACGAATTTAACCGACGGTAGAAAGAACTAACAAAAAACTGCGATATGGAAGGAGTGAAAAAGACTATGATAGGACATACGTGTATGCCATCATCACCTTTAATATCACATATAGAAGGAAGACTCAGCGTTCTCCCGAAGTTAGATAAAGAATCCCATGCTATCTTGCGATTATCCTATAAAACTCTATTTTTTTCTCATTTATTAATTTTGTAATATTAATTTTGTTAGGTTGGGCCAAGGAATCTACTCAGTATTGATTATGTGAGAGAGTGTACATGTTACATTGACTGGTTTTAACATACGTTGTAAAGTCGGAGTCGTAGAAGAAGAAGAGCTCTCGTCCGTTGATCCGAAATGGGGCGATGTGTCGTTTCTTGATTCGGCGAATTCTAACAGCCCGGGAACTATGTGTACTGCCTTGTGCGTTCCTTCTCGCCGTCATTTGTCGCTGCCTGCAGCTATTTATACTAACCTTAGTCGTTGTCGCAGCTTCGTTGTCGCGACTATTCGTACTACCTTGTTGTCTGTAGCTTGATACTGTGTCGCCTGCTATCCACTGTTAGCCTTCGCCGCCGTCATAATCCTCGTTTCTTCTCACGATCCTGGCGGTATCTTCGTGGGCTGAAATCAATCTTTTTATTCAATGAAGTACAACAAAGCTTTTACTGTTTTTTTTTTTTAATTCGAGCCATTTTTTTTATTTACTAGCTAATAGACGACAATGAGCGATCGTTGTTTAAGAGAGAGAGAGAGAGAGAGATTACGCTAGTAATTTCTTAACTATTTAGGGAGGGAAATTGGAGATTCATTCTGTGTCTCTTATGTTGGGATTCAAAATCCCTTAAACTTGTAACAGCTACATTTTATCGTTCGATGTTCTTTCCTTGGCTTCCAGGCAAGAACTGATGAAATCTCAATTTAGTTTTCTCACAGCGAAAAACTCTGACATCACGAAACCTCGTGATCATGCCAGATGTGACCCAACCTCTTGAACCCAAGGTTACGTTACTGTCTCCGCAAACCGTGGGAAACACATCGCCCAACTTTGCACGGGATGACTCCGCCACAAACCGCGCAAGTCAAACCCGATCTCCAATAGATGCGTCCATCATCATAACCAGTATTCAACATACATACAGTGGCATTCATTAGAATTAATTATTGGTATATGTATCGTGTTAATGCCTGTGAACACACCGGGTGTTTCCCGTAAATCAATAGGTAACCCTGTATATTTCTGCTTCAAATCCTAAACCCCACATTACCATTTATATATAAATGTAATAGAATACTCTTCACTAATTTGTTTCTTATAAAGATTGACTATACAAAGAGTAAGCAAGGATTGACAGGGCCTTGTTTCTGGCAATAGTAAGATGTTACTAATGCCTGACTCTCTATTGCAATACATTTATCTTTCCTTTTTTATACAAAATGTTGATTGCTTTTTCCCACTTGCTAAAACACCTCATCTATCGTACAAGGGCATAAGAGTGGCGACGGGATTTGAAGGACGTACTTCGAAAATATTTTCAAGTCACTATGATGGAAAAAAATCAAGTTACGTAGAGTAATATACAATAACGAATAATCGATTTCCTAACGGCTAGACTCATTTTTTCGTAAAGGAATAATGTTAGACCTGACAGAATTAAACCTGTTGAAAATTAAAATCAATTGTTTTCCTTTCTCTCTCCGGAACAATTTACTAAAAAGGTTTCAAACTGTTGGTTGCAAATAACTATGAAAATAAAGACAAAACTATTGGTTGCAAAGTTCTAAAGAAAAGTGTAAAAACATTTTTGGTTGTTCTATCGTTTTGATAAACGATAATGATTTTGAATTTGGTAAACGATATTGTGTTTGAATTTGTTTTCTAGATAAAACATTTTGAAACTTTTAGAAAGTGGAACAATTCGCAGAATTGACTAAAGCGTTATGTGCTAACATACAGGGTGGGCCAAAATAAGGGTCCTATCTTTAAATTTGAATAACGTGAATTTGAATAACTTCCACAAAATAAAAGTTAAACTCACCAAACTTTATGTGTGTGTAGACTGACCCTTCCGGGATTTTTTTAAATAAATAAAACAAATTTTAGCCGAAAAACACTTCTTAAAACTTACAAAAACTAAAGTATTGTTTTTTACACTGTTTTGAGTTTTTTAAGCAAAAATAATGTTTTCTAAATGAGGGTACGTTCCTTAGGGCTAATACGGCTCATGCTTGCTTCGGAAGGGGTCCTTTACTTATTCTAAAAAAAAAAAAATCAATAAATAAAAAAGTTATAAATTTTTAAAAATAGGACCCATATTTTTGCCCACCCTGTACAACTGCACCAGCAGCAACAGGAATAAATTTTTAAAAAAATCAGAAAAGATTTTCCAGGGTGAATTACTGCAATTATGCATATTAAAAACTAAAAACAGGAAATTATTAGATAGAATTGCGTTTTCTCAACAACTGAGGAACGAAATTCAAGATTTTTTTTCAGCCGGAAGTATAACTAATTCTTTATCAGAATTTAAATACGACCCAGAAAATTGCGTCACTTTTTCAACATATTTTGTAGATACGAAACAGTTGTTGTTTTTCGAAAGGATGTGTCCAATATTCAGAGAAAATAACATTGTTGTTAGAAACGATTAGGCACAAAAGAAAATACGAACTATACTGATCTTCTAGAAACACTGGACGAAATCACTTTGAAAGAGAAAATAAAAATCTATCGAGAATATTATATGAACAAAGCAGTTAGTTCTATGCCAAATATGAATGTTTGAACATTGTGAAACTAGAAAATGAAAATTCTGTTACGTACGCCGGAAACGTAAATTCAATGGAAATTATTTAGTCATTTGTCAGTCGATATGTTTAAATGCTTCATTTTTGTGCAAAGGTAGACATGTGATAAAAATATCCAATCCAGAATATTGACAAGAATGTAGCAAAACCCAGAAGGGTTCTAAAAACTGATGAATGTGAAGCGTAACAACACGAAGATTGGCGAAAAAATATTTCTCATTTTCCGTCTATTCAAGTATGGAAATTTGTATAAAATAAGACAAAGCTATATCTGTGTGATGGTTGTAGGGGTTCACATTTGAAGAAAGGCTGTTTTGTTTTTACGACAAAGCTTGTTTTGTGTGTGGCT
Organism: Sepiola atlantica; assembly: GCA_963556195.1. Lineage (NCBI taxonomy): Eukaryota > Metazoa > Mollusca > Cephalopoda > Sepiida > Sepiolidae > Sepiola > Sepiola atlantica. The sequence goes on along the minus strand of OY744537.1, from coordinate 5,504,335 downwards.
ATATCGGACACAAACGTACTCACCGAAGAAATAAACATAACATACAAAAAAAAATGAAATGTGAAACTAACGTAAATTGTGTCTTGTCCGAAAAAGAAACAAAAATGGTGAGAACGAAAGTAAAAGGTGCCACTTCTTTTGGACGTTGGTAGTGATAGTTTCTATAAAAACGAACTAACGTTGAAAGAAATACGTAGTCCTTCATTAAAAAAAGATGATTATAGATATGATGTTTATTGTCATTATATCTTGATTTTATTCTTCCTGATAGATCATAATAGTAGCGCAAAACTTTTCTGTACGGGGAAATTATTTGTATCTATCCTGAGACGGGTATTCTACGAGTGTGATACATATAATGATGAATATTAATCAAGCTGAAATGATGATTCCGCTGGGCACGGAGATTTACTAAAAATGTCTAAATCTGCCCTTTTGGATGAAACTGCGGTACATTGCTGAAATATGTAATATACAGTATCTAAATAAATTATATTAGTTCTCTTATATGATCGAGCACTTTATTTGATTTCTTTTCATATACAACCTGACACACTATATATATACATATATATATATATACATATATATATACATAAATATATACATATATATACATATATATACATAAATATATATATATATATATATATATATATATATATATATATATATATATATATATATATATAAAGGGGTAAGGCTACCAACATTTGTAAAAAGTTTTTTTTCAGGAATTTTTTATTATTTTGTTTATTTTATCATTTTATAATTTTATATAACGCGTTTATAGCGGTGGTTTGCAATCATCAGATATGCAAATCCATTTGAAGAAATGTCTTTCGATTTAAAAATCGACAGACATAACATAGCGGACTACCGCTAGAAACTCGTTATATAAAATTATAAAATGATAAAATAAACAAAATAATAAATAAATGTTGAAAAACAACTTTTTACAAATGTTGGTAGCCTTACTCGTTTACATATATACTTTTCTCTCGTTGAAACTGCACTAATACTGCACTACCCTCTGTTCTATCTATCTATCTATATATATATCTATATATATATATATATATATATATATATATATATATTTGTTTATAGTGATATACACAAGCACATGCATACATATACACATTTTTACAAGCCATTTTTAGGAAAAATATACGTTTGGTAGTGGGTGGGGGTGCATGAATATGTATGTATAAACACAGAAGCGTCCAAATGCATATTATGTAGATTAGAAGTTATGTGTGGATATATAGATACATAACTGAATTTGCGTGGATATATGTCTTGCCTCATTCACTATTTTCTCCTCTACACTATTGCAACGGTATGCAATACTGTAATTACCCATTATTCTCGGTTGAGTTTATATTGCCTGAAGATTCTTTGTTTTTAATAAAATCTCAGCTGAAAAATGTATGCACGTATGTAGCAAATAATGGTTGGATAAATAAAAAAAAGATAATTTAATACAGTTCTACATGGTATTGATCGATAGTTTACAAAAACGGTGGTTTAATTGGATTAGCATCTAGGAAACAACAACTTTACAGTTTTACAGAAAATAAGAACAAAATCGGTGCCCACGGTTATAAATCCTAACAAAGGGGACCTATAAAGACATGTTTATCGAAACTTAGTTCAGCTTCTGGTGTGTCTGTTTTACATGGGGCTGATCTTCTGTAAAACATTAATAAATAAATATTACGGTCTTATTTTTTTATTTTCCTTAATAATTAAGCACTCTGCTGAGATTTTCTCCCACTAACCTTACATATAATATATATATATATATATATATATATATATATAATTCATAGTTGCATTCTAATGGCCATAGGGAGAATCAATCAAAAGCCATAAGTTTCATTTGTTATTTCTATCTCTTTATTTTCATAATTCGGCAAATACCTGTATTTCTTTTTCATCTTGCAAGTAATTTTTAAAAAATGATTCTAAATTTAATACTTTTAAAAAATCTTATGCGCGTTTCACAGCAAAGTCAATAGAAATATATGAACTTTAGTTAAACATTACTGATCATGAGAGCAGTATTTTTTTTTTTTAATAGTAATAGGTAAACATATTATTCCAAAGATTGGATCAATGAAGCTGGGAAAGTTTAAGAAGTATTGACAAAAATAACTACAAGCAAAAATACATGAAAACAACCCACATGAAAAATGGTGACAACAATCCAGGACCCAACCTCCCAAACAAATCGAAATCTCTTGATAAGAACAATAAAATTAAATAAATAATTAATCACTCATCCTAAAGATAGTTTTGTATGCATACAAACACAAAAAATAAATTAGTTAATATTAATTTTAATTACGAACCTACATTAAATAAATTTATCCAGTAAAACACTTCAGCCACTGCGCGTTTTCTGTGTTCACGATATAACCGTAATAATCAATTCTATAACACACCTGAGACGGGGAATCTATTTATGTTTTATTTGTATATGTATTTTAGTGTATTTCATTTTATTTATTTATGATTTTCATTATATGATTTTATTATATATATATTTATATATATATATATATATATATATATATATATATATATATATATATCATCTTTATTATCATAGTTATTATTTTTATCATTTAAATATATTTTCATTTATGTATATCTATTTATTTAATTTCATTTTCATTTCTACTTTCCTTTCATCCAGTTCTCCCCTGTGCTTAGATTTTCACTTGTGCCTTGCTCTGCCTTCGTTGTGAGACACGTATCTAAAAACATTGAACATCACACACCACTACCCTAAGTAAATGTACACTAACACGCACGCGTCAAATAAATAGATAAACAAACCACTCATCCCAAATATAACTTCTTTTCAATGTATATACAAAAAGGATATATTTAAAGGCCGGTTTATTCACGCTACGCACAACACGATACATGACATATCATATTAACATCTCTTTAATAAAACAACTTCAGCATTACAGTTTAACCAAACTTAGCTGACTTTTCATTTCCTTCTTACCCAACAAAAACACTTGTTGAATAGTCCTTTTGTTTTTTGTTTTTTGTTTTTCTCTATCTCACACAGCGATAAGATTTGATACAATGGCCGGAAAAGTGGGATTGAAAAGCCAGCGCCCTAGACTAAGATCACTCTGGCTAAGTAAAAAATGCTTAGGCAGTCCCGTCGGCATTCCTCGTTAGGGGTGGCTCAGGTGATTAGCAATACACTAGCCCTTTCTCAAAGGGTGAGAAGAGAAAGCATCGGAACAGATACTACACTGTGATCCTAGCCAAAAGGACAAGGACCATTTTTCTTCTTTTTTCTTTCCCGATGTCGAATGGTGTTGTTGCGTTCTTTTTTCTTTTGTTTATCGAAATTGAAAATGCGTGCGCCGATCCTTTGTTCTTCCTCGTCGCCGTGTAGGTTCTTCATCGTTTCTTTCCTTCTCGTCGTGACCGTGTCGTTCATCGTTGCTTTGTATAAGTTCTTCGCTGCGTTGTATAAAGAATAATTAAGATGAGACAGAGATTCGAAATTGAACTTTAGTTGAAAAAATTATGTTAAATGAGTTACAAGTACAATTATCACTTACGTATGAAGAAGAGAGACAGTTATATTCGTAACTTAACTATAGACAGATAGATTGACAGATAGAGTGATAGACCGGTAGAGAGCGCCGTATTCGATTCTCACAGTTTAGTTGTTTTAAGACATGTTTTTACGCCACCATTTACTCCCAGCTTCTAAAACGATCTGTTTTAAAATCTAATCTTTATTCGTCGCTTTTCCCACATAACGTTTCATACGCGTGACCTAATCCGCATTTCTCTTTGAGTCTGCTCGTTTTTACCCTACCTCGTAAAATCCGACACCGATGTCTGATCATTCTCATAACTTTATTGTTTTACGCCCGTGAAACTTCAGCGTTACTGCACTCATTAACCTGTTTCAACATCTATGAAAGGAAGTATGCCATTCATAATCTAACATACTGACTCCATGCGACATTGACCATTTATTTACATAACACATTAATCGTATATATTACGGAAGTGACGCAATAAAATTATAATCCCACAGATAATAAACATACGATAATTATACTGATATTATCACAGAACAACGTTTTATAAAACCAAAATAAATAATAACAACATCTAAAACATGACACCCCATAATTCCTTTACACCCCCCCTTAAAAACATGAAAAAAATCAAGTTACGTAGAGTAATAAACAATATTGTTTAAATATAACAATAACGAATAATCGATTTCCTAACGACTGGACTCATTTTTTTTCGTAAAGGAATAATGTTAGACCTGACAGAATTAAACCTGTTGAAAATTAAAATCAATTGTTTTCCTTTCTCTCTCTGGAACAATTTACTAAAAAGGTTTCAAACTGTTGGTTGCAAATAGCTATGAAAATAAAGACAAAGCTATTGGTTGCAAAGTTCTAAAGAAAAGTGTAAAAACATTTTTGGTTGTTCTATCGTTTTGATAAACGATAATGATTTTGAATTTGGTAAACGATATTGTGTTTGAATTTGTTTTCTAGATAAAACATTTTGAAACTTTTAGAAAGTGGAACAATTCGCAGAATTGACTAAAGCGTTATGTGCTAACATACAGGGTGGGCCAAAATAAGGGTCCTATCTTTAAATTTGAATAACTTGAATTTGAATAACTTCCACAAAATAAAAGTTAAACTCACCAAACTTTATGTGTGTGTAGACTGACCCTTCCGAGATTTTTTGAAATAAACAAAACAAATTTTAGCCGAAAAACACTTCTTAAAACTTACAAAAACTAAAGTATTGTTTTTTACACTGTTTTGAGTTTTTTAAGCAAAAATAATGTTTTCTAAATGAGGGTACGTTCCTTAGGGCTAATACGGCTCATGCTTGCTTCGGAAGGGGTCCTTTACTTATTCTAAAAAAAAAAATTAAAAAAATCAATAAATAAAAAAGTTATGAATTTTTAAAAATAGGACCCTTATTTTTGCCCACCCTGTACAACTGCAGCAGCAGTAACTGCTACAGCAACAGGAATAAATTCAAAAAAAATCAGAAAAGATTTTCCAGGATGAATTTATGCAATTACGCATATTAAAAACTAAAAACGGGAAATTATTAGATAGAATTGCGTTTTCTCAACAACTGAAGAACGAAATTCAAGATTTTTTTTCAGCCGGAAGTATACCTAATTATTTATCAGAATTTAAATACGACCTAGAAAATTGCGTCACTTTTTCAACTTATTTTGTAGATACGAAACCGTTGTTGTTTTTCGAAAGGATGTGTCCAATATTCAGAGAAAATAACATTGTTGTTAGAAACGATTAGACACAAAAGAAAATACGAACTATACTGATCTTCTAGACACACTGGACGAAATCACTTCGAAAGAGAAAATAAAAATCTATCGAGAATATTATATGAACAAAGCAGTTAGTTCTATGCCAAATATGAATGTTTGAACATTGTGAAACTAGAAAATGAAACGTAAATTCAATGGGAATTATTTAGTCATTTGTCAGTCGATATGTTTAAATGCTTCATTTTTGTGCAAAGGTAGACATGTGATAAAACTATCCAATCCATAATATTGACAAGAATGTAGCAAAACCCAGAAGGGTGCTAAAAACTGATGAATGTGAAGCGAGACAACACGAAGATTGGCGAAAAAATATTTCTCATTTTCCGTCTATTTAACTACGGAAATATGTATAAAATAAGACAAAGCTATATCTGTGTGATAGCTGTAGGGGTTCACATTTGAAGAAAGGCTGTTTTGTTTTTACGACAAAGCTTGTTTTGTGTGTGGTTATATCGGACACAAACGTACTCACCGAAGAAATAAACATAAAATACAAAAACACTTAAATGTGAAACTAACGTAAATGGTGTCTTGTTCGAAAAAGAAACAAAAAATGGTGAGAAACGAAAGTAAAAGGTGGCACTTCTTTTGGACGCTGGTAGTGATAGTTTCTATAAAAACGAACAAACGTTGAAAGAAATACGTAGTCCTTCATTAAAAAAAGATGATTATAGATATGATGTTTATTGTCATTATATCTTGATTTTATTCTTCCTGATAGAGCATAATAGTAGCGCAAAACTTTTCTGTACGGGGAAATTATTTGTATCTATCCTGAGACGGGTATTCTACGAGTGTGATACATATAATGATGAATATTAATCAAGCTGAAATGATGATTCCGCTGGGCACGGAGATTTACTAATAATGTCTAAATCTGTCCTTTTGGATGAAACCGCGGTACATTGCTGAAATATGTAATATACAGTATCTAAATAAATTATGTTAGCTCTCTTATATGATCGAGCACTTTATTTGATTTCTTTTCATATACAACCTGACACACTATATATATACATATATATATATATATATATATATATATATATATATATATATATATATGTATATATATATATTCATACATATCTATATACATAAATATATACATATATATACATATATATATATATATATATATATATATATATATATATATATATATATATATATATATATATATATATATATATATAAAGGGTAAGGCTACCAACATTTGTAAAAAGTTTTTTTTCAGGATTTTTTTATTATTTTGTTTATTTTATCATTTTATAATTTTATATAACGCGTTTATAGCGGTGGTTCGCAATCATCAGATATGCAAATCCATTTGAAGAAATGTCTTTCGATTTAAAAATCGACAGACATAACATAGCGGAATACCGTTAGAAACGCGTTATATAAAATTATAAAATGATAAAATAAACAAAATAATAAATAAATATTGAAAAAAAAACTGTTTACAAATGTTGGTAGCCTTACTCGTTTACATATATACTTTTCTCTCGTTGAAACTGCACTAATACTGCACTACCCTCTGTTCTATCTATCTATCTATCTATCTATCTATATATATATATATATATATATATATTTATATATATATATATTTGTTTATAGTGATATACACAAGCACATGCATACATATACACATTTTTACAAGCCATTTTTAGGAAAAATATACGTCTGGTAGTGGGTGGGGGTGCATGAATATGTATGTATAAACACAGAAGCGTCCAAATGCATATTATGTAGATTAGAAGTTATGTGTGGATATATAGATACATAACTGAATTTGCGTGGATATATACCTTGCCTTATTTACTATTTTCCCCTCTACACTATTGCAACGGTATGCAATAATGTAATTACCCATTATTCTCGGTTGAGTTTATATTGCCTGAAGATGCTTTATTTTGAATAAAATCTCAGCTGAAAAATGTATGCACGTATGTAGCAAATAATGGTTGGATAAATAAAAGAAAAGATAATTTAATACAGTTCTACATGGTATTGATCGATAGTTTACAAAAACAGTGTTTAATTTGATTAGCATCTAGGAAACAACAACTTTACAGTTTTACAGAAAATAAGAACAAAATCGATGCCCACGGTTCTAAATCCTAACAAAGGGGACCTATAAAGACATGTTTATCGAAACTTAGTTCAGCTTCTGTTGTGTCTGTTTTACATGGGGTCTGATCTTCTGTAAAACATTAATAAATAAATATTACGGTCTTATTTTTTTCTATTTTCCTTAATAATCAAGCACTCTGCTGAGATTCTCTCACACTAACCTTACATATAATATATATATATATATATATATATATATATATATATATATATATATATATAATTCATAGTTGCATTCCAATGGCCATAGGGAGAATCAATCAAAAGCCATAAGTTTCATTTGTTATTTCTATCTCTTTATTTTCATAATTCGGCAAATACCTGTATTTCTTTTTCATCTTGCAACTAATTTTAAAAAAAATGATTCTAAATTTAATACTTTTTAAAAATCTTATGCGCGTTTCACAGCAAAGTCAATAGAAATATATGAACTTTAGTTTAACATTACTGATCATGAGAGCAGTATTTTTTTTTAAATAGTAATAGGTAAACATATTATTCCAAAGACTGGGTCAATGAAGCTGGGAAAGTTTAAGAAGTATTGACAAAAATAACTACAAGCAAAAATACATGAAAACAACCCACATGAAAAATGGTGACAACAATCCAGGACCCAACCTCCCAAACAAATCGAAATCTCTTGATAAGAACAATAAAAATAAATAAATAATTAATCACTCATCCGAAAGATAGTTTTGTATGCATACAAACACAAAAAATAAATTAGTTAATATTAATTTTAATTACGAACCTACATTAAATAAATGTATCCAGTAAAACACTTCAGCCACTGCGCGTTTTCTGTGTTCACGATATAACCGTAATAATCAATTCTATAACACACCTGAGACGGGAAATCGATTTATGTTTTATTTGTATATGTATTTTAGTGTATTTCATTTTATTTATTTATTTATGATTTTCATTATATGATTTTATTATATATATATATATATATATATATATATATATATATATATATATATATATATAATCTTTATTATCATAGTTATTATTTTTATCATTTAAATATATTTTCATTTATTTATATCTATTTATTTAATTATATTTTCATTTCTATTTTCCTTTCATCCAGTTCTCCCCTGTGCTTAGATTTTCACTTGTGCCTTGCTCTGCCTTCGTTGTGAGACACGTATCTAAAAACATTGAACATCACACACCACTACCCTAAGTAAATGTACACTAACACGCACGCGTCAAATAAATAGATAAACAAACCACTCATCCCAAATATAACTTCTTTTCAATGTATATACAAAAAGGATATATTTAAAGGCCGGTTTATTCACGCTACGCACAACACGATACATGACATATCATATTAACATCTCTTTAATAAAACAACTTCAGCATTAGAGTTTAACCAAACTTAGCTGACTTTTCATTTCCTTCTCACCCAACAAAACACTTGTTGAATAGTCCCTTTGTTTTTTGTTTTTTTGTTTTTCTCTATCTCACACAGCGATAAGATTTGATACAATGGCCGGAAAAGTGGGATTGAAATGCCAGCGCCCTAGACTAAGATCACTCTGGCTAAGTAAAAAATGCTTAGGCAGTCCCGTCGGCATTCCTCGGTAGGGGTGGCTCAGGTGATTAGCAATACACTAGCCCTTTCTCAAAGGGTAAGAAGGGAAAACATCGGAACAGATACTACACTGTGATCCTAGCCAAAAGGACAAGGAGGATTGTTTTTCTTTCCCGATGTCGAATGTGGATGTTGAGTTCTTTTTTCTTTTGTTCATCGAAATTGAAAATGCGTGCGCCGATCCTTTGTTCTTCCTCGTCGCTGTGTAGGTTCTTCATCGTTTCTTTCCTTCTCGTCGTGACCGTGTCGTTCGTCGTTGCTTTGTATAAGTTCTTCGCTGCGTTGTATAAAGAATAATTAAGATGAGACAGAGATTCGAAATTGAACTTTAGTTGAAAACATTATGTTAAATGAGTTACAAGTACAATTATCACTTACGTATGAAGGAGAGAGACAGTTATATTCGTAACTTAACTATAGACAGATAGATTGACAGATAGAGTGATAGACCGGTAGAGAGCGCCGTATTCGATTCTCACAGTTTAGTTGTTTTAAGACATGTTTTTACGCCACCATTTGCTCCCAGCTTCTAAAACGATCTGTTTTAAAATCTAATCTTTATTCGTCGCTTTTCCCACATAACGTCTCATACGCGTGACCTAATCCGCATTTCACTTTGAGTCTGCTCGTAAAATCCGACACCGATGTCTGATCATTCTCATAACTTTATTATTTTACGTCCGTAAAAGTTCAGCGATACTGCACTCATTAACCTGTTTCAAAGTCTATGAAAGGAAGTATGCCATTCATAATCTAACACACTGACTCCATGCGACATTGACCATTTATTTACATAACACATTAATCGTATATATTACGGAAGTGACGCAATAAAATTATAATCCCACAGATAATAAACATACGATAATTATACTGATAGTATCACAGAACAACGTTTTATGAAACCAAAATAAATAATAACAGCATCTTAAACATGACACCCCACATTCCTTTACACCCCCCCCCCTTAAAAACATTTTGCCGTCCAATTTCTAGCAAACACACGCCTCGCACGGAGGTAATCTTATTTACGTTTTTGCTCTCTTTTTTCTGTTGTTTACTCTAGTGATTGCTTTTGGTAAATGGTGACGCGTTTCAAATATTGAATAAAATAATGAAAAAATGACAAAAAGCACTTGGTATGGAAAAGTGCACGGAAAAACAAACAAGTCTGCAAACAAATCTGTGTATTGAAACATGGCAACAATGCATATTATTATGGTCGATATAGATATTGTATAAATAAAAATGTCTGATGTTCATTAATAAATGATGGCATTGTATAAATGATGGTATTGTTTCCTCGGAGAATATCACGTTGGTAATATGTTTGTATATATGTATATATATATATATATATATATATATATATATATATATATATATATATATATATATATATATATATATAGGTATATATATATATATATGTATATATAGGTATATATATATATATATATATGTATATATAGGTATATATATATATATATGTATATATAGGTATATATATATATATATATGTATATATAGGTATATATATATATAGGTATATATATATATGTATATATATATATGTATATACAAATGCATATATATGTGTATGTATATATGTATATATATGTATATATATATGTATATATATGTGTGTATATATGTATATGTATGTATATATATATGTATGTATATATATATGTATATATATGTGTATATATATGTGTGTATGTATGTATATATACATGTGTGTATGTATGTATATATACATGTATATATGTATATATATATGTATATATACATGTATATATGTATATATATATGTATATATACATGTATATATGTATATATATATGTATATATGTATATATATATGTATATATATATGTATATATATATGCATATATATCAAGCGATTCAAGATTTTAAAAATGTGAAAATTGTTCCAATAATTCAAATCTAACGATTACATGGCGTACGATCGTTTTCAAGACGATTTTAAAATATTTCATCTATTTTATATTATTGTTTATAAGACTCCAAACCGTCCGTCTTTGCGCCCTTCAGAACATAACATAGAGAAGTCCTACAAGAAAACATTTTAATTCCGTATTATCCAATAGAAACATATCTTCAAACAATCTTGGAGACGCAAGGTCCAATTATGTAACTACATACAATACCAAACAGCCATCAATAAGGGCAATGGTAATACGGCACCTAAGACGCAGCAAATACAGAAAATTAAATAAAATTTCATACACTAATTAAACACGTTAAACATATAAATTATATATTTATAATATTCATTATGTAGGATTAATCAGAAAAAATATATGCTTATATATATATATATATATATATATATATATATATATATATATAGTGCTACTGTGTATGTGCAAAATAATTCTATAAAGTGATCGATCACAAAAAATACTAGAGCTAGTATACAAATTATTAATTTTAAAACTATACGTTCCATACTTCAGAGACGTATCAAGGTTTCATTGAAATGAGCTGACTTTTATTTTTGTCAAATTAAATAAATTAAATATATAAATTATATATTTATTATATTCATAATGTACCATGAATCAGAAAAAAATATATATATATAAAATATATATTCTTTATATATATATATATATATATATATATATATATATATATATATAGCATGACAACTTTACTCAAAACACTGATTGGATATTTAACCCGATAAATGTTGATATGCCGTAAAACAAACAACAACAAATAAAAACAACGCGACAAATGTGGACAATTGAGAAGAATCGAACTCTCTTAACCAAAGAACAAGGCAGACAACAATTGATATTTGATATCTCATTAAGCAGTCGTAATAACCATCATTTTATACTTTTTGTTGAATTGATTTTTTGAATTCATAATAAAGTTTCTCACAGCAGATTAACGCTATTTATTTTCGTTTTCCACGTGAAAAAATGAAGAAAAAAATCACAAAATAAAATAAAACGCAAACAAACAAAATTGAGGTGGAGGTCGGGGACAAAAGAAAATAATCGTTTAACGAGAGACGTGTATAAATTCAACAAAAGTCGGTCGGAAGGCAGGGGGCAAAACGCGGCCATTTTTCATCTTTATTGACGCGTGTAATGTTCGCGGGAACCGATAAAAAAAACCCGACCTCTTGTCACCCTGCGATCCTCTCGGGGCGATGGTGATCAAATACCGAATCAGGGTAGGTGTTTGTTTTCCAAACAAATTGATCGGAAATTTTTAACCGGCAAGTGAAGGAGAGGTGGTACCAATGCTTCTTTCATACAATTGAAAACACGTGCACAATTTTATTTTAATACTTTCTATGTTTTTTTTGTTGTCTTTTGTAGACTATGCTTTTTTATCGCTGTTTAAACAAACAACTTTGAATCTATACTATATATGTGATGTCTCTGTCTGCCTCGATATGCAATTAAAAACAAAGGCCAATTACAAGGTCATAAACAAAGTTTCGGGGGTACAATTTTACGCAGAATCCAATAGTGGGATTCATTTGTTACTTGTGTTACACTTATACCGCGGACTTTTTAAACAAAGGGAGTGAAACTCTAGAGCTGATGGAAAGAAATATGTCGAGAGTGGGGAACAAAACTAAGGACTGGTTAGTATAAAGAGCTTACAAAAGTTAGCTATAAAACAATTGTAAGCAGTAAATGCATGCAATTAGCATAAATCTTTTCGCAGGAATGAAACACATACGTTTCTGTACAGGTTACTTGACATTAGTATAATTTCATGCGATTATATATACAGGGTGAGCCAAAAGTAGGTGGACAGTAAAAAACATTTGTTTGTCGAAGCGTAAGAGGCAGACTTCAAAGCTGAGTAAATCAAGAAGGAAAATGTTTTTTTACTGTCCACCTACTTTTGGCTCACCCTGTATATATATATATATATATATATATATATATATATATATATATATGCTTTCGAATAAAAGCGGAATTTTTGTCTACGAAAATGTGGTCTCGAGAGCTCTTTCGTCCAACATCTTATCAGAAGAAATCGTTGGAATACAAATTATGAAACACATTCGTTAGAAAAAACAAGAATGGTGAAATAAACTGCTGATGAAAATAAGCGTTTGACAGATTTAATTGAATAAATCGAATAAAAACGTTTAAAAGGCAGAGGGCAAAAAAATAGGACAACTAACTTTCTCCCAAAGAGAATCAACGACTTTACGAAATTCTTTTATTTCCAAAGGGAAGGCTTTCACAAAGCGAAGCGACGGAGTCCAATATTTTTAAAATGAGAGGTGAAACCCGCCCAGTGTAAGACCTTGAACCACTCTATGTTATACTTATTGGCACAGCATGCATTGCCAGCTAAATGCTGACCAATAGACGAGTCCAAAGTCGAGAAAGAGGTATGGCACAAGGAACCCGGTTTATTTTGGTTAAATTTTAGATGGGATATGCTGGTTTATACGAGTCTCTTAAGGCAATTTTGTCTGTCCAATATAACAAGTATCGCACTGGCATTTAAGTTCATAGATAATGTTACTGTTTTCTTTTTTTATATAAGGCAGATTATCTTTTGAAAAAGACAGAAAAGCAGATCTCGTGGTAAGAACCAAACGTAAAGCAACAGAAAAAAAGCGACCAGTTACACTTTTAGTGATTTTATGTTTAAAAATCGAATAATTTCTGCATAACATGATTTCTTCAGTGTTGTACAGACATTATTTTCCTCATTGTTTGACTCTATCGACGAAGCCTCTGAAGATTCCAGAGTCTTTCCGATGGTAATGGAGAGATACATTAAAGGTCCGAATAGGTATAGTGATCGCGCTAGCACGTGTGTATATATTGAAATAACTCGGGCTACATTTATAAGCATCGGTGAGTTGAAAATATGAATTATTTGAATCCTAGTCCCTTTATCTTTCTATTTTGCGAATAAAACCTTAATAGCAACCACTCAAATAATAATATGAAAGTTAATAATTTAATAAAAACTGTAACTGAACAACTCGTGCACTTTGTTCACTACAAAATAACTGCCTAACCAAAGGTATTGTAAACTAACCCACAGTAGTTGCTAGAGAAAACCCGAATAAAAAAATACTATGTACATATAACCTTTTAGGATTTTAAATCATGTATAACAAATAGAAAAGCACATTCAAGAACAAAAAAAGATCACTAGTGAACCATTAATATGAACTTAAAGAAAGCTGACGCTCGCAAAAAAAATTGAGTTGAAAATGGCACGATTGGCCAGTACATAGATATATGTAGACGAACCGTGTAGATTATGTTTTAACGAGGAGCTTGAAATTATAATTTTAAAGAGCCCCAAAAATAATTAAACTGTAAAAGCGAAATAGCAATCAACTGTAGGCATCGAATAAACTTTACTTTAGGATAAAAATATACATAACAAATAAATAGCTAAAATAAAATAAATATGAAAGTAAATCAACATCTGAAGGAGCAACAAATACATAGAAAAGAAAATATTCGAATAATATATGGACATGCTAAAATAAGGGCAATTGTTTACTCGACACATTCACAAAAGGGATGCGCCGCACCCACACAAAACAAAAGAAGAATATGTCGAGTGAAGGTGAGCCGGGCTTTTGTTTGAGAGTAGCTCAGCCATTGAGTAATAAAAGCATAAACCGGTGAGTGAAAAATAACAACGAATCTCATTGGTTAATTATCTAGACTAAACACCACGTGGATATATCAAAATTAACAGTAACAAAAATATGTGCACTTAGCCTGATGATTATCTACACTGATCAAACGCGGACGTCTCTGTGTAGCTTAATTGCCATGAATATATTTTCATTATGTACTAGTAAGCCCTACTAACGTATTAAGCACTGCTGAAGTAAATACTGAAAATCTATGCACAGTATATTTTAGCACCTTATAGTACTATACGTGTATAGATGTAATATATATATATATATATATATATATATATATATATATATATATATATATATGTGTGTGTGTGTGTGTGTGGTTTTGAATGAGTCTTGAATATAAGAAAATATACAACAGTTTTTCACCACTTTTATGTCCCTTACAAAGATTAAAACCAACATATAATGCTACTAAACCTTGTGTTTAGAATCTTTATTCCAATTTTGATTAAAATCCAAAACATCATGTTGATTCTAGAAAATGTCTAAAATTTAAGGTTCAGCTTAAGGAGCATTAAAAAAAACTTAAATTGAGGGAATCTTGCTGAATTGGTGTCTAATTACTCTGGATCTGAAATATTTGAATATTTAAGTGGGTGTTGTTCCCATATTATTCCCTCTAAAAATCTTTTGAAAGACTTAAAAGCATTTCGGAAGCAGTTATTAATTGATGTCTAATACCTATTATTAGAGGTTTCTTAATTTTCACAAATGGTTCCTCGTTTGCATGAAACTAAATAAAAATAAAAATACTCCAAATCATCCACCCTTACGCGTAGAAGCTGTTTTCCGAAATGCACTATGATAGTTTTTTAGTGAATCCTGTACATGCGTATATACACATGCCTTATTTTATATAGACAGGGATGTATCATTACTATATACATATCTATCAGAAACTACTCGTCTCTTTTTACATCGTTCATATCGTAATAGGTTGGATTTTAGAAAGTCAGAGAGGGAGAGAGGGAAGGAGAGGCGAAG
Source organism: Sepiola atlantica (assembly GCA_963556195.1). Lineage (NCBI taxonomy): Eukaryota > Metazoa > Mollusca > Cephalopoda > Sepiida > Sepiolidae > Sepiola > Sepiola atlantica. The sequence continues at coordinate 5,488,528 of OY744537.1, read as the reverse complement.
GGGAGAGAGATACACAGAATACAGGTGACTTGTTTTAAAATATCAACAGTGCTCCGTGAAAGAAGGCCTTCCATAATTGCCCGTGACAGTCCTGAAGCGCTACATGAGAAGTGTGCTCGGGACGGAGATATCGACGAGGAAAGGGTAACAAAACAATTCTCGAGAGTGATGGGATGGCGGGGGTTGAGTGATTCAATGACAGATTGCACGCGACATGGCCGGGCTTTTCGAATCATTGCCTTATATGTGTCGTTAACCGTCTGTTTGGGCAGGGAGGCATATAAGGTGACAAGGCAGGAAAACTCGAAAGAAATAATGTACAAATTAAAGAGACGAACTTTTGGTAGGAGTCGCTTAAAAAAAAAACGAATGGGTGAATGAATACGCCATTCTAGCACCAACAAAAACAAACGTATTATTTAAGAAGATGCAATATAAAAGGAATAAAAACAGAAAATATTTATTACGAATCTTTTTTATGCAATGTATTTTTTGTTATTAACTAAACGTAAATTAATAATTCTAAAAATAATACACGTTAAATAATACGTACATAAAGTTTAAATCAGTTTTTACATAGTATTTTACCAACAAAATAAAATTTGGTTTACAACATTCGGTTTTGGTGTTGTTGTTTTTAAAAACACATGTATCAACAAATTAGTTAAGTTTAGGCATTTCTATAAAATGGATTTTCTGTTTATGGGAGATAAAGAACGAGATTTCAGTTACAAAATCGACTTTCAATTTACAATAAGAGCCGGGTTGGTAAGTACTAACACCGACATTAACTTCCAATGCTGTTAGGAGCTCATTTTACAATTATCTAAGGTCCGTGTCCGTAAAAATATATAAAAGCCGTTACATTTTAATGTATATATATATGCATATATATATATATATATATATATATATATATATATATATATATATATATATATATATATATACATGTATATATATACATGTATATATATATGTATATATATACATGTATATATACATATGTATATATATGTATATGTATATATACATGTATATATATACATATGTATATATATGTATATGTATATATATGCATGTATATATACATATGTCTATATATATATGTATACATATGTATATATATATATGCATATATATGTATATATACGTATGTATATATACGTATGTATATATACGTATGTAGATACGTATGTATACATACATATGTATATATATACGTATGTATATATATGTATATATATGTATGTATATATATATGTATATGTATATATATATGTATATATGTGTATATATATTTGTCTATATATGTATATATGTGTATATATATTTGTCTATATATGTATATATATGTATATATATGTGTATATATATGTGTATATAAATATATATATATATGCTTATATATATGTGTATATATATATATATATATATATATATATATATATATATATATATATATATATATATATATGTGTGTGTCTTTCGATTTGAAAGAGTGTTGTTTTATTTGAGGAAACAATAATACATTTCCTCAAATGAAACAACACTCTTTCAAATGTAAAGGCATTTCTTCAAATGGATTTACATATCTGATGAGAGTGGGCCACCGCTTGAAACGCGTTATATAAAAGTATACAATGATAAAATAACAAAATAATAAACACATATTGAAAAAAAAAACATATTACAAATGTTTGTAGACTTACTCCTTTACACACACACACACACACACACACACACACACATATATATATATATATATATATATATATATATATATATATATATATATGGGAAGAGAAGGATGAAGGTAATCCGACGTGATGGTAAAATGAAAAAGGAAAACCAAAAACTGGATGTTTTTTTATGTGTACATCAACGTTTCGTCTTTATTTATAAGACTTCATCAGGATGATGATATAGGGAAAAGATATCATGCAAGCACGGATACATGTAGGGTAGACATGTTGGGAAGAAAAATAAAATAAAATGAAAAATAATGGCAGCGTCTGGCTGGACGTCCGTACTTGTTAGAGAATGAAAAATGAGTGGGAGAAAAAAAGGGGAAGGGTGGAGGGAGCAAGGACTACTGTGGCTGGCGATGAGAGAAAGAGGTGGGGGATGAGCAGGGGTAAAATGGATGGCAGAGAGAGATTGGAGGAAGAGGGGGAGGGGGTGTTTGACCAGATGGCTGTGGTCGAGATTGAAGGGGAAGAGTGAGTTGGAATGTTTGTGTGTGGGGGGTTACCATATATATATATATATTAATTATGGAGAATTATAAATGCGGAGGTAGGCAATAATTAATTCATAAAATGCCCGTTTTTTAATTTGAATATATATATATATATATATATATATATATATATATATATATATATATATATATATATATGTATACACACATATGCATATATATATATATATATATATATATATATATATATATATAAAAGAGTAGGTGTATTATAGTTTTTGGTTGTTAGGGGTTGTTATACTTATGTGGCTGAATGTGTGTTGAGATTGATGCTCATATGGGGAGGGGCCTACTTGCTCGTTTTGGTGTGGTGGTTGTAGTAGTGGAGGGCTTAATATAAGAGGTAAGTAATGATGAAATGGAGAAGGAGTATGAAATGGTGGAAATGGAATATAATGAGTGTTAGATATGAGGGTTGGTCAGTGGGTAAGAGGGTAGATTATTATAGAATGAACGGTGAGTGGAGCTAGTGACGCTGATTGAGTGAGGGGTTTAATCTGGAGATTAGGATCGATTCTTTGATTCTTATGTTCCAATGTTTCTGACAGACGTAAGGATAGAGACGTGAATGTCACGTTGAGTAGTGAGGCATAATGTTGGGGGCTTGTGGAAAGAGGATATACGGGCTTATATATGCTGTTTGATTCGCAGGTTATGATGTAGCCATCTTTTTATTTATTTTTATTTATTTAATTTGTTAATAGATGACCGTTTTCCGGTTACCGTGCAGTAAATAGCGGAAGCCAATAAAAAAATGTTTACAGCAATTTCCGACTAAAAACTAACCACATGAGTTTTAGATGATGACATTTTATTTTTGACCCCAATTCTTTTATAGTGGGTGACAATTCTGTAAATCGAACTCCCATAAATGAGTACCGGGGCGAGCTAATAGTCCATTCCCACCGGAAAAAAGCTTTCTGCTTCAGATATCGCCGGTGTGGATAACTAAGTAGCGCGTAATTGTACGATATCATATATAAAATGTAATTATACACGGGCATGTGTTTAATCGTCTTACGACTAATCAGTGTGGCTATATATGACGAAATTCAAAACCGGGAGCCTCCGGACTGACGCCCGACGCACTACCATTAAGCCAAGAACTCCGCTAGTAGACCCAAGAAATTTAGCGCACATAAGGCATTTTATTTGATCATATATTCATTTTGATGGCAATACTGATATCTGAAGGTATAAAATTATTTATACGAAAAAGCATTTACATAAATGCTAGGGGATTCATTTTCCTATCACCAATGTGATGCCTCCATATATATTTATCAAATATAATAATCTGCGGACACGTGATTCGTGGTCTTACGACTGACCAATGTTGTTAGACGTAGCGAGATTCGTAACAACTTTCTACGATTGAGCCAAAAACCAGGCTAGTAGAAATAAAAAAATTATCGCACATGAGCCCGATAAATTAGATGTCATTTTATTTATTTATATTTTAATTATATTTGCGATACTGATAACTGATAGTATGTAACTATTTATACGAAAATACATTTAGATATAGGCTGGGGGAATCATTTTCCCTTCATCAATGTGAGTCTTACACAGGGGAGCGTATATACTTATAAACTTTAATTATCTACAGACACGGTTTACGTCGTCTTACGACTTATCACCGTGGCTAGACCTAGCGAGATTCGACATCCAGACCCCAGCGATTGCTGTTTGACCCCTCTCTCTCTCTCTGTGTACATATATATATATATATATATATATATATATATATATATATATATATATATATATATGTATATATATATGTATATATATATATGTATATATATATATGTATATATATATATGTATATATATATGTATATATATATATATATATATATATATATATATGTATATATATATATATTTGTATATATATATGTATATATATATATATATATATATATATATAAGAACAAGGGGTAAGGTAAAATAAAATACATTTTAAAGCAAGTTTAATAATGCAATATTTTTTTTATAAAAAAAATCGATACCGATTTTTTTTTCTACGATACAGAAATAAAGAAATTGTTAAAACCAATCAAAAATGAGTAGTTTGAATTCATTCACTTTGGTCTATGGATGCATATATATATCTATCTATCTATCTATCTATATATATATATATATATATATATATATATATATATATATTTCTAGACAAGGCGTCTTGGTCCAATGGTAAGACACTTTACTATAGACAGCAATATCTAACGTTCGATCCTTGTCTAATTTAGCCATGCTGATGACAGCTGTTAGCCAGAAATACGTGCTTATGGATTACTTTTATGTACGTATAAAATTACTATATATATATATATATATATATATATATATATATATATATATATATTAACGCAAAATGCGTCCTATAAAGTTAATAGCGATTTAAAATGCAATTTTTTGCATCTTAATCACAAAGGAAGTGAAACAATCGAAATAGTAGTTAGCAAAAGAACAATGAATCACCAATAAAAAATAATTACATAAAAATACATTAAATATTTAGGTTATAAAAGTCGTACATATTTCTAGACAGGGCGTCTTGGTACCATAGTAAGACCATATGAGATTAAAAACTCGACTGCCAGATCACTTGAATTTATTATCAGTAGTCAGATATTTTATCTCGACCTTATTACACTTCCTTGATACCAAGGGAAATTATAGCGCCGATATTTTTGTTTCCATCGGCGCTACTGGTAACCGAGTGAACTTTATTGAAATTAGAGAGGGTAATTCTTTACGCTAAGTGGAGATCGTCATTTCTACTACTAAGCAGCTCAACACATGGGACTAGATCAAATCTAGTCATGTTTGTGTATGTGGCCGTATGATTCGATATTGATAGTTCATTTGTTATTATTGGTTTGTCATAGGTGAAAACAGATAATGATTCATGTGACCAACTCCATCATCACCCGGTTACCTACATTTCAATATCAATTAATGTTATGGTCTTCCACGGAGAATACCTGGCAGGGGAGCGTAGAAATAAGGGAAGAAAAGGAAGCGAGAGAGAGAGAGAGTGATAAATACATAGAAATGGGTAATGATGTCGGGGGGAAATCAATAAGGTTACCAAACTTCGAGTGGTATTATGTCACCCGACTTCCAGCTGCCACTGACTGATACACACAGATACGGACAACCCAGGAAACCTTTTGGATCGACATTTGTCGACACCGACCGGAAACAGGGCGGAGATATTGCGAGCGGATCCTAAAAGTTAAATGAGAAGAAAATCGCCCAACTTGAAATAAATGTCAAATCAATGGCGAAAATTGGAACAATAAATGTTGGTAAAAGAAGAAGAAAAAGAAGACAATAATGTATAACTTCTCTTTTTTTCGGTCCTTGATATTTCTATTTTATCTCTATGAAATTATGTATGCGTATATGTTTATATATGTATAGGGTTCACTACTAAGCTAATACATCGCTCATTATACATTGTAGAACACAATTGCTAGGAATAAAGGTAGACTATAGTTGGTTTCATTTAGGTTTATCTAAAGGGGTGAAAGAGGGGATTGATGCCCATTGTGAAAATTCAGATATTTCCGACCTTTGTGAATGTTTATCAATAGGTATTAATAAGATGTTCTGTTGCATGCGTTCATTGTACAAAGCGTGATCGTTAGCTTGCCATGCGGGTTCAATTCCGACATCGGTCACAGTATCAATTGGATTTTTAAGTCAGTGCTGCAACAGAAGAATTATCCGTCCAAATAAAAGCACAAGTCTAGTTTAAAAACAATTAACAAAGCCTTATTTTTTAGGTTACGGCGGTACTGGTTTTCTTAGGTTGAAAAACACACTTGCCAATGTGAATTCTGATCCCGGTCAAATCAAAACACAAGTCCCACAGTTTAGAGCCTAAGATCTCATCTCTCTATGAGATACACACAAATCCAACTGACTACAAGCCCCCAGAGAAACAAACTCACTGTTTCACGCACAGAGAGCCGGCTATAACTGCCACCCCTGTCAATCTCTTAAAATATATGTACTTTTGACCGGAAATCTGAGATGTTCGTTTTTTTTTTACTAAGTCATACCCGTTCAGCCATCCAGAAAGACAGAAGAGATATCCATTTGAGATAATGGTCAGGCATCATCCACTTAAAAAGGCTAATCTGTGTACCATCTAAGAACAGTTTTATCAAGTATCTTGCTCTTAGCAAGAACTATCATTTAAAGAGGCACTACCATTTTTGTCACAGAGCAATAAAATTATGGGTTCAAAATATAACATGAGATACATTTTCAATTGTTTCTGTGTCCCCTTCCCTTGGCCGAACACCTCTAAGCTGTAGCAAGGCTGTTATGTGCAAGACTGTTATGTGCATGCATCGCAAACATGCAACACAAAACGCCGCCAAGTGCAGGTTGACAGTATTAGTCGTCAATTAATAAGTATTATCGAAATTTGAGTTTCTTTGGCGTATTTGAAATGTTTTACGGGGCGTAATATGGGCACAACCTTCAATTTGAAAATTCAAGTATTTCAGATTTACATTAAATTTTATCCATAGTCATTAGACTACAACTAAAAGAGATTCACTGATTTCCAATTACATATACGTACCATTTAATCTTAAATCTTTAATTTTAGACATTTTTAAGAAGCAAAATCATGTAATGGATCTTAATTAAAATGTTAATAAGTATTCTAAACATAAGGTTTAGTTGCATTATATCTTGATTTTAATCATCTTAACGGGACATAACAATGGTGCACTAGGGTTTTTCAGAGATTACAGAGTTTCTAAGTTTAGAGGCTGCCGTTTCGCTTTTGCCCCGAAAGAAAATAGCTGATTTCCTCAGAATACGTGCATTTGGAATTCCCTCTCTTTGCTCCTTGTTTCCTCGACCGAATAATAATCGAGAAATTTAAACGCAACGTGAACAAACACCTTGCTGCCCAACTCCCTAACTAGGTTGCCCCTATAAATATGTCCCCTGTCACAGTAGCCCCTTACATATAAGTGGCAATGTGCGTTGTTCTGGTAAATAAAAGTACACAGAAATAAATAGAAATATTAATTATCTTGAGAAATGACAATTTTTATACACAATTCTTTTCGTACGAATTATTTGTAAAGCTAAATATCAATCTTAACTTTCTTAAATGAAAAATAAAGATGCAAGGCTAAATGTGTATATTATATGATTTAGTTATTAACTTTACAAGAACATTATTT
>OY744537.1:5446037-5476037 GCA_963556195.1 Sepiola atlantica | reverse complement strand
GTAATAATACAGGTGAAAAATATCCACAGGGTGGTAATCCAGAGAATTTTAACCGGGTTTATAAAAAGTGCTCAATATCAAAATAGAGCTTTATATATGATAATTTTATTTACACAGACATGTAAAAAATCTGCGTGTCGCAAGTGTCGCAGATTTTGTACATGTCTGTGTAAATAAAATTATCATATATATATATATATATATATATATATATATATGCGTGTGTGTGTGTATTTTTTACGATTTAAACTATGTTCCAAATAAAAGGTAATACACAAAAGTATTGAAGTTGTTTACAGCTCTTTCAATGCAATGTTTATTTTAAGTCACATGATGAATATATATATATATATATATATATATATATATATATATATGTATATATAATATTAAATTGTATTTTTGATATTTTACTTAAGTACGACATCATTTCGAGCTTACAACTCTTATCAATACAGAGAAATAACAATCTCAGATCGTCACAGGGCGCGAACCAGGTTCACAGAGACACTTTGAATCTGTAAGCGTTTACTACGGCAGAGCCGGAATCTTGCACTGGGGCTTTGGGTGAATGTCTGTATTTTATCTTTCCAACTGTGCTCGTACTTTAATTCCACTTAAAAGGTATTTATATATATATAACACATTTAACCCCAAGCAAGACAGGCCGCCACTGTAGACGTAAAGAGTTACTGAGAATTAGGGTGTAAATTTTGGGTGTTACGCCAAGTTGGGAGCAGTGTAGCGAGATTCTGTTTACATTAGTTTAAACGTCTGCATGTCGTTACTGCCGGGAAACAGTGAGCAGGGAGGGAGTTCCAGAGACCAGCAGCACGAGGAAATAAGCTATTGGAGTAGAAATCTCTCCAGCATATGGGAACCTCCACAGTGAATGGATAGGATTTACCTGATTGTCGAGTTGGGTTATTGTATTAACGTCGAGGGGGCATCAGAGTAGCCAGTTCATCGGAGCACAATCCATTGAAGTATTTGTAAAACAAGCACAAGGATGCAACATTGCGGCGATGGTACAGGGGCTGGAGCTAGGTTGTCAGTGAGGGACCTATTAAGTTAGCGACTCTTTTTTTAACCTTGTCTAGGTAGTAGAGACTAATGGATGATGCACCAGCCCAGATGTGGTAACAATACTCTATGCATGGGCGGATGGTGGCTTTGTAGAGATACAGGATAATGTCAAGAGTAAGGAGTTTACTAGCAAGGTAGAGGGAGCCCACCTTCTTTGCTGCAGCCTTGGCAATGTCTTAAATGTATTTGTTCCAATTCATGTTACCTGCGAAAGTTAGGCCGAGGAGTTTTAATGTTGAACTCTCAGGTAGGGTGTTATTTGCTATGACAATCGGTGGTTGGAGAGGATTCTTGTAGTAATTGAAAGAAAGGAGCTTTGTCTTTGCAGCATTAAAAGTTACAAACCATTTATGACAAGGGGTTATTTTCCAAGAATTCAGCCATTGCCTCGGATATGATCGCGTCCGTTTTGTCCACATGACGAGAGCAAAGCGTTGTGTCGTCAGCAAATATACTTATCTCAGACTCAATATCATCAGGGAGATAGTTTATGAAGATCAGGAACAATAAAGGTCCAAAGATAGATATCTGGGGTACACCAGCATTTATGCCATGTTGCTTAGATGAACGGCCATCGAGGACAACCTCGATCTTTCTTTTAGCTAGGAAGGATCTAATTATGTTAAGTATTTGCCCAGGATATATATATATATATATATATATATATATATATATAATATAAGTGTTACTATAGTTTTGAAAGCGTCGTTAGAAGAAATATTTGTAAATGTTTGAGAAACCAGTTAACAGACGCGTGAATTTATATCAATAAATGAGAATTTATTTAATTTTGTTTTTATCTCTTTATTTTTATAAATTAGAATTTTCGGTTAAAAAAACATCATCATGGTAAAGAGACATTGTATTCTTTTTTCTATTATTTATCATGGTGAAAATCTGTCGGCGTGGCTGAAGATTGACGATCCCCTCCGATGTTATTGGAGAGTTTGTTTATATGTCCGGTGCTTGTATTGAATGGCCTGCCAGACTTTAGATGAATAATATAAGTGTTACTACAGTTGTTAAAGCGTCCTAGTAACACTTATATTATTCATCTCAAGCCTGGCAGGGCATTCACTACAAGCACCGGGCTTATAAACAAACTCTCCAATAAAATTAGAGGGGATCGTAAATCTTCGGCCACGCCGACAGATTTTCACCATGAAAAATTTAAAAAATTTAAAAATACTATGTCTGTTTACCATGATTTTGGTTTTTTAAACCGAAAATTCGGATCTATAAATATAGAAAAAAAAAATTCATTTATTGATATAAATTCAAGCGTCTGTTAACTGGTTTCTCAAAAATGTTCGAATATATATACATATATATATATATATAAAGATAGAAGAAATAAGAGTGATAAACATGTAACGAATGTCCAAATTTATTTCAAAGTTCGATTGTTCAATGCAAGGTGTATTCTGTAATAAACTAGTGTTGATTATTCTTTCCTTAAGCCAAGGCTTTTCAAAGATCGAGATCTTATCATCAGAGGAGAAATACAGATAGATAAGTTGGCTCTAGAAAAAGCCAAAGTTCAAATATTTGAAAAATATTATTAAAAATGTAGTGAAAGAAAAGTTCAGTAAAAAAGATATGCGGTTTGTCCGGGTGGTAATTGTCCGTTTAAAAAGTGTCCAATGAATGGGAGATTTTGGAGAAGACGAAAAAAAAATTATTTCGTAGGGGAAGTATGGAGAAAGTGCTCAAAATGAAGTAAATCCAAGCGGAAAAATATCCTATATATATATATATATATATATATATATATATATATATATATGTTGTTTATCTACAGACAGGCTTACAGGCTTACATGACTAGAACAAGCTGAGATGTTAAACTGAATAGATCACTTCGTCAAAAATCGAGAATTCTTACCATGTGCTGTCGATCTTTGCTTGAATAGTAGAAAATATGTAATGCTTATATATTCGTATTATCAGCTACCTGAAGAACGCTATTGTTTTAAGAAAAGCTGTCACTTCCTACTAAGTGAGTCACTGATCTCTCTTACCACATAGTTTACACCATTTTGATTTATTTATAATTAGCCACCTGTACCGGCGGTTTTATGCGCATTATAGAAATGAAACTAATCGGTTTGAATACTATGTCTACCCCTTCATCAGCAGTTCGTCTAATGACACCTCCCAGTGCAAAATGGACCGTTTATGTGTTCTGATTACACAAAAACAGCAGGTAACAAACAATTGTAAACACTTTGAATAAACATATACAATTGATCAGAGATTATAGTTTTTGATTAAATAATATTAAATAATATTAAATCATATTAAATAATATTAAATAATATTAAATAATATTAAATAATATTAAATATATTAAATAATATTAAATACTATTAAATAATATTAAATAATATTAAATGATATTAAATGATATCAAATAATATTAAATAATATTAAATAATATTAAATAATATTAAATAATATTCGATAATATTAAATAATATTAAATAATATTAAATAATATTAAATAATATTAAATATATTAAATAATATTAAATAATATTAAATAATATTAAATAATATTAAATCATATTAAATAATATTAAATAATATTAAATAATATTAAATAATATTAAATAATATCAAATAATATTAAATATATTAAATAATATTAAATAATATTAAATATATTAAATAATATTAAATAATATTAAATAATATTAAATAATATTAAATAATATCAAATAATATTAAATAATATTAAATAATATTAGATAATATTAAATATATTAAATAATATTAGATAATATTAAATAATATTAAATAATATTAAATAATATTAAATATATTAAATAATATTAAATAATATTAAATAATATTAAATAATATCAAATAATATTAAATATATTAAATAATATTAAATAATATTAAATATATTAAATAATATTAAATAATATTAAATAATATTAAATAATATTAAATAATATTAAATATATTAAATAATATTAAATAATATTAAATAATATTAAATAATATCAAATAATATTAAATATATTAAATAATATTAAATAATATTAAATATATTAAATAATATTAAATAATATTAAATAATATTAAATAATATTAAATAATATCATATCGAGCAAAATCTTTGTGATGGTATTGTTATGAGAACGGTTCGTATAAGGTTCTCATTTCCTGATTCAAGACTCGGAACATGGATTATTTTGCGCGGATAATTATTTAAAAAAAAAGGATACTAAATTATTACTTTTTAAAATTAAAAAAAAAGAATTTAAAAGCTATTACTTGTGTTTATAATTAAGTAGAAGATTATCGTTAAAATTTTAAAATATAAGATTTTTAAATAAAATGAAATAAAATAAAAGAATTCAATAAAAATCGATAAATTAATGTTGGGTTTGGGGCACAACTCTACTGAAACTTGTATTTCTCAGACGATTAATGAAAGGCAACTAATTCAGATCAGAGCTTTATTTCAACGAGAAAGTAAACTGACTTTTACTATGAACGCATAAATATATTATCTAAAATCTTCTGATCTAAAAATAAACACTAAATTAGTTACACGGTAGCAAATAGAGACATCCCCAAATTAAAGTATTGCTTATCAAATAGCCAAAATAAGTCAGTAAATAAAAACTATATATATATATATATATATATATATATATATATATATATATATATATATATATAGTCATCCACATAATACCGTTACGCTGTATCACAGCTGTTCAGTGCGGCTAGATCAGTTAGTGCCTCAAGCCGGGATTGAAACTCAACCGTCGGTCTGACACTCAGCGCCTCTACCTCTGCGTTATCATACGACACTGACAGAATGTAAATGATATCTCAATGTAAACATTGTCAAGTGCCGGGAGCTCGAATTAAGCTATGCCTTAAAGCTGATGGCAGTTGACGATATCCATGCAAATAAGCTCTACCCAATATATATATATATATATATATATATATATATATATATATATATATATATATATACATATATATATATATATATATATACATATATATATATATATATATATACATATATATATATATATATATATATATATATATATATATATATATATATATATATATATATATATATATATTATTTAAGCAAGCATTGTAAAAATAACACTCCTGCTTAATTATTTATATTTTTCATTTTTTCAATTTTTCTAATTAATACTTGTTCCATATGTATCACGGACGTTTTCGATTCTTTGTCGAATCATTTGCAGGTGACAAAAAAAAATGAACAAAATAGCTGAGGAAAAGAAAAAGAATTTCAAAAGGCAGCAAAAAACGCGCACGTGACGTCAGTTAAACTTGCTATTCCCAGGTTTGCAAACAGTCAATAGTCGTTGGGGCAACATCTAGAGATTGGGGTGAGTGCGGAAGCAATTTGAAATGCAATAGATGCAGTTTTTCTATCGTTGCGATCGACTTGTAACACGGTGTGTTATCTTGCTGAAAAGGCAAGTTTTTCCTCCTTATTTGTGGCCGTTATTTGACGATGTCCTACTTCAAACCCACCAATAATGTGATATAAAATCCTCTGTTGATGGGTTTTCATTCTTCAAGGTAAAATCAACAAAATTACTTGTTCATCCCAAACTACGGAGGCCACACTCTTCCGTGCAGATATTTGCGTTTTTTATTCGATTTGGACGGAATTAACCTACTGCAATCCACTGACTGCTGATTTGACTTCGAAGTGAAATGGTGGATCTATCTTTGATCAATTGTCGCATATTGACGCCCAAATTTCTTTTTTTGTTTTCTTGAAACAACGTTCTGAATCGTCGAGTTCTTGTTGTTTATAATCGACTGTCAGCAAACGCGACACATACATTGAATACAGGTTTCTCTATGACAAATGTGCATGCAAAATGGTGAACACACTGCATTTTAATATCGTCACGTGTTCTGCTATTTCACGCAACTTCTATTGGCGATCAGCCAAACGAGGTTGATGTTTCACGGGACAACTGCTGAATCAAAGCTACCTGGGCGTTCAGCATCATTTGTGTCTGTACGGACCCGTTTCAAGTGAGCCTCCCACCTCGTAACTATTGATTGCGATTCAGTAGTAACGGATTGGTTTGACCAGTATTTTTCCCAGCAGAAAGCAATGCTTTATTAACACAGGAAATCCACATTTTCCGATTAGTTTGAACATCCGCAGCAGTAGCTTAACCTGAATAACTGTAATTTGAAAAGAAATAATCCGATTGTTGCCCGAGTTTTGACACGTGTTTTGTGAAGCTTAGTATTTTATGAAGAATAATATGTTTTTATATAGTAGTGCAAACTATGAGTCATGTATTGGACTTATTGAGTAATATGTTAATTATTTAGTAATATGTTAATTATTATATAGTAGTGCAAACTATGAGTCATGTATTGGACTTATTGAGTAATATGTTAATTATTTAGTAATATGTTAATTATTATATAGTAGTGCAAACTATGAGTCATGTATTGGACTTATTTAGTAATATGTTAATTATTATATAGTAGTGCAAACTATGAGTCAGGTATTCGACTTATTGAGTAATATGTTAATTAGCTATAGTAGAACCTACGATCGAGCATTTTATTGTTTTTTTTTATCTAAGTTGTGATACATGTTATATATATTTATATATATATATATATATATATATATATATATATATATATATATATATATATATATATAGGCTGAAATTTGTATACTTAGGCAGCATTTCTTCATTGATGCATGTTTGATTAAACAACAGGGACAATTCCTGTTTGTTTCTTTTTTATCCATCTTTTCATGTTGATGGATCAATGATCTAATGTTCTATTCAAGTGTGAATAGGAACTTGCCAAATCTGTTAACGTTTTCGACTCCCCTGAGTCTGAATCAGGCACGTGAGGAGTTACGCAAATTATAACTGGCAAATTTATTAGGAAACTAGATTAAAATAATTTGTTTTGTTAAATTTGTCATTATATATTATAGACATTTTTGTATACCTTCTCCCCCTTCATACCGATCTTGATTGATGGTAGTTTTTTTCCCCCGAATGAGTAAGGCTTCCATTATGGGAAGGCGCAGGTTGCAATTTGAGACAACCAGGATGGAAGTGTTTTTGACTAATTTGTTTCTGGAATCTTTTTTTTGGGGGGTGTCATATATATATATATATATATATATATATATATATATATATATATATATATATATATATATATATATATATATATATACAAAAACACAATGGATAAATAAATAGCCAGCCAACCTTTATCGGATGAGGGAAATAATAATATGCCTATTGATACTGTGGAAATAAAATCAGCTCAATTATAGAACTACTAGATCAAGCAGAGCTCATTTTGGATGTTCACCTATCCTTTCTAATTAATCAACTTCCTGGTTAATTGGATTCAAAATATACTTCCATGCCCCGATTGAATAATACACTGTTTATTTGCCGATAAGCTTTTTTGTTTCAGTGAGTGATTGATCTCTCTTGGACCATCTCTATGTCTAAGCGGCAATACTTTCTATCACGCATGTCCATGGCAGCATTCTATATATCACTTCTGTTTACACAGCCATAATATCCGATAAAATAGGGTAAAATAGACTTTACTTTATTATCATTATTGATAATTCAATCTCTTAATCTTATGATGTACGGTTTTACATTAAACACTTTACTAAAAAAAATTCAATTTTCGCAGTGTAAAGAGATTTTATATTATATTTCTTGAAGTTGAAATGACTTAAAACGATCCCTGAAAATGTAAACAGATTTAGAACATTTATTAGCGTCGGAATTTATTTGAAATAGTATTGTTAATGGTGTGATTCATATTTTATTTAAATATTAAATATAAAATCAGCCCATTTAAAAATTTATATGAGTATGTAACTATATATATATATATATATATATATATATATATATATATATATAATTAAAATAATGAAATATTTATTATTAAATAATTATATATATATATATGTATAATTATATATATTAATAATTAAAATTATTAAATATTTATTATTAAATAATTATATATACATATATATTTCTGATTAAAATAACTAAATATTTATTTATCAATAATTATATTTCATATACATATATTTATAATTAAAATAATTCAATATTATCCTCAAATAATTATATATATATATATATATATATATATATATATATATATATATATATATATATATATATATATATATATATAATAATATATAAAGTAGAGACGTTTTTTCCCCTGTACCTTCTCGGGGAATAGGAAAATAACCACATGCATCACAGGCTACTGAACTCACAATTACATTGCACTTATTTTCTCGAGCGTGTTTTAGTATATCTGTTATTCTTCTTTCCAAACAAACACTGAATATTACATTCGGCCCGGCCGCCACGACTCTCCGAAATACCAACTCCATATAGGTGGTAGTAAAAACTTTTCTCCCTAACAATTCTGTACTGTCACTACACTCATCGACACCGGGTACTAATAAACACAGTATAATTTTCATAAAGCACCCATTGTTATTTCGTATTTGTCTGGCATTATTTTACTACATAATTTTACGCAATACACAAAAATTTAACAACCGCTCCCTTACACTACGATGATTATTCGCGAATATCAGATTAAGTTTCATCTAATTCTACCTCCTACATTTAAATTCATTCCGGAATTAAGCGAATGAAATTAACGAACACAGTTCCTGCAACATTTACTGATTAAACATGGCGGATAACATTTCTAGATCGAATCGACTTCCTATTTAATTCAATAAACACCAAGATACTGGTAGACGCGGATACATTTACATTTTCTAAATCATACACCTTAAACACGCATATTATCGAAAAATTGCCCAAATGAATTTACTTCATCAAAAAATGACCTACCCCGTGTCATTTTTTAACTTTCCATTTGGTCAACAGAATCTAAATGTTAACATAACACGCATGTCAATAAACAAGCATAGTGTTATTAGCTTATTTTCACATCTACTTTTAACTAGAAACCGTGGCGCTTTTGGCAAGAACGGTGGTGTACTAATCGACTGTTTCAGCGTTCTATCCCGTTCAACTCTGCCACTTCTTTCTTTTTTTTTAAATTTATAACATTCGCCAACACGGTATAGGTAGTGGGGGTGTAGAAAGAACTATAGGCCGTTTTTTTTAAAATTCGACGTCATGCAACATATACTAATTTCTCCCGTGCAACGCCGGGCGACGGGTTCCGCTAGTAATACATAAAGTAGAGACGTTTTTTCCCCTGTACCTTCTTGACTATAGGAAAATAACCATACACAAAACAGGCTACTAAACTCCCCGCTATACTACACTTATTCACTCGAGCGTGTTTTAGTAAAGTTGTTATTATTTTTTCCAACCTAACACTCATTATTACATTTGGCCCACCCTGAACGTCTCTCCGAAAAAACAACTCCATATAGGTGGTAGCAAAGACTTTTCCCCCTAACATTTGTGTACTGTGACTACACTCATCGACACCGGGAAGTAATAACACAGTTTACTTTTCACAAAACTGTCCGTCCTTATTTATTATTTGCCTGGTATTAATTTACTACATAATATAAAACAATACGCAAACAAATAATGACCGCTCCCGTTGAATCCTATGATATATCGCGAATATCAGATTACGTTATATTTCCACATTTACATTCATTCCGGAATCAAGCGAATGACATTAACGAACACAGTTCCTGCAACATTTATTCTTCAAATATGGCGGTTACAATTACTTCATTGAATCGACTTCCTACTTAATTCAATAGGCGCCAAGATGCTGTTAGACCCCGACACATTTACATTTTCAAAATCATATACCTTTAACCCTTCCCAAATAAATGACATAAACCGTGTCATTGTTGAACTTTAGTTTTCGCTGCCAGAAGCTGCCAGTAAACAAGTTAACGTTAAGTGACATTTTTTCACATGCACTTTTCAAGTAGTGCCTGTGGCGTAACGGTTAACAAGCGAGGTTTCGTTATCGCCAGTACCGGCGTTCGATCCCATTCTGCTCTAAACCATTTTCTTTTCTTTTCTTTAAATTTAAAACATTCACCGACACAGTAGAGAGGGGGGAATAACACTAGGCGGTTTCTTTTTATTTTTTAGGTAGTACTTTTATTTTTTAGGTAGTACTTTCTCCCGCGCAACGCCGAGCGACGGGTTCCGCTAGTATATAATATAGTGCTGTCCTTGGTTAGAAAGCATCGTTTATATGGAAATATTAATTATTAAAAATAATAATAAGCAATTAGAACGCCATACAATGCATTTTAGTTTTATTTAAAAAAAAAAAGTTAATAAAACTAAAATGCATTGTATGGCGTTCTAATTGCTTATTATTATTATTAATAATTAAATGGTTCTTGTATTACATTTTTCTTCCACAATAATTATTATTCTAAAAATACTGACACTGTAATTATTTATTTGTAATTGAGTGGTCTACAACCCTGGATGTTATAAGAAACGTTACATGAGTATACTGCACATGAATTTAGTTATTAATCTTCCGCTTATTCGCTTATTTAATATTATTGGTTTGCTTGTCAGGGTGGAATAATCTGGTACACCAAATATTAAATTTCTTGTGAAAAGTATAAAAAGAAAAAAGTCTTCAGAAAACATAGTCTGCTCTAAATTCCATTTGATAAGGAGATTTATCTCGAAATATCATCGGAACATATACTAAATATTTACATCTAAGGTATAGTATTTAAGTTTCATTTTATTATAAAATGTGAGATGTTAAAGATTTCTAATATCTTTCTATCGCTATCTCTATCTCTTTCTCTCTCTCTCTATATATATATACATATATAATTCACAGTAAATTTTATATATATATATATATATATATATAATATAATATATATATATATATATATATATATATATATATATATATATATATATATATATATATATATATATATAAGACGTGGTATTGTAATATCGTTGTCTGTAGGTTATTATATTTGCTTTTCATTGGCTGAATTGTCTAGTAAGTTAATGAACGGTTGCTACTTAAAGCATATTTCTTGAGCACTCTCGGCAGTTTGGGAATTCATACATAACAAATATATAATCATTATAATTTCCATTATTTTCGGAGCGAACATAATAGAGTAGGTATTAAAAAACAACAGTTAATTACAGTTCAAGCGATCAGGCGATCGGATTTCAGATCTCAGCATGAGAACACTCGCCACGCTTAGCCACACTAAAGAGGCGTCATAAGACTCAACATTTGTCTGTAGATGACTATATATATATTGTAACGCATTTATTTTCAGACAATAATATTGTGCTCTTGAATAAGCTTTCTCGTGGACATACATGACATCACATGATTGGATAAGAGAAAAGTAGCCTTGTCCGGAATCGCAAAATATAGTCATTAGACGATGGAGTGTCTCGCTAATTACACATTTGCTCACTTTTGTACGTCCTATGTCTAGATGTCCCTCTGAAGTTCCCATTCAGGTAGATGATGGGTCTCAAATGACTTCGGAATAAATAACTTCTCCTTCACTTAATTGTTCGAGACAGATCTGTAATCAGGGCAGGTTGTTTCTTTTTGTAGATGCGTCTACACATCTCTAATAAGAGGCTCTGGTCGTTGGTCGGACAATAGCTCGGTAAGACGGCCTTTTTGTCAGTCACGTTTCGGTACACACACACAGATCCGGCGGTGAGATACACTTCAAGAACCATTTCATTTCACGTTGTGCATGCTTCAATCGTCCGTATGAATGCAGTTAAACGAGGGTCCAAAACCTCAGAATTCCCAACTGCTACGGGAGTAAAAAATGAATATGTTTGCACGGGAAGAATATTTATTTAATCTCTGCGCACGGATTTAATGGACGCATTTTTATTTTACTTCCAATCAACTGCATGAAAACACTGCCAGTCGTCGGTATTTCACGCTTCAGTTTGAAACAGTATTTCATCGATAAACGCGTAGACTGAATTGACGCATCTTATAAATATTAGTTCCTGTTTTTATAAGCGTTATCTTGTATGTTGTGTCTTCCGTCAAAGACGTTATGTTTTCGGTCAGGTTTGTTGTTGATTTGTCACTATTTTTGTTTGATTGTGTACAACCTGGCGCCCACATCACTTGACCAATCGTCAACAAACTTGATAAAAATATCTGCCATGGCCTTACTTAAAACTGATATATTTTTTAAATATCCATGTAAAGGTCAATATAAAAGAAATAGGGAAAAGATAATTGGCCCATTTTGAAGTTCCTGATCGTATATAGCCTGTACCTAAATCTTTGATTTTAGAAAATACTGGCCCCGTCGAAATTTTGACGGAATTTCAACTTCCGATTTTTCCAATTTTGATTTATGGATATGACGCTCTTTTATAACAGTAACCGGCAAAAAATTTTCAGGTGATCAGATAAATAGTTTTGGAGTTATCAACATTTCTATGGTATCACTCCGAGAATACTTAATACAATATGGAAACGTAACGTTAAGATAAGACTTTAACCCATACTTACGTTGTCTGGTGGAGGTATGCACTCTCGTTTTATATGAAGCAGGTTCAAGAAATCATCCAGAAGGGATGTAATCTCATTTTTCTTTCATGTTCATATTAAAATACATTCAAAAAAATATTATTTTATAGACCAATTTCATTTCGGATCTTTTTTCTATCACACCACTAAAAACAAGCAGGAGGTTCCTCATTGACGTAATGCATAGCATCGCGGACTATTGAAACGGCTATGCAACGGCTATTCAATTCATAGCGGATCGTTGGAAAATCCCGTTCTGGATAAAACAATACCTTGTTTTCAAGTAACGTTATACTACTAATCATTTTGACATCAAATAATCCTAAAACAATAGATGTACTATACAAACAGACACGGCGAGACAAATAGCGATTAGTTACCAGTATTTAAACTAATGGCAAATTGGATTGCGTATACCAACAAGATGCAAGTTTGGGATGAACTGGGTAATTGTTGGTACAAAAACATAAGAGAGTACACATTATTGTATTTCTCTTCGCCCATCCCCCTACTCTCTCTATCTCTGTCTGTCTGTCTCTCTCTCTCACACACACACACACACCACCACCACCACCACATATATGTTAGTGTTAGTATGTGTACTGACTTCACTTTCAAAGCGCATGTCTTCTTCTGTTACATTGCGTCCACCCATTTTGTCAACAGAATCCTGTTCATTTTAATCTCTAATATAAAAATACACGGCGGGGTTCAGTTTCAATATGTCTATGTATACATAGTTATTATTTTGTCTGTCACACTGAGGGAGTTAAGTACATGTATATTCATGAAAATGCTAGCATCAATCAGCAGCAATTGACTGAAACATTATTATGACTTTTAAAATAAGAGAACTGTATGCTGTATTTTTTTACAGTTAAAGTAAACAATAATTTCTTATATCTATGTATAAGATAACAACAATTTCTTATATCTATGTTTAAGTAAACAACAATTTCTTATATTTATGTTTACATAACATTTATTTGTTTACTTTGTTTACGATATTTTTTAACAAATTCTACCATTTATACAGAAAATCATTTTATATAAATGATAAGTTAGAATAACGTTATTATTAACCAGTGTGATGCCTCCATACATAATTATATATTTTTTAAATATATGTCACTCCCAATATGAGGGAGCCACTATACTGGTGAAGGGAAATATTATTGCCACATAGTATTTAGGTCAAAACGTTTTTCTGTGTAAATAGTTGAATTCGTCCAAAAGTATTGCAAATGATATAAACAAATAAATGACATATATAAAATCGGAGGTTTTCCTCAGTAGTAAGGCTTCAAGCATTAATCGCTGGAGTCTCGGTTTCGAATCTCGCTACGTTCAAACACGCTTATTACTCATAAAACGAAAACACACGGGTCCGTAGATAATTATATTTTGTACATATATATATATATATATATATATCTATTATGTATATATTATATATATATATATATATATATATATATATATATATATATATATATATATAATGTGTTTTGTGCCTTACCTAGTTCGACTACAAATTAACAATGTAAATATCACGTTCGGACAAATTAATAGTGTTTAATGTACGTGTTTAGAACTTACATATGATTTTCATCGGGGTATCTCATTTTATACTTGACTGCGAAAGGAGAAAGGTCCTACGAAATTAATCACTCCCCCAGTAGTGATGTATATATATACATATATATATATATATATATATATATATATATATATATAACTATAAATATATATATATAAATATATATATATATATGTATATATATACATCACTACTGGTTGTAAATGGCCGACAAAATGCCAGCAGATAGTTCTTTTTATTTAATTCTTTTTTTAAATGTTTTCTCAACAGGCCGATATCACATATTTGTCTACAAACGAAGCATACGTAAATACATAACAATATATATATATATATATATATATATATATATATATATATCGAATCAGACACTAAACAGCCAAATGGTCAATAGCGGGTTGGAATGTGCACTGACCGAGTTGATCGCCAAGCTAAAGTGAGTGGGTAGGATGGTCGTCTTGAACGGCAGGTGGAGCGTGCCGTGTCTTTTTTGTGTGTGAATAGAACGAATTCAATTATTTTGACAGATTAAGTAAATGTGTCTGTTTGAAATGAGAGCATTCGACATCCGCTTGAAGATGAGACACTTTGATAGACGCCCAATTATAGGCGGGAAGGATGTGCGAGAAAAAGGGGGTGGAGAAGAATAAATAAGGGCAGGTTTGATAGGCAGTAGGCGATCATCAGAGGGTGGAAGATTGCAGAGAAGAAAAGGTAAGAGTAAAAACAGAAAATAAACGAGGATACCGAGCAGAAGATGTAGCTGCATTTTGGTTGCACATGAATTACGATTCATGCACACGTACACAACACATTGGTGACATTGCTTTTTAATTAATATCAGTTATACATATATGTAAACTGCGTTTATTAAAACAATAATTTTCCATAATATATTTCTTTTCATATTAAGTGTACATCCACAAAACTCGTATTAACCATGCAAAGGAATCCTACATCCAATTTGAATCTTTCGTTATTTCTCACTTTCTTTCACGCTTCCTTTCTTCGCTTTGTCACCTCGTACTCCTCTTCTATGCGTATATATATCTCTCTATATATATACATATGGAGAGTGAATATATCTCTATAATAAAGTAAAGTCGTGTCCCCCTCGCATTCATGCATAATAGAAAAATACTCACAACTTTCCTATGCTAAACTGTTCCGCATTCCAATTACAATACGTATTAATGCGTGTTTCTAGAAATTATGCATTCATTTTTTCTTCTTTCAATATTTCTCATATTTATTCCTTATAGTCTGACTCTACCCCTGCCCCCCCCCCAAAAAAAAAGAACTTCCAAAGAGAAAGCGGCATACTCTTTTACCCATAACAATTTATATACTCTCATCGCTCCCATATTCACTAGGGCATTCTTAATATAAGGGAATTTCTCTTAAATCACCTTAATTTGAGGAATACAGGAATATCGGATTGGATGTCAAATACACGGACCTCACGGCTATTCATGTCTTCTTATTTTATTTATCTATAACATTTTTCTTCTGAATTTCTTCCTTTGAAACAAAGAGCATTCACTAGTTATTTAGATTCATACACTAAATTCTGTCCGCCGTTCTGTCGGCCTATTCTGTATACATATTTTCACATTCCAGAATTCATGATTACATAAACGAACTGCTTGCAGAGTACGTTAAACGAGTCAAAATGGCGTATTTTTTAATCCGTTTCTCGGTTCAGCGTTAGTAACTTAATAATAACTTAAATGTGTTCACTATTATTTGCTGCAAATCCTGTTCCTCATACAAAATAAACATTTCTGTAGTCTCCAAGGATTTCTTTGTAAGCGGAATAAAGAATACTTTATTTTGGAATATTATTTATTTTCTACTTTATTAAAGAAATATCTTCATTATAAACTATTAATAGCGTATTTTCAAACAAACAAAATAAACATTGCCTCAGTCTAATAAAAACAAAACAAAGAAAACATTGATTAAAAATAAACAAAACTATTGATTTTTGATATCATTTGTGGAAAATGCTATCCTTCAAACAAAATACAAATTAACCTCAGTCTAGTATGATTCCTCTCAATCGGATTTACAAATAATTTATTCGGGAATATTATATATTGCCTACGTTATTAAACAATATCTTAATTATAAACTATAACGTATTTTCTAACAAACAAGAAATTGCACTCGCCAAACAAGTTAAACGTTGCCTCAGTCTAGAAGGAGTTTCTTTACGCGATATCCCATAGATTTCTTTTTGTTTTTAATTTTATTTTTATACTAGTGGTCGATTATTTATTGAAATAACTTTATTTAAATTATTCAAATATTTTGTTCTTACATTTAAAAAAGTTACAAAAGACAAAAAAAGCATCTTACGTTTGTTTTGTTTTTTGTCAGCAATTTTTTAATCGTTCAATAGAGTCAACACGTGCTTCGTTTTTGAAATAAATCTGGATCTTGACTCGAGGCAAAGAATAGTATTACTTTTGATACTACAATTCATCTGTTCTGTTCTCCGTCTTTTTTTGCATCTCAAGATTTGCGAAGTTTCTTATTTAACGCAATAATAGTTCCATGAAACAAAAAAACTCAAGAAATACAGATTCATTTTTAAGCGATCTACCAACAGTTTTTTTCTTCGTCCCACACAAAACTTATTTCCGATCTCAAGAAAGATTGTGTGACAAACAAAATATTGCACCCCTCCGCCCACACACACATTTTAGAATTTACAGTGATTTAATATATTTTTTGCGGGCAACGTCGGAACACGGGTCCCGCTACTCTCTCCTCCCTTCGCCCCTTCTCTGTCTCTTTCTTTATATTTATATATATATATATATATATATATATATATATATATATATATATATATATCAGTTTATATTATATTCCTATAAAATAAAACCATGGTTATTGGAATATAATATAAACTGACTTATATTTTGCACTGTTATCAATAATTGACAAGCATTGAGCTGAATCTTCTAAGGAGACTGCAAAGTAAAAGGAACTGATGGTATATGGTAATACATATATTGTCATTAATTATATATATATATATATATATATATATATATATATATATATATATATATATATATATATATGATAAAGAATGGAAAAATGTTCCGACGTAATAGAAAATGAAATAAGGAAAATAAAAAATAAAAAATTAAATATCCATCTACGTTTTACCTTTATTAGAAGGGTTCATCAGGGGGGAGATTTGTTTTTCAGACTTGGATATATATATATATATATAGTCTTGGAAGTTTCTCAACCATTAAAACTATATTTAAAAAAACAAAAAAAACTTAAGTCCTAAGTCGTTCAGTGGAAAATCACTCATGTAAGTAAATCTAACTTTTTCAGTTATTATATTAGTTTGCTTCTTACATTATTTAAGGGGTCATCAGTTGTTTACCATGAAAAAACTGTTTTCAGAGAGAGAGTAAGAGAGAGAGAGAGAGAGAGAGGGGGAGAAGGAGAGAGAAAGTTGGGAGATAAATTGCGAGAGAGAGAGTGAGAGGAAGAGATATTTATAAATATATTTATGGAAAGCGAGCTCAACGAAAAGGTTTGTGTTTCATTTGCGAAGCTAAATTCATTTAGTTTGACGAATTCGTTCGATTGATTGAAACGCAAACATTTATTTGTTTGTCGTGTTTCACTCTTGACAAAGTCTATGACGTACGTATTTTCCACGTTTTTCTGACGTGATAATTGGCAATATTATGTACGAATTTAAACACAATTGTAACAAGACTTACATAAAATAACAGTTATCTTTGATGGTTAATATTCCATAAACTAGCAGGACCTGGCGCCCGGCGTTGCCTGGGAGAAAAATAACAGAATGAATTAAAACGCAAATAGGTCACACCGGACAATATTAACCCACGAAAAGGATTACTTCTGAGTTGAACAAAAATAGAAATTGCCACAGTGTAGAAGGCTATCTGCTTCACTGACCAATTATGGAAAAGGTTACTTGTTTCGAGCCGGGCTGTTAGCTATTCTCTTGTTCGTCTTGTAAAATGCGTAAATATTTATTTATGTTAGTGGATTTTCGACACAGTAAGAACTTACGTTGTGTCTAAATCTGCCCTACTAGTTAATCGAATGTAACTTAAATCGAACACTGTGTAACGAATGTACATTTCAATTTAAGCGCGTAAGATAATATAAGAAATAAATGAAATCAATTTTACGAGTGTAGGAGTCTTTCTGCCCATGCCTCGATACCGGTATTTCCCCAGAATGTTTCTTTTTTAGTTAGACACCCCCTCTATCTATGATAATAAAAATTATAAAATCAAATAGGCCTACAGAGCACTATTAAAACCAATTGCGCCCGTTATATATAGAAATTCCCTATTTTTAGAGGAAAGTAAAAAGAAAAAACAAAAATTAGTATGCAACCTGAGCACTACTGAAACCCACAAATATAATTAAGGAGGCCTGAAAAGCACTAATAAACCATGTGTGTTCGAAGAGAAATAGTGATCGACCCATCGTACCCCTTCTTTTTAAAAAGAAAAAGACAAAACTTGTATAAGTAGACTGGGATCGAACCGTAAAACTCTCGAAAATGGAGGTCAGTCGATAACCTCAGAACCAATAAGGCGAGTTGAAACTTTCTTAAAAAGTAATTGACTAAAACAAATCTGGGATTAGTTTTATACACGCACACATGCACGCATGCACAGATAGTACGATCCGACAGAAGTCGATCGAATTTAGTGTCCACCCATTACACGTTTTAGGTCATATCTATACGAAAAAATCGATGTTTTTTTTCAATTTTTGGATATTATGGGTTCGAAAGGTGGAGGATTCAGAGAATGGCTACTTTAAGAAGTTTGTCGATATTCTTGGGTTCCTTGTCCAGACATACGCACATACACACAGTCTGAGTATTGTAGATACATACGTATATTGAAGTAAGTCTAAAGTCGATTCGCTGAAGAAAGTCTAGCCCCTATGTTTAATTATGGAACGTAATAAAGAACTATGTTCGTTCAATATATTCTCTAAAAACTAAAATTAGTATAACTGTATATGTAATAGGTAGAAATAACGTAATCCGATATTCTCGAAAATCAGCGGAATAAGAAGGAGCGTCCATTAAATGTGCGCGTAATTTATTGTATTATGTAGTAGATTAATAGCAGACGAATAGTAAAACATAAGGGTCACGTTTTTGAAAAGTAAACGTTGTTTATTAGTTTCCGGTGTCGATAGAGAGAGAGTGGCAGTAGTGAAGTTATAGTGGGAAAAGTTTTCGCTACCCCCTGTATGGAGTATGTTTTTAGAAAAGTCGAAGATGGTAATCCAACAGTAACATTAAGCGTTAGCTAGAGAAAATAATCACAAATTCACTATAACATGCTCGAATGAATAAGCGTAATATAGTGGTGATTTTAGTAGCCTATGATGCCTGTGCTTATTTATTATTCTCGACGAATTTACAGGAAAAATCATCTTTACTTTATATAGAGGATAAAAACAACAAAATGAATTTTCTTTTTTTAATATCTATTAAATGATGTTTCTATAATGATCATCTCTTTAACTTCAAGTGAGAGTGATGACATTGTGTCTGAGATGGGTATATTTGCTGACGAAACCACGCTCTACTGTCGTCATGTTGGTAAAACGGGCGCGCACATATCCGATACAATTGCTGAATCTTTAGAAAGTGACCTCCAGTCTGTAGTTGAATGTTATCATAAATCGATGGTAACATTTAATGTTGTTAAGACAAAGTTCCATTTCCTTCAACAACAACAAGAAACCTCTTCAACCACCGATTGTCATAGCAAACAACACCAAACCTGAGAGTCCAACGTTCTAACTCCTCGGCCTAACATTCACAGATCACATGAATTGGAACAAATACATTGAAGACATTGCCAAAGCTGCTGCAAAAAAGTGGGGCCCCTCTACGGTTCTAGAAAATTTTTCGCACCTGACAGTATCCTATACTTCTACAAAGCCACCATCTGTCTATGCATGGAGTATTGTTGCCACATCGGGGCTGGTGCACCATCCACTTGTCTCCTACTTTTAGATAAGGTTAAAAAAAGTCGTAAACTTAATAGATCCCTCACTATCAACAAAGCTCCGACCCCTGATCCATCGCCGCAATGTTGCATCCGTGTGCTTGTTTTACAAGTACTTCAATGGAATGTGCTGAGATGAATTTCATACTCTGGTATCCTCCCCCCCCCCCTCAACGTAAATACATTCGACCAACCAGACAATCAGCTGAATCCCATCCATTCTCTTTGGCGGTCCTCAGATGACGGAGAACCTTCTCCTTCAATAACTTGTTTCCTCGAGCTGTTAAAGTTTAAAACTAATGCGAACAAACATCTTGCTGCACAGTTCCCAATTTAGGATGACCCCATAACTTTCAATTGAATTCTACGTAGCCGCTTACGTCTACAATAGCAACTTGCATTGTTTGAGGTGAACTAAGTAAACAAAAGAAGGTTTACGGTCATCGCGGGGTGTTCTTTTTCAGCTCGCATTCATCGAGCAAAAAAAAGCGAAAGCAATTCCCTTCAAAGTTGTCTCCTCACATAAACTGCGATAAATTGTTCAATCAAATTCACCCTAACCCTAACCCTAACCACAACCACAAGAAATATCTAACATGAGTAATTCTTTATATAAAAATGTAGAATTATTTTAATAAATACTTTCGTCTTATTGCATGTTTCAACACTCATCATTACGTTTTTTGTTAAAATTGTCTAATCATGTTCAAATTGAGACACAATTCTAAATATTTTCAATTCAATGCAATGGGATTTCTTAATATAGAACTCTGCTTATGTTTTCCTCACTTTAGATTTATTACGTTTTTTTTTCTAATTGAGTAATATATTTTTGGAACAAATTGCCTAAGAAATTCAGAAATAAATCTGAAATAAATCGTGTTAAAAATAAACAAGATTGATTAATTAATAATGCCAACAAACCATATTTACAATGGGGAGTTTTGACATTTATCTGATGTAATATTAAAGAAAATTTCATTATTTCATTTTTTTTTTCAATTTTCTTATCTTTTTGTTACTTTTGGGGGTGAGGCATCCTACTGGATGTCAGATTTTCACCGATTATTTCAGAGACTCTTACCGATATATCGTTTCAGGACTCTAACCGTCCCTTTCAGCGCAATTGTTTGTATCTCTCTTTCACTTGGTTCACCGGGTATATTCGCCAGGTTGTTTTTGAAATTATTTGTTATGAGTCCGGTAGCTCTTATGATTACTGGAACGATGAAGATCTTCCTGAGATTGCAGTTTCTTGTCATGTCGTACATGAGACCTTGGTATTTAATTATCTTCACCCTCTCATCTCTGTTAAAGCCAGTATCATGAGAGACACTAACTTCAACTCTGGTTGCTTTTCTCGCTATCTTGTCCCATATCACTATGTTTTCTAAGTAAGTAACTGAAAAATTGCATAGTCATAGTGGATTATGTATGACTTATTTCCAACACTTCTTTCTTTTATATGTTCCTGGGACCTGTTGCTACACTGGATATTCATTTTTTTTACAGATGGTCCAGTGGATATTCTTAACGCTCCATTGAGTCGTATTGTCTAATAGCCGTCCACCAGCAAAACTTTACAACCGGGTGTCAAGTGACTCATACTCTCGACTTCTATGTGCCAGAACCTGCACTCGTTGTCTTTGCTGAGATAACTCATCTTCCTAAAAGCAAGCCTTCATCTTGACCATCCATTATGATCCTCTCCTGGTCATAGATGAGCGATCTTTTTTTCAAACCAGTGTACAGAGTCTCCTTATTTATATATTCCTGAGATATTTCTTTCAGAAAATATTTAGCACGTTGTTGATTGGCCCATTCTAACACTTTTTTTTTACTATAGAAAGTCTTTGTGTATTTCTGGCGTCTCTTTTAAGCATTAGTCTTGAAAAGACAATGTCTATAGGTAGGAGGAAGACAGTCAGCAGAAAGAGAATTCCAAGAGTTCGCAGTTCTTGTAAAGAAGCTACTGGAGTAGGTAACCGTATTATGGAGAGCACTAGACAAACGAATTAAACGAGCTAGATCAAAAGAAGAAAGGAATGAATTACACAATTCTGAAGAACTCATACCATCATAGTATTTATAGAAAAGACTGAGACTAGCAACATCACGCTTGTGCGAGAGAGGGTGATGAGGAGAAGAATGGGTGGGGCAAATCAAAAATTACAGATACGTTTCTCAAATGGGACAGAGTTTAACCAGCCAAAGTATGGCAACAGTCCTCTACACATGGTCTGATAGTAGATTGTTTAATGGAAATCGCCCTAGAAAGGGTACGAAGCAACTTGATGTAATGAGCTAAAAATACTACTCCAAGGTAAAAACAAGCTAAAGATAAGTGTTAAATTAGTAGATTCCGACCTAGAAAACAGCAATTATCCCCCCTTTGTCAGAAACATCGCTCGTGGAATGTGAGGATTAAAAGAACAAAATAAGGAAAGCGAGAGTTACGAGGCCGCTGAAAGTAAACCAAAGGTCCACTTTTTACTTTCCTAAAATGTGTAGAGATAGAGAATAGCCTCGGGTGTTAGAAAGTGTTTGGAGCGATAGAGAGAACTGACTTATCGAGAAGCAGAAACAGCAATGGATCTAATATATGAAGTCCAAGAAAGATTTCATTAGAAAGAAAGGCCAAGAAGTTTCAGAGTCGATTTCTCTTCAAAAGCAGAGCCATCCATGAGAATCCCAGGAAGAAAAGGGACACGCCTACGATTGAAAGACACTAGCCGAGTCTTAACAGAATTAAACAAAACAAGCCATTTCGTACCCCAATCCACAACTGAAGCCAGGTCAACGGGGGAGATAAGATGGAAGCCGCACCAGAATAGAGAGTGGCATCATCGACATAGATTTTAATTTTCTGAATAATATGCGCTGGAATATCATTGATATAGAGAAGAAACGGTGTGAGCTCTAAAATAGAGTGCTGGGGAACACCAGAAAAAGATAATGAAGAAACACCATCCAAAGTTACACGCATACATAGATCAGAAAGAAAAGGCGCAATAATAGAATCATACTTACTGCACTTACTTAGGATTTTTATCTCGAGAAGCACAGTGTTTAAACATAGAAATAATATACAACTCCATTTTCAATGATATTTGATTTATTGCCAATCGCCTGAAGCTCCCCCAGCAAAGAATGCCGACAAAGCCAATCATGACAAATCTCACACCTGCCCAGTGGAGCAGTATCCCCCACTATGAACTGACATTGTGTATGACTTTACCCCAGCGGTAGGCAAGTAAACCTTCTCGGTCATAAGATACAACAGTCCTGCTTTTTTAGAAAAAGAATTCGTTAGGTTTTTTATTGTTTTTGTTACAAGATTACCTCATTTCGAAGGTTTGTTTAAAGTGTTTTTTCTATTCTTTTGCTATGTTATTTTTAGATGGCGTGTTGGGTAGGAGAGAAGAAGAGATTGGTGGATGGGAAGTGGGAGAGAGGCGTACCTTGTAAAACCCGTTTCTAAAGTTTGCTTTAGAGAGAAAGAGTATCGTAGTAGAAGCGACAAGGGGGAAAAAGAGAACAAAATAAATTAGAAAATATTTCTTCGCGCGTCTCGTCTGGCAAATCGTAACAGGCACGCGCCGACATAGACAGACCCACTCCCCAATCCCTAAAAAGATGTCGGACGCGTGCGAGACAATTTAGCAACTGATTCAATTTTTATTTTTTCCTTAAACTTTCACAGCCATAAATGTCACCTGACATTTTTTTTCTAACGATAGTGTATTTACTATATAGGTTGGTTTAAAGAAGGAGATATCCTCACCAAAGAGGGGCATTCTGGATTGAGAAAAAAATGTCTCAGTCTAGAAAGATTTTCTTCTATTCTGACCGGGGATTTAACATATACTACACATTTATCCTAGCCAGAAGGCCAGCCAGTTACTGCTCATTCATATCTAACCAAGGACCCGCACAGCATTCGGACTAAGATAAAAGTGTAGCATCTGTGCTGTCTCAGCAAGTCATCTTTCTAGGAATCTTGCTCGACATAACCCCCACTCTTTTCGGAGGTGGGTATGGGCTGATTCTCCTCACCACTGAAACGTCCTTATTTTGTGAGAGACTGCCGACCTGCCTATAATTTTTTTTTTTAATTTCTACTTAAAGAGCGTCATTAAAAAACAACAATAAAAACCTGTGACATTGGTGAAATTGATACCAACGTAAACTGTAGACCTGGAGATTCACGTTCGAATCATGCGTGTTTCGTAGCACTATTTACACACTGTATATTAGCAATCTCCCCGTCGTCTTTTTGTAAGTAATTAATTCTAAAATCAACTGGGGAAACCAATACCAACAAGAGAAGCGAGTCAATCTCTTTTTAATAAATCGATTCTGTTGTTGGCATTGGTTACCCTACTACCATATTGATCCATCCGAAGTTATATTTTATTTTGATATGTCAACAAAAATGCGATTTCAAGATTTACCGACGGACAGAACACCTTTTATTGATGCTTGGGTACATATTATATAACATACAATTCGATCTGCGCGTTTAGCGATGGAGATTCTATTTCAATCTTAAGCGGAAAAACTACGATTTACTTTAAGATGTTTATTGGAATAACATATTTCGCCATATAAAGTTTTTTTCAGCAGATCCTATGACCGAATGCGCTTCACATACGTGTGATCACTTTGGTTCAGATCATTTAACGTCAGATTTTAGTTTAGTGTCACGTGTCAATATATATTATGTCGACTAAAATTTTAACGGATAAAAGCATAATTTACTTAGGAAAAATACTATTATTTTCTCTTGGAACCAGTTTCTCATTAATGAATGAAATTAGTGATAACGTTTCAAATATATAAACACATTGTTATATTTCTGTCTATATATAATATTGGAGCGCAGGTTTTATTAATTAAAACCTATATACAAAAGAAGTTTGTATTTTGAAACAAAATAGAAAATAAATTTCAGAAAAAATTGATTAAAAAATTATTAATGCAAATAAAATCAACTGATAAGCCTTACGGTTGTGAGGTGTGTGACGCATTATTTTAACATTCATCACAATTAAAAATCCACCTGCGCACATACATTGAGGGAGTTTGAATTACCTACAGGAGTTTTAATTACAAACAAGACACCATCCTCGATTGTCTTCAGTCTCTCTGTACAAGCGTTTGTCAGGACAACCTAACATGAGGATACTTCACCCTACAAGTAAACCCCGACTAAATATTCAAAATAGTATTCGCATCACATATAAGATCCCCTCAGCCCGGCTTTACACTTGCTCATACGAGGAATCGTGCACCTTCTCCTAGTGATGTTACTTCAAGATACTCCACCAGACTAGATGCTTTTTTGTCATGGGATCCGGTAAGACCTAGAGACCACAGAAAGTTATACTATAACATAGTTAACTGGTCAATTGAAAGGAGTAACATTAATGTTCTAGACTCAACGTCTGAGAAATAGAGGATAATTTTAATAGATATTCGAATATCTATATATCTCATATAGAGATCAAGTGTTAGCACCAAGGAAAGGGGCCCTTGATTTCTGAGAACTTCAACTGAAGTAAAATGAAACAAAAGCGAAAATGTTCAATGTTTGAATTACCGACTAGACACCATCCTCAAGTATCCTCGGTCTCTCTGTACAAGGGTTTGTCAGAACAACCCCACATGAGGATACTTCACCCCACAAGTAAACCCTTACAAAATAACATAGTATTTGAACCCCAGATAAGATCCTCTCGACACAGCTATACACTGACTCATACGAGAAATGGTGCACCTCAAGTATCAGCACTTAGCTGGACACTCCGCTAGACTAGATGAATTATGGTCCTGGAATACGGTAAGACCAAGAGATCACAAGTAATATACTTTAACATAGTTAACTGATCAATTGGGGAGAGGAAAAGTAATGTTCTTAACTTCTTTACTAACTCAACGTTTGAGATGTGAACAAGAACTTTAACGGAATATTGGAATATCTATGTATTTCATATAGAGATCAAGTGTTAGCCCCAGGGAGTGGACCCTTGATTTATGAGAACTTCGACTGAAGTAAAATGAAACAAAAGCGATAAATCTTATGCTTGTGAAATATTATTAAAAATTAAACTTGGATACAGACACTAGAGAAATTACGAAATATCAGGATCTGAAGGATGCCTTGAAAACACATGTTCCTTGAAAGAAATGAACATTACACAAGTTGTGGTAGGGACAACTGTCCTAATGTAAAAATCGAGAAGAAAATACTTAAACACAATCCGTGGAAGAGCAAGTTGCATCGAAGTAAAATAGTAGCTTTTCATCTATCCTTAAAAAAGCCGTCGGATCTAAATATAACGCATAGCTGAATCGAGTGTTAACCCCAAGAATGGGGGCCTTCGATCTCTTCAAACTAACTGAACTAAAATATAAAAAAAAAATGCTCCCAAACAGATATGAGGATAAATCTAAAAAAGCACCCCTCCCATAAAATGTTTGCTAACTCAATTGTTAGCAATTGGGAGATGGCCGTTGAGGATCGAGTTGCGTTGTTTTATGTATTAGAAATGTTTCACAAAAATCATTTATACATCTTTACTGTCTGGATTTTCATCTGTTAATTTAGACTTAGTGTATTTTTTTTTTAAATGAAATACATTAGAAATTTTCTACTATTTTCCATAAAAGTAGTTATTCTTTACATTATTACTACTATGTCACCATACTTTTTCATTTGCTAATACGTCAGTCAGCTATTGCGGATATTTGCGTTTGCTTACATATATACTGAATTACCCCCCTTAGTGTAACATACAAATTAATAGTTATATATACATATTGAGACAGAAAAAAAGACAGCGTAATATTATATTAAGTATCGATTTACTCCTCTCCAGGAGTTAGCCACAAGGCCAGTTTTTATCTTACTCCCACAAGTAAGATGTGACCCAAGGTCGGGTCGGGAAAGTGGGGTTTAAAAATTGCCTGGGCAGCCCCGTCGGCATTCCCCAGTAGGGGCGCCTCAGGCAGTAAGCAATAAACTTACTCCTCCCCAAAGAGGGGAAGCAAAGCCTGGGAGGGTGGACCTCCTAGAACTACACAGGGCAGACCCATACACCGGCGTAAATCAAGCCCCGAAGGCCAAGACAATACCAGTCTATGGGGTGCAGTATCCATCGGAACAGATACTACACTTTGATCTTAGCCAAAAGGCCAAGACATCGATATTAAGTAGAGTAGAAAGTCAACCTTGGGTTTACTTTTGGCAGCCTCGTAACTCTCGCTTTCCTTATTTTGTCCTTTAGTCCTCACATTCCATGAGCGATTTTCTGACAAAGAGGGAAGTATTGCTGTTTTTTAGGTCCGAATTATCCATCTAATACTTATCATTGGCTAATTCTGACCTTGAAGTAGTTTTTATTAGCTCCTTACATGACGTTGCTTCATGCCTTGTCTGGAGCAGTTTCCATTAAAAAAAATAGTAAGTAAAATTATTTCTTACTCATTAGAAGTCATTACCAGTGAACTATCACTAGTTATCAGTATACTCTGTATCATGTGTTTTATGTACATTTTCAGTCCTTTTTCGCCTCGTTCATGAGGTCTTAAATGCTTACAGTATCATCCTTTAGTGCAGCACGTTGTGCACAGTCATGACGTTTATGGTTCTTAGATCAAGGTCCTAGGGTTCTTCTTATTTTGTTCAGTTTAAAATATCTTATTAGAGATACTGCCCAATTATGTATTCCTTTTATTAGTGTTATACTATATAATTTAGCTTCAGTCAGCGTTCTTATTATTTTCATTTTTTCTTCTTTTTCAACGTTCTCTTTCATCTCTATTAACTTGATAGTGTAATCTGCACTAATGCTCAGGTATGTATAGGTCTCACGTTTCCCTAAATTTTAGTATAACCTCTCGATTGGGTAACTATGACCTCAATTGTTTTGTAGTTTTCCCTTATTTATCTCTAGTAGTGCACATTTTCCATTCCGAATTGCATTCCTATATCCTGGCTTAAGATTCTAATTATGTTTATTAGTGTTTCTAGATCTTGTTTTTTTAGGTTATCTATATACATTTTTTACTTCTCACTTTTCTCTGTAAATCTGTATTCTACACTGCATCTTTTAAAGCATGTTTATGGGTGACATCATGGTTATGACAATCAGTAATATAGATACAGTGTCTTTTTTATTTTCTACCTCCTTTTCTTATTTCTTAACAGTCGTGTCCTGTCTCTGGTAAATTCAAGTGATTTCCCTTGGAGTCTTGGAGACAGCAACTCTTCCGAGCTTTTCAGTATGCTCCTTTTCTTACAATCACAATTGCAACTTGTGTAATGTTCTCATAATAGAAGCTTACCAGTGACAAATCGCTGATAACGGCCTGTGATTTTCGATGAAATATCTGATAATAACCCTCCTCAGGATTCCAGTAGTCCCCGTAGTTTCGCAGTCGAAGTCTGGCCAGGGTTCTCCCTCGTCAAATGTTCTATCCTCCTAGAACCGCCACAGACACCTTCTGTGGTATCAATCGATATCCGTACCATTGAGTGTGTTCAAGTGATGGTGGTGTATGTCAGATTATATCATATTTCTTATATATTTACCAAAGTAGTTAGCTTCCGTGAATTCCTGTTAATAGACTCCATCTTTACTTCTAGTTGTTTTTGACACCAGTGTCATTTTATTTCAACTTATCTGTGGTCAATGAGTATAACATAGCATGCTTTCCACACTCTGAGATTGTTATTTCTTTGTCTATCCTTATTGCTCCTACACTTATTTGTACTTTTTATATTCCATTATCTCTTCAGCTCTCTGGGATGTCATATATATTTATCTACAGTTTCTCCCATCAACTGCATAACTTACTATTTAGCAAGTTGTTTCTTTCTTATTGATTATTATCATGCCTGGTATTCAATCTCAGATGATTTTCTGTATGTTAATTTATCAACTATCGTCTTTCATTTTCTAATTGTGGTTCATAGTTGGTATTGTACCATTTATATGTATGTTTAAAGTTTAATCGTTCACACAGTTTATAGTATAGTGGATTATCTTCCGAACCCAGTTATATCAGTTTTCATGTCAGCTTTTGGGTCCGGTCTTCGCGCATTCACTTATGATGTTTCGTCTCTTCATCCATACAGTTGGTATTTCAGAGGTTTAGTCTATCTTGGTTTTTGTCTAGATTTTTCTTCTATCGCGTTATGTTGTAATGCTGTCAGTAACGATTCCGTTTCTTTTTTCAGGTGCCTTATTTGTAAACCTGTTTTCCTGTCACGATATTTTTATTCCGTCTTATAAATAGTATATGTAGTTATTACTATCCTTATTCTTCTTTTCTCTCATCAAAGTGTTTGTTGTAAACATACAGACATTTTACCGGGCCTTTGAGCTATGATCAAAGTGCAGTACCTCTTCGATATCAGAAGGCTATCCTACCAGAAATATGCTCCGTTTTTCAGTGGCCGTGAATGTATTACCCTATTTGAACTCTCTCAGAATGAGGATAAGATCATAGTCTTACGTCTGTCGTGCCTTCATCTATGGCGGATTAGCCGACGGAACTGACCAAGCTTTCTTACAGCCGGACCAAAGCATCTATTTTCGGGGAGCTAAATTTTCAATATACACTGACTTTGTGTCTAACATAGCTGCTG
>OY744537.1:5438537-5441037 GCA_963556195.1 Sepiola atlantica | reverse complement strand
ACGCATACGTTTGAAATATCATTTTCGTTGATCTATGATGCTTAAGTTTGAAATATCTTTTTTAGTCTGCGATGTTTGCATTTGAAATGATCGCCGGGCTATCAGGCGTAAATCTGAAAGGAAGAGGCTATTTTGCCGGTCTCGGCAGAATAACGACCCCGGCTTATGTTTTTTAACCTAGCTGGTATGGCCTTGTGAAAGAAAGGGTAATGAAATAAATAAGGAACAGATATTTAATAACAATTTATTTTCATCGTCATCAGCAGTTGTTATTCTGTCGGTTATTTTAATCTTTTGAATATAAAAGAAATCTCTGCTTTTAATACAAAAAACATTAAAAGTAAAAATTAATTAAATGAACGAAAATATTACAGACAATTAGATTCTATAGTCGGATTTAGAAGTAATTTGCGTCGGATAAAAAATGTTTTAGTTATTTAAGAAAAAAAAATAGTTTTCATTCATTGATATAAAAAATGAATAAATCTTGTTAACAAACCTGATTATTAAAAATAATTAAAGATAAGTCGCTAAAGAAATTAGCACTTCTGTAGTATATATGAAGCAGCAGATTTTCTGTCCTTCTACTGAAAATAAAGGGAGGTAATTCAACCGGAAGTGATTTTTTTACAACATAAAAAAATGCAAGACTGATTTGTTTTTGGGTAACAATTAACAATTTCTTTTTTTTATTATATGTAGTAAAAAATGTTTAAATAAAAAACCCTGACCCTAAACCTAACCCTAACCCTAACCCTAACGCTAAACCCTAACCCTAAACCCTAACCCTAAACCCTAACCCTAAACCCTAACCCTAACCCTAAACCCTAACCCTAACCCTAAACCCTAAGAAATCAGGCGGTGTGCCTGTAAAAAATCTATTGTTTTTTGCGGCTGGTTCATTAAATTACCAATGTCTCGAAGATTAATCCATTTTCTAAATACTAAATTCAACTTCCGGTGAATTCTGAATGAATGGTACTTGGAGAAAAAAAAACGGAACTCTTCAATTTCGATTTCTTAATCGGCAGCTGCTTCATATATACTACAAAAGTGCCAGGAAATTAAATCAGATATACTTTTTTTTCAACAGTTGTACGTTTATATAATTTCAGTTTTATAAACAGTCTAAACAGCAATTTTAAAACTGATTTTTCACTATCTTTTAAGATAAATGTTACAACTATTTCTCATCATTTCACTCAATTAACCATTAAATTGAATGTTTTTCTTGCGATAAAATAAGAACAGTAGTAATTGTCAATAATTTCAACTGCTACATGTAACGACGAATTGTAATGCAAAGTTGAATTGATTTACAAACAAACATTGAGAGTTAGAGAAAGTAGACGTAAACGGGGTTCAAAGCGAATTATTTGTACTTAAAAATATAATTTGCATTTTTTTTACAATAAAAACAATACGTAAATGCATTTGAATAGACATAGAAATTCATCGTAGTTACTTAGTCTATGGTGAAATAAAACTTTTTTTTCGTAAGTCGTGGCGAAAATCGCCGTATGAATTATTTATTTAATTTAAAAAGATAGTCAGAAGTTTTAATTATTTCTTTTTTTTATTGGAAAAAATGTTGAAATAAAAATAAACCGGCAGTTAAGTTGACTCGTGAAATCTTCACTGTAACAGTTAGGTTAGATAAACATGAGCCGGCAAAATAACAGCCTCATCGTTATTCTGCCGGGACCGGCAAGATAACGAGGGGGTCGTTATTCTGCGGGGACTGGCAAAATAGCCTATTCGAATCTGAAATAGAATGTTATCCTTCTACCAGGTTTAAGTTTTAAATAGGATTTCTTTTGTCTTTCACAATTAAGTTCAAAATAGCATTTTCGATGGTTGGCACTATAAAGTCTGAAATTAAATTTTCGTCGGTCTGCAACGCTTGCTTTAGTTTCCAATAGCATTTTAGTTGTTCTAACAGGCTTATGTTTGGAAGAGAATTTTCGTTTGTGCGCCATTTTGGTTAGTAATTTTGAAATAAAGTGTTCGTCTGTCTGTCACTCTAAAATTGGAAATAGCATTATTTTGCTCTATCACTTTTGTTTCTCTGCCACCTGAAGTTTGAAATACAATGTTATCTCGCCTGTCACGCTTTTTCAGGTTTCAAATTGTATTTTCGT
Organism: Sepiola atlantica; assembly: GCA_963556195.1. Classification (NCBI taxonomy): domain Eukaryota; kingdom Metazoa; phylum Mollusca; class Cephalopoda; order Sepiida; family Sepiolidae; genus Sepiola; species Sepiola atlantica. The sequence continues at coordinate 5,438,896 of OY744537.1, read as the reverse complement.
TAGTGTGCCACGCTTACGTATTACATAATATTTTCGTTTGTGACAGTCGCTTATGTTTGAAATAGCATTTTCGCTTGTCTGCAACGCTGTCTCATACATAAGTTTGAAATAAAATATACGTCGTTCTGTCACACTTTATTGTAAGATAGCATCTTCATCAGTAAATGCACATATTGAACGAGCCAATGTTTCGTGCCGATATAAAGATGTTCACGAAGAGAACAAAGAAAATGGTGTTGTGTTAGCGGAGTGTTTTTATACAAGGGCATTTATGTGCAGTCTCGACTTTATATCACTTTCAACATCATTGTAGACCCTGTTTTCATCGCTGATAAAAACTCATTAATATTAATGCATCA
>OY744537.1:5426037-5433537 GCA_963556195.1 Sepiola atlantica | reverse complement strand
TATATAAACAAGGCAACACGGTGAGTAACATGGGCACATTATTTGTTAGCAAATTGTTAACATTAAAGGGCTCCATGTATATTCAGTTAAATATGTGTAAATGTTTATGCATTTCTATTTATAGTATTTACTCCCTGACTAATAAACCGATCATTATGAATTTAAGAACATTCTATGCGTATGGATAGGTAAAGTGGGTTATACTTAATATAATTTCGTTTAATACAAATTGTGTAAGACAGATGTAGAAGCCATTTATGAAAATTCAAATACGTCCGAGTTTTGTAGAATTTGAACGAGAGGTATAAACAGCAATTATTTCCCTAATTTAAGTTCCTTCGTTGTATTTTAAAAGGGATGTTAGGAGGTGCAATATCGAACCAACCTCTCATTTCAAAATTTATATATCGCAGATTTTCATTGAATTTCATCACTAATCATTAGACAATATTTCAATTGTTTCTTAAAGCCTATTAAGCTAAACCCTAAAATTATAGACATTTTCTAGAATCAAAATCATGTAATACATTTTCATTAAAATTGGAATAAGGATTCTAGACCGAAAGGTTAGTATGATTATATCTGGATTTTAAGTTTTGTAAGGGGACATAAAATACAGCACAACTGTTCTGGGCGGCCTTAATCTAGTATATATATATATATATATATATATATATATATATATATATATATATATATATATATATGTGTGTGTGTGTGTGTGTGTGTGTGTGTAGGTAGAAGGATAGAAAAAGAATTAGAAAAGCGACGGAGGCAGATCTTTTGTCAATTCAGTTGCTCAATGCAAGGTATATTCCGCAAAAAAAGCAATTTATTAAATTATTTTTTCCTTAAGCCAGGCTTTTCAAAGATCAAAGTCTTATCATCAGAGGAAATTGCTGTGATAGAGAAGTTGACAAAGGTCAAGATTTAAGATTTAATAAAGTAAAATAAAGATTATGGGGGAAAAACAAGGCAAAACGCTGCCTGAATGCAAGCAAGTGTGTCAATCCGGTGTCAAAAAGTCCAGAGGAGAAAGTGATTTGTAGGTAGATAGGTCGTTAGAAGGCACGAGAAATAAATTGAGAGGTTTTAAATTAAAACTCCAGAAACCACCATCTATCTCTCTCTCTCTCTCTCTCTCTCTCTCTCTCTCTCTCTCTCTCTCTCTCTATATATATATATATATATATATATATATATATATATATATATATGTATATATATCATCGATTGTTGACGCATTTCGCGACTGGATACCTTTGTCAGCTCTTTCAATTTCTCGTATTTTGACTGGTACTTCATCACCTGGAGTGAAGGGATCAATACAAAATATCCAGACAAGTATTGTTGGTTATTTTTAATAATACGTGTCTTAGAGAAAAAAGGCACACACACGCACACATATATATATATATATATATATATATATATATATATATATATACATATATATATATACATATATATATATATATATACATATATATATACATATATACATATATATATACATATATATATATATATATATATATATATGTATATATATATATATATATATATATATATATATATATATATATATATATATATATATATATATATAAACATATACACACCCTAATAATAATATGCCCATGTTACTGAACGTGTTTCCTATAAGAAATATTACAAACTTAATAATGATCCGTTAATTAGTTTAGATGATTATCATGCATATATATATATATATATATATATATATATATATATATATATATATATATATACTCATTAACTTATTAACCTATCATTATGAGTTTTTGACACAGCTGATATGCGTAAAAGTTGGTAATATGGACAATATTTAGTTTTAGTTTAAGCAAAAAGAGAGCTAAAACGTTTCGTGAATTTCAGATACCTCCGATTCGTGTGAAATTTTAATAATAGATATGAGACATCAATTAGTAAATATTCTTCTAAATTTAGTTTTTTTTTGTATTTTAAATGGGTGTTATCGGCATTATATGGACACAACCTTCCATGTTTAAATTGAATATTGTAAGAGTTGCATCAAATTTGATCAATATTTATTAGACACAAATAAAGCTAGATGGCCTGAATGTTAAATTCTCATTAATAAGTTTCAGCCTTAAATTTTAGACATTTTCTAGAATATAAAATCATGTAGTGGATTGTTTTTTTTTTATCAAAAATGATGTACAATCGTTTACTTTAATTATATATTGATTTTAATCTTCGTAAGGGGAAATTAAAGTGGTGCAAAACATTATATTTCGTAAACTTGACCATTTAAGGAGTACGCTCACATAAATTCAAACCGCTTCATTCGGAAAAAAATTACGAATAAGTTATATATATATTATATTATATTATATTATACAGGGTGACCCCAAAAAAACGGGCCCAAAATCTAATTAGGCCCTGTTTCTAAGTGTTTCGTCCAAATGAAATGAATTTTGAGGCATAACTAGTTTATTATATTCACAACATCATATCAAAACACTAGGGTCTTTGGGGGGTTTTTTCTCCGTTCTACAGCATGTGTTCTAGATGGACTCCTTTTAGCTCCGTGCATTTCTTAAGCCGCAGAACGAAGTTGTCCATGACGTTCTTACATACTGAATTTGGAATGGCTCTCATCTCCTCCCTGATGGCTTCCTTGAGTTCCGTGATGGTTCATGGGTTTCCCTGCGTACATTCTGTCCTTAAGATAGCCCTAAACGAAATAATCTGGGGGGCTTAGGTCCGGGCTATGGGGTTGCCACTCAAAATTAGTCTTGAGACTGATCACTCAGCCTCCGAAGTTCTATTTCAGCCAATCTCGGGACAGGTTTGAGGTGTGAGAACTTGCTCCGTCTTGCTGGAACCAGAACTTGCTCATGAGCGACGGGTAGAGGGTCTGGCGTTCACTCTTGAAGGTTTTGAGGACCTCTACATACCGCTCCTTGGTGACTGTCACTGCTGCGCCAGATTCTTTGATGTAGATTGGTCCGATGATGCCTCTGACCGAGATTGCAGCCCACACCGTGCAATTAGGAGAGTGCAGGGGCTTGGTGGCTACTTCATTGGGTCTGGAAGACCCTCAGAAGACATTTGTCTTGGAGTTGCCTTTTCGTTAAGATGGAAGTGGGCTTCATCTGAGGTCCAAAGGAGGTTATAGAAACCTGGTGTATCCTCGATCTTATCGAGCATCTTGACTGCCATAGCGCTCCTCTGCTTCTTGTCTGAGGCTGTAAGGGTCTGCAGCGTCTGTATTCTGTATGGGTAATCCCTGATATCATTCACCAGCACTCTCCTGCAAGTCTCACGGGAGATACCGAGGGACTGACATCGCTTACGCACAGAGCGTTTTGGACTCTCCTGGAGAGACTCTCTCACACTTTCGACCAGCTCGGCTGTCCGCTTCTTGGGACGTGCCGAGTGGCTTAGACGGTTCTCACTGGCAGCGTTGAAGTTCTTCACGGTCCCATACTTCTCGAAGTGGTGCACCCAGTTCTGAATTCTGCTTTTTGGTTGAGCCTTTTCACATCTGAACTGATGCATGAAACTGTCCTGGGGTTTCTTAAACGAGCCTGTCTTCTAGTAAGATTTAACACAGTGTATTCTTGTCCCAGTTCCCACTGAGGTCTTGGTGTACTCACGGTTGTTGGTTCTGCCATGTCCTGTAAAATAAGGGCAATCGGTGAATAAGGAGATATCACATAAAGTGTACACGGGGCCCGTTTTTCTTTGAGTCACCCTGTATTATATTTAAATATTTTACCTACATACGACGTTGTGTCGAGTTACGGTCTCCCCAGTGTAGGGAAATGACAATCTCAGACGGTCATGGGACACAAATCCGGTTCACAGAGACACCTAGAATCTGTAAGTGGTCGCCTAATCCCTTTTAGCCATGGGCGATTGCCACGGGATAACAGACAAATTAAGTTATATTTACGCTGAGAGCGGCGAGCGTAAACATCAAGACATTCAGATAGAACTCAACGACAGAGTCGGGGTATCGCACTGAAGCATTAGGTGATTGTCTATGTTTAAATCTCTCTAAAGTGCTCGACTTCAATTTTACTTAAAGGGGCTCCTTATAATAGTAAATTATATATATAAACATTTAAATCGGCTTTTACGTTTCGCACCATTATGCTTTGTCAGGGCATAGAGATGAAAATGAAAAAAAATAGGACATTGGTTACAAATGAAAGAGAATCCGAAATCCGAAATGATCAAGCTTAGTTTTACTGTTGTTTGACAGTTATGTAGTTCTCATTTTGATGGACATTAGCAAAGTGTAATTTGTGAAATAAGTGTGTAACACGTTGTTTGTTAGGTCTGTACTGCAGCACATTGTTCTGCTTTTTCATTTCATTTTACTTCAGTCGAAGTTCTCAGAAATAAAGGGGTTACTTCCTGGGGCTAACACTTGATCGTTATATGAGATACACAGATATTCGAATATACCATTAATGTTCTCTTTTTACCTGTCAAACGTTGATTTAGTAAAGAAGTTAAACATATTAAATCCAAATGCAGGGGAATAAGAATGTAAACAAAATGATATCGTACGCCGGGAGCGTGTTCGTCGGTTGGCAACCAGGATGATGACAGGACACTCCACGCTTACCTACAAAGAGCCGTTTGAAAGAGTAAATCTATTCCCACTTGCGCAGCGGAGAATGCGAGGAGACTTGACTCTGACATACTACATCATCAACGGGAATTTAAACTTAATTTTCGAGCAGTTTTTCATACCAGCGCCAAGTCGTGATCTCCGCGGGCACACGAAAAACTGTACTACAGTCGCCTTCAGCTCGATAGAAGAAAGGCAGCATTCTCCGTCCGTTTTTATGCTCCGTGGAACAATCTGCAAGAGATTTTCGTGACGATGATTATCATATCCAGGTTTAAAGCGGCCATAGACAAATATTCAGACTGTGTGTGGATCGAAATAGCTTCCATCTGTCTATTTACATGGCTTGTTGCACTTTGCTATTTTTTGACAAATTAAATTTAATTTGATTTGATAAATTGATAAAATGATGGGCAATACATAAGAAAACGATAATGAAAAATAGTGCTAAATAAACAAAAAAATGTCATCTCCTAGAAAGAATGGAAATGACCGAAAAATGACCAATACAAAAACAACACACACGCATATGAAGGCATCAAAAATGGTCATGAAGGGCCAAGGAGAATGGAACGACCGAAAGGGGAAGGCACCAACCAGAGCTCCACGGGAAGGAAAAAGAGATAACCAATAGTCTTTGGCAGCGAGATATCAATAGTAAGCGGCTGTTGCGATAGCGCAAAATGATTTGCAACGGTTACCGAAAGAGCAGAGAGTGCTGGAAATCTGGGGGCATTTGTTTTACTTAGACTCCAGGACACGCAAGTGGTTATTGTCTTAAAGCAATCACTGTTGTGTTTACGTTTCTAGTGAGAAAATAATACACACTAATACTCGTTCAAGTAACTTTAGGTACATTAGAAAATACAAGGGATATAGTTTGTAAGGTTATCAATATAATCTTTCATTCGTCGTAGGCAGGTGCGTTAACTAGTAGATAAGTCAATTACATGTCCTACTGTGTTTCACAAACTGCCATTCCCACCCGGTTATCGTTTTCTCGTTCCCCATCCACACAGTCTTAAGTCACTCTATCTTTCACTTATATAAATATATATATATATATATATATATTTTTTTTTTAAATGAACGGCAAAAACTTTCACTTACCGACATCATCGATCTTTGCCTTCTCATTTTTTTGTCTTTGTTTTTTGCGTTTTTATCGCCGTTCGAACAATAAGCGCACATTGACGACTGTCAGCGCGCCTTCATCCGTTACAATTAATTATCAACACCCACACCCGTTATCGATACAGCTGGCCTCCCGCGCGATTAATGATACCCGACTGATACCCGACTCATCCTTCTTCACCCCCTCATCACTCAAACACTAACGGCCCAAACATCTCCGAATAAACATCCCCGACTGTCTGAATATATTCATTTCCACTGCAGTTTATTTCTGGCATAGAGAAACATTTTTTTTTTTTGTGTTTCGTTTTTTTAAATTTTGTTATGGCAATTTAGAAAATATACAAAATAATTATTCTGAAGACACGTTTTTTCAACCTGTGCGTTTAGCTATTAAAACGCTATTACAATTGTAAACGAGACAGACCGATAAACAGACAGAGATGGGCTATTATACAGAAGCATGGACGTATATCAATAAAATGCTATTTAAATTTTATGCGTGACAGAGTGACAGACAGATATAGTCTATTATAAAAAAAATGGCGTGCAAGTATCTAACAAAATGTGTTTTAAAACTCAAGCGTAATCGGCCACGAAAAAAGTATTTTCAAACGTAAGTATGGCATGCCAAAAAAAAACGCTATTTCAAAGTTAAACGTGACAGACCGACCGACATGCAGTCATAGTCTATTACAGAACAGGAGGGACGTCTCTAACAAAATGCTATTTCAAACGTATACGTCATTGATGCATGAAGTTTATTTTCCAACCTAAACGTGACAGACGAAAGAAAACGCTCTCCCCGATAGATTTATAAAAGTAGTTTTAGAGGCGCAAAAGTCCGAACCACACAGTATCAATGTCAGCGTGACTCAAGGATCCATTTTAGGCCCAACCTTCTCCTAATCTTCATAAATGATCTTCTAAATCATATTCTGAGATAATTCGTTGACATCTAAGCAGACGACACAACTAGTTATGGCAGAACTTCAAAGAGCATTGCTGATCAAGATCTTTCTGACTCTCTGTTTCTTTCCTGACTAAGTTTCTTTCTTTTCATCACAAACGCTCGGATCCTCACTTCTTCCCAGCTAAAATTAATGTATCTCATCTCGATAAAACCCATATTTTATTAAGCTCATAAGACTGACTTTCGCCCAAGAACTGAAGTGGAAGACTTACACCATATATGTTGCAAATGTTGCTGGAAAAATGGTTGGATCATTCTACTGCTCCAGAAAGTACCTGGCTCCGGAAGCAATCCTCTGCGAGTATAAGAGCCAGATTCGTCTTACGATGAAGTATTATTGTCATATATGGAAAAGTGCCGCTCGAATCTTGTCTAAACAGATAACAAAATCGAGTCCGTAATCTGTGAGGGATGATCACTTTCGTCCCTACATACTCTATTACAGAGGAGAGATATTGCTAGCCTATGTTTGGTGTATCATTATGTTCATGGTAGATGTTCGACTGAGATCTAATTCCTGGTCCCCGCATTGTAAAAAATTCACAAGAACTCGTCTAGTTACAATCACCATCTATTTTTTTAAAGATCGATGTCATGTATAATATTGTGACGGGAATGTGGTATATATATATATATATATATATATATATATATATATATATATATGTATATATATACATATATATACATATATACATGTATATATACACATATATATATGTATATATACATATATATATATGTATATATACATATATAT
>OY744537.1:5318537-5423537 GCA_963556195.1 Sepiola atlantica | reverse complement strand
GCAAAAGCATAAGATGTTATAAGTTTTTTTTTTCAACAGAATATACATCTTTGAATGGTATTCCAGTTTAGTTGTGCTAGGAGAAAGTTTTTCATGCAGGCTAATGCTTCATCACATCCACTTCGCCTGATTCAGAAGTGTATTAAATGTAATTTATTTAGGTGAGAAAATAATTGGCCATGATCAAGTATAGATTTACAACTAATAGAAAATATCTGGCCAATAATCAAGATGTAATATAAAAGAGGGAAACAATATAAGAGTTATGCAAAACTATGGAAGCACCTAAACTAGAAACAGTTTGATTTAAAGAAAGTGGAAAATAAACAAGGCAAATGCACGACAGATTAAGGTATTTTACTAAAATGAAAGACAGTAATACAAATGTCTAAATTATATGCATCATGCATTATAATGAATATGTCTTCTGTTAGTAAATAGTTAATTCGGCTGAACATTTTTTCCAAAAAAAAATCTGCATCATGTAGTAATATTAAAGATGAGTGTGTAAACACAGGATTAGAATAGTTTATTTCCATGTAGGATTGGAAATTAGGTATAGACGAATTGTCCAATTAATATTTCTAATGTGTCTTGGCTGTGATGTCAATGGACACTTAGAGGATGTAGGAAATTAGTAGAGAGAATCGCTATCTTTCGTCTGAACCACCAGAGAGAAAAGAAGAGAGATAGATAGATAGATAAGTAGAGAGGGAGAGAGAGAGGGAGAGAGAGAGAGAGAGCAGTAAGACTTTTTTGTAAAGCTGATTCACCCCATGGGGGATGAGGGTATGAGTAAGGTTTTTTGAGGTGTGTACATGTACACTCTTAAGAACGAATAGTACACCAAATAAGTTTTTTTTAATCCCAACGTATTTGTTTATGCGCCTTTTTTTAATAATGGTTGTAAAGGCGGTTTTTGAAAAGAAGATGAATTGGCGCGCTTTTAAAATAATTGTTAAACGTCATAAGAAAACATTTATTAATTTGGATATAGGATTGACATTATACAATTTTACTAAATTTGTTCTTCGTGATTATGGTCATGTGAATTTTAAAGAATGACTAAATATGCCATAACTAATGAAAGAGATGAAAATACAATAATAACATTACTTTCACAGTTAGGAGTCAATAGCTTCTCTTTACTATATATATATATATATATATATATATATATATATATATATATATATATATATATATATATATAAAGCTGATTCATAAGTCACTTCACTTAGCTATTTAAAATGATTACCATATGAAGCACAAACATACTATGAACTTTTGATAATTGTTATCTTACTCTCTAATTACTGCTATTTGTTATTTTAAATTTGTTCGTTTATATATTTGTTTCTATATATATTTATTTCATAATCAATCAAATATGCTACAAAGAGTCGTAAATTGCTCGCAAAAAAGAATGGAGTTATGCATGCAGAACGAAGGTAGAAATTTTGAAAATTTGCTGTAATTTTAAACTCCCATAAATGAATTTGTTGAATAAACTTTCTGTGTCAATATGTTTGATTTATTTATCATTAACATTGAATATTGACACATTTCGCGACTGGATAACTTTGTCAGCTCCTTTAATTTCCCGTATAGTGACTGCTGTTTATAACTTGGAGTAATCCTCGGTTAACCCTCTGAATGTCTTTCGTGATTATGTTTCTCAATTTGTATGACCTGGATGGATTGTATAGATTCAACAAAAAGTATGTTTTGGGGTTGATATATTTGATGTTATGTATTTTTATGTATTTGTGTATATAATTTTATATATTTTCAAAGTGTAATTTTATTACCTGTAGTGGTATAACTGCGGTAATGGTCCTCTGAAGAGAAGAATTATCTTTGAAAACTCATGAGCTAAGGACTTAAGGATACTTTGCTTGAACTTTGAATTCTAATAAAATTTGATTGACACCTTATTTTATTACTTCATTTTATATTATAATATTAATGCTCGATCCAGTATATTGAGCTTCAGTTTTTATCCGGATGTTTCACTAATTATAAGATATTAGTTGACGCTTATATCTTTTGTTTGATTGCTTCATATATATATATATATATATATATATATATATATATATATATATATATATATATATATATATATATATATATATTAGTACTTCATGTATCCACATAAAATATTATAAGGAGATATAATTTGTTATGTGTCAGTTTTCAGTATTTACTTCAACAGTGCTCGATACGTAAGTAGAGCTAGGTAGTAAGCAATGAAAATATATATGGCAATCAAGCTACACAGAGGCTTCTGACGATTCCCCCGGGGATGAAACACAGGAGCCTCTGTGTAGCTTGATTGCCATATATATTTTCATTGCGTACTATATATATATATATATATATATATATATATATATATATATATATATATATAAATATATATATTTCGGCAGCAAGTCGTTTATTATACATGTGTCATTGAAGACCACGCAGTTTTCTTTCTTTGCTATCTTTCTGGTTAATTTCTCGACTCGGCGAGCGATTCGTCGGTTTACCGGTGTCAATTGGTGGATTATGGCGCCTAACGTTGTATCTTGGCCATTTCTCTAGATGAGATAACATTTTTAACAACATATTTCGTTAAATATGACAGAAATCTGTCAAAATATTTTAGTTTGGGTCTTTTCTAATTTCAGTATGTGTCTTTTGGTTTCGCGCGTATCTCTGTAGTAGATTCGGGTCCGTCTGATCTGATCTTCATAGATGGTTATCGAGTAAGGAATATGGTGCTTTTATATTTAAAGGCAGTTTTGGAAGTCAGTCACGTGATGGTTATAGTATTTATAAGGGATATACGGATTCTAGGGATATAAGCGAATACGACAGTTTGGCTAAGATCAAAGTGTAGTATCTGTTCCGATGGATACTGCACGCCTGTCCTGTGCAGTTCTAGGAGGTCCACCCTCCTAGGCTTTGCCTCCCCTCTTTGGGGAGGAGTAAGTTTATTGCTTACTGTCTGAGACGCCCCTACCGGGGAATGCCGACGGGGCTGCCCAGGCAATTTTTAAATGGCCAGAGTGCTCACCTCTCGAGCGCTGGCTTTTCAAACCCCTACTTTCTCGATCCGATCTTGGGTCACATCTTACTTGTGGGAGTAAGATAAAACTGGCCTTGTGCCTAACTCCTGGGGAGGAGTAAATAAAAACGACAGATTCATAGGCCAGTTTTCGCTCAGAACCAGGAAATTAGAAAATAATCAAAATTAAAATACGCAGACATGATTTGTCCGTCATATTTAACGAATATATATATATATATATATATATATATATATATATATATATATATATATATATATATATATATATATATATATATATAAAGGGATAAATATTATTTAGTTGAATTCATTTTATGCAAAGGAGTAAAATTAGAGGTATCTGAATTTCTACGAAGAGCGTCTACCCCCTTTTTACCCCTTTGCCGTAAGCTAATTTAAACTAAATATAGCCCACATTTGGACATCTTACGCCTTACAGCTGTGCTTGAAAATTCATTATAATTACTTCGGTAATTTAGGAGTGACTCATTTACAGTCTGTGTATGTGCGCCTCGTGTTTGAGTGAGTCATCTTTTTCCAACTTGTTTTGACCGCAATCAACAAGTGACATGGCGTTCCTTAAGAGCTCGCATCAGATTACAACGAAAGATTCTGTCGACGATTTCTTTGAGAAACATTTGATTGATTGCAAATGGGTAGATTTTTATCGTAAAAACTTTATTTACTCCATTTCAATTTTGAAGAAGTGAAACTCGATGGCATCTTTATGGACGTGGGCGTTTTGGAGTCATTGATCTTTGTGTGCGTGTCATAATCGACGCGCCGGCTACATAACAAAGGGGGCGGTGACGGTGAGTTGCAATCGGTACGGACACCTGATGAGTCGGCACTAATAAGCGTGTTAAGCCGGAAAAGCAAAAGCGTGCAAGAAACGTACTCAACGCCCGACAATAAAGCAGAAACAGCACAATGACGTGTACATATATATATGTATATATATATATATATGTATATATATATATATATATATATATATATATATATATATATATATATATATATATATATATATATATAGATATATATATATATTATATGTATAGATATATATATATAGATATATTATATATATATAGCTATATATATATAATATATATATATATATATATATATATAATATATATATATATTATATACATATATAATATATATATATATATATATATATATATATATATATATATTATATATAAGGTGAGTCAATGAAAAATAGTTAGACCTGTAAATTGAAACAGATCAATATCTTCAGTTGTACAGAACAAGGAGCATTTAGTAAATAAAAATATTTATTCTTCTTCTCTTTCAATTGCATTCCTTAAGCACGGCTTTTCAAAGATCAAAATCTATTATATATATATATATATATTATATTATATATATACATATATGTATATATATATATATACATATATATATATGTATATACATATATAGATATATAGATATATTATATACATATATATATTATATATTATATATATACATTATGTATATATATATTATATATATATATATTATATATGTATATAATATATATATATATCATATATTATATATATCATAAATATATTATATATATATATATATATATATATAAAGAGAAAGAGAGAGAATGAAAAGAGAGAGAGACATAGATATATATCATTATACTAAACTTTCAAAAATATGCGACCCCTAGTATGCTAGTATATATAGCGAACAAACATATATAACACCGCCTCCAAAAGGGAGAATTTTTATTTACCTCTTCGCATGGAGGTTAGGCACAAGGCCAGTTTTATCTTACTCCCACAAGGTAATATGTGACCCAAGTTCGAGTCGAGAAGGTGGGACTTGAAAAGCCAGCACCCGAGAAGGGTAACACTCTAGCCATTAACAATTGCTTGGGCAGCCCCGTCGGCATTCCCCGGTAGGGGCGCCTCAGGCAGTAAGCAATACACTTACTCCTACCCAAAGAGGGGAGGAAAAGCCTGGGAGGGTGGATTTCCTAGAACTGTACAGGACAGTCCCATAGACCGACGTAAATCAAGCCCCGAAGGCGAAGACGATACCAGTCTATGGGGTGCAGTATCCATCGGCACAGACACTACAATTTGATTTTTAAAAGGGAAAGGTAATGTCTGGAAAAATGGTATCATGAAGAACAAACATATACAACATCGCCCCAAAAGGTAGGTAATGTCAGGAAAGATCGTATCATGACGCACAAACATATACAACATCGCTCCCCAAAAAGGGAGTTATGTAAGGAAAGATAGTATCATGACGCACAAACATATACAACACCGCCCCCCCCCCCAAAAAAAGAAGGTAATGTCTGGAAAGATGGTATCATTATGGGCAAACCTATAAAAGACCGCTCTCAAAAGGGGGAGGTAATTTCTGGAAAGATGGTATCATGACGATCAAACATATACACCACCCCCTCTAAAAGGGGAGGTAATCCCTAGAATGATAGTTTCATGACGAAAAAACATATACTACATTTCTTCCCCAAATGAGGAGGTGATGCTTTGGAAAATGGTATCATGACAAAAAAAATCATATTCTACACAGACACCCAATCCTCACAAAAATTGAGAATAATCTCTGGAAGTATTGTATCATAACGACAGAACAGATACTACACCTCCTTCCCTCCCCAAAAAAAGAGTAGGTAATGCTTGGGAGGGTAATAGCATGACGAACGAACATATACTACACTGCCCAATACAGGAGGAGTTAATTTGTTAGAGGATGGTCTTAGGACAAAAGAACACATACCCCACTAACTCTCCTACAAAAAGGAAGACGTAATATCTGGGAGGTGTGTATCATGAGAACATAACATATCCTACACCACCCCTCCTTAATTGAATATTGAATGATGATATATTGGTCTGAAATAGTATAGTAAACTGAATCGATAATTACAGAATCTTGATAGTATACTTTCGGCTTCAAATAGACAAATACCAACATCTTTAGTAATTATATAAGTAATAGTAGACAAACAGTTACCAAATCTCCATTATTAATAGATGTAAATTGTTTTACGTTTGTTTCACTAAAGTTTTGTTCTCATGCATCTAATAACCCAGACTACTTGTTAAAATATACTTTAGTTCTGGGATTGTTTAACAAATGTTGTAATTGTTCTAATTAGCTATACTTTATAATTAACTGAACGAGTCACCCATCTCTCTATTGGCTATCTATGTATTTCTCGCTCTCACTCTATGTTGATTAAACCACTCTCTAATATTCTAAATGTTTCTGTAAGCATTTAGAGAAATAGTGTCTCACCAACAAATGTGCATTTTGCAGTCGCGTCACACGCTGACCATTCTAACGTTGTTGTTTGAGCAGTCGGTTTCGCCACTTTCGTTCATATTGTGTCATCGTCAAGGTAATTGAACTGGAAATTTCAATTACGTTATAAGAAAATAACCGACTCATTCGCACGCTACCAAGGGGAATAGCCTGACCCTTTAGCCATTAATATATCATTCGAAATGACAGTATGAAAAGAAAAGACAATTGTTATCTAGAAAAATAACCCCACTTTATTCAAAATGAAAACACAATTTCCAAACAGTCAATCCGTTATTCATTGATAACTTTGTTTAATCTATAATCATTTTGAAGACGTAATAAATTAATTAGAACAAGTACGGATTAGACGAATTAAAGATGGATTTAAACGAGGAAAACCGAGTGGAGATGATAGTTTAAAAAAGAGGGATTTTTATGGTGAATTCATTGTAAAGAAAGCGCAGATAAATCTTATACAACCGAAGTGAAATAGAAAAAAAAATGTATAACTTGAATTCAGTAAATAATAATAATAATAATAATAATAATAATAATAATAATAATAATAATAATAATAATAATAATAATAATAATAATAATAATAATAATAAGCATAGGCTGACACCACGAAAATTATGGACAGAGGGTCGAGGAGGGAAAGCGCAAACCAGACCTCCACTGGAAGAGCGCGGACAGCTCTGGGACCGTGGGGAGGCTTGTTGCCACCCGGGCCCCAGAGGAGACCAATGGCCCTTATCACCAGGAAATCGGTGGTAGGTGGCTGTTGCGATACCGCAAGATCATCAGCGGTGATGAACGAAAAGAGGCGGAGCATACTGGAAGTCTGAGGAGACTTGTTGTTACTCAGACCCCAGGGAATACCACAGGTTGTTGACAGTGGATGATCACTGACGATGACCAGTGTGATAACTCCTAGTGAGTAAATAATAATAATAATAATAATAATAATAATAATAATAATAATAATAATAATAATAATAATTTATTTATTTATCAATTATTCATTATTATTATTTATTTATTTATTTTTTATTTATTTATTTATCTATTTATTTATTTTTTAAATTTTTTTTTTTTTTTTTTTTTTTTTTTTTTTAAATTTTTTATTTATTTATTTATTTTATTTTATTTTATTTATTTATTTTTTTATTTTTTTTTTTTTTATATTTTTTTATTTTTTTTTTATTTTTTTTTTTTTTTTATTTATTTTTTTTTATTTTTTTTTTTTTTTCGTAAATGTTTCTTTATGTATGTGTGATAGTGCACCTTGAACCTCATGAAAATGAGAGAAACACTATCCCTGTGACAGGATCACAGGTAAACTAAGCCTGGGCCTGGTGTTGCCACAAACACTAAACCATGATAAATGTCTATAAACACAAATAAACGCCGTGGGACTCAGAAGAAAGATCTGAGTGTCATGATGGGCAGGTGCTCCCTCGATGGCCAACATGGGGGACCCGGTCCGCATCCTGCGAATGTTGGCCCTTCTCATTTCAGAAACAAGACAACGAACAAGAACCAGGTAAGTAACCTCTCTGATTCCAGGTATGACAAGGACACAGACCAGAGACAAGTAAACCAGAGCGAAAACAGCAAACTGGAAAGATATAGAAAGAAATGGACCATGAAAGAGAACAGACTGGTGATGGAGTGCTACTATAAAAGCCGCTACCCTATAGAAAGAGGCTACCGAAAACGAATGAAACATCTCTGGGACATTGCTAGTGACCCACATACAACGGAACAAAGGATAGCAGATCAAGCAAGACAGATCCTCAAGCGAGGATGGTTCTCGGAGATGGAACTGACGGAAATCAGACAGAAGGCTAATGGCGAAACGGAGCAAGAAACACCACCAAAGGAGAAACCACAGGAAGAGGACAGGCAAAACATACACACTGAAACTGAAGAGATTGAAGACTACGGAATCACAGAACCAGGGGAGATAGAAGACTGCGGAACCACAGAACCTGCTGAGATAGAACTCAACGAAAAAGAAGCAAGTGAAGTGGAGAACATAAGACGATACATGTTAGAAAACAAAACAAAACTCCCATCTCTCAGGAATGAAGTAGCGAAGAAGTTACAAGCAGAAACAGAAAGAGTAAACAGACTCCTCACACACATCCCAACAGAAACTATTACAGACCTAAACAACCTGATATATGCAGGGGCAAAATCGGTAAGTATGAAACTAAGAAACGAAGAGAATGGACAAAAGAGAGGACCGACAAAACCTGGATGGGAAATCAGACTGGAAATCCAGATCACCAAACTTCGGAAAGAAGCTAAAACCGTGAACAGAAGGAAGGAGGACATGAAACGATTAAGAAGCAAAAATCAGAAACGCAAGGAAAAACTAAATGAGAAACATGAAGAAATAAAACAAAGGATAGCAGCAATAGAAGGAAGACTGAGACGATACAGGTACAAATCAGAACAGAGCAAACAGAACAGGACCTTTGAAAACAATGAAAGCCAGTTTTACAAAAACGTAAATGGAGAAAAAACAACGACAGAGCAACCGAACCCAACAGAAACAAAACAATTCTGGAGCAAGATATGGGAAGAACCAAAAAAGCACAACAAGAATGCCCAATGGTTGAAAAACATGAAAGATGAACTGCAAGAAATCGAAGAAGGAACCGAAACAGAAATCAACAAAGAAACGATCAAGAAAACCCTAAGAAAAATGGCAAACTGGAGAGCACCAGGCCACGATGGAATACATGCATACTGGTTTAAAAAATTCACGACCCTGCATGAAAGAATAGCGCAGAAACTGAGCGGATGTATCCGCAAAACAGACATACCAGAATGGATGACGGAAGGAAGAACAACACTAATACAAAAAGACCCCAAAAAGGGAACGACCCCCAGCAACTACAGACCGATAACATGTCTACCAATAATGTGGAAAATTCTCACAGCACAACTGAGAGAACAAATCTACCAATCCCTGGACAAACGTGGACTGCTCCCCGAGGAACAAAAAGGATGCCGGAAAGGACAAAGAGGTGCACATGATCTACTATACATTGATCAAAAGACTCTGAAGGAGGTGAAGAGCAGACAAAAGAACATAACCATGGCATGGATTGACTACAAGAAAGCCTACGACAGAATCCCCCAAACATGGATAATTGAATGCTTAAAAATATACAAGATACCAGACAGGATTATTAATCTCATCCAGAAAGCAATGGAAACATGGAGACTAAAACTAACAGCCGGAGGACAATACCTGTCTGAGATAAAAATACAGAGAGGCATTTTTCAAGGAGACTCTCTATCACCACTACTGTTTATAATAGCCATGATGCCACTCAACTACATACTCAGAAAGTGTGATGCCGGATACAGGTTTACGGATACAGAACAAAGAATAAACCACCTGATGTACATGGATGACCTTAAACTGTTTGCAAAAAACAAAAAAGAACTGGAAAAGCTGATAAACACAACCAGGATATTCAGCCAGGATATCCAAATGGAGTTTGGAATAGAAAAATGTGCACTGCTAGAGATCAAAAGAGGAAAACTGGAAAAGACAGAAGGTATAGAACTCCCCAACCAAGAGGAGATGAGGGCGCTAGGAGAACAAGATAGTTACAAATACCTGGGAGTTCTGGAAGCAGACACAATCAAATATACAGAAATGAAAGAGAAGATTGGAAAAGAATATCTACGAAGAACAGGGAAACTCTTAGAAACTAAACTATATAGCAGAAACCTAGTAAAAGGGATAAACACATGGGCTGTATCACTAATAAGATACTCTGGACCATTCATAGGCTGGACCAAAGAAGAACTCAGGCACCTTGACCAAAGAACTAGAAAACTAATGACTATGCACAATGCACTGCACCCAAAAGACGACACGGACAGACTCTACGTGAAAAGAAATGAAGGAGGTAGAGGACTGGTAAGTATAGAAGACTGTGTGGAAGACACCAAAAAAGAGCTGGAGAAATATGTAACCCAGAACACGGAAAGACTGATCGCCACAGCAAGAGACACCAGCCCAACAAACAACCCCGGAAGCACTGAACCCAGAAACAAAAAGACAAGAAAGGAAAAGTGGGAAGAAAAACAACTACATGGACGCTTTATAAGACTCACAAGCGATGAAGCCAATGAAAACAGCTGGGCATGGCTAAGAAAAGGAAACCTGAACAGAGAAACGGAATCTCTGCTGACGGCCGCACAGAACAATGCGATTAGGACAAACTTTATTAAAGCAAAGATAGATAAAACCCAGGAAAACAGCAAATGCAGATTGTGTGGACAAAGAGACGAAACGATAAATCATATAATAAGTGAATGCAGCAAGCTAGCACAAAGGGAATACAAGAACAGACATGACAGCATGGGGAAAGAAGTACACCGGGAAATGTGCAAACAACTGAATTTCGAATATGCAAGAAAACGGTACAAACACAAACCAGAAACTGTACTAGAAAACGAAAAACACAAAATCATATGGGATATGAATGTACAAACAGACAAACCCATAACAGCAAGGAGACCGGATATGATAATAATCAACAAGAAAGAAAAATCCTGCAAAATCGTGGACTTTGCCGTTCCAGCAGACCACAGAGTGAAGATCAAAGAGACGGAAAAGAGAAGCAAATATACTGAACTTGCCAGAGAATTGAAAGGAATATGGAACATGAAGAAAGTCAGTATAACACCAATAATCATAGGAGCACTAGGAACAGTCCCCAAAAACATGGAGAAAAGACTAGGAGAAATAGGAATCAAAGGGATAACTGAGACCATACAAAGGACAGTAATGATCAAAACAGCTACAATCCTGAGAAATGTCCTCGAATGCGGAAACCAACCCACATAAGCAACGAATGGAGAACAAACACATGGAAGCACAAAACAACAGAACCGGGGAAAATACAACCGCATGAGAGAGGCGCAAGCATAGGCTGACGCCACGAAAATTATGGACAGAGGGTCGAGGAGGGAAAGCGCAAAACCAGACCTCCACTGGAAGAGCGCGGACAGCTCTGGGACCTTGGGAAGGCTTGTTGCCACTCGGGCCCCAGAGGGGACCGATGGCCCTTATCAGCGGGAAATCGTTGGTAGGTGGCTGTTGCGATTACCGCAAGGTCATCAGCGGTGATGAACGAAAAGAGGTGGAGCATACTGGAGGCCTGAGGAGACTTGTTGTCACTCAGACTCCAGGGAATACCACAGGTTGTCGGCAGTGGGTGACCACTGACGATGACCAGTGTGATAACTCCTAGTGAGTAAATAATAATAATAATAATAATCAAAGAGATTATTGAAACTATACAAAGGACAGCAATGATCAAAACAGCTGCAATCTTAAGAATAATCCTCGAATGCGGAAACCTACCCGCATAAGCTACGAAGGATCACATAGAATCTACAACAGGTTGAAAACAAAACCACAGAAAGAACACAATATCACAAAGGAACACCAACATCACTTTATGAGCCCCCACCCCCAATACATTACATCGGCCTCAGCTTACATGACACAAAAATGAACCATTGAACAGAAATAGCAAGAAACACCATCAGCTCCCCCGCTTCCCCCCCCCCAAAAAAAATAATTAAAATAATATATAAATAAATTTAAAAATTAAATTTTTTAAAAATGGTACCAGCCTAGGCTGGCACCACACGAAATATTTGCATAGGGTCAAGGAGGATAAGAAGACCGTAGGAGCACTATAAACAGTCCCGAAAAAACTGGAAAAAAGACCAGAAGAAATTGGAATCAATGGGGAGATAGACACTGTACAACGGGCGGCAATGGTGGAAACAACGGAAATATTAAGAGAAAATCCTCGAATGCGGAAATCAACCCATATAAACTACAAACACTAACTAGCCACATATAAACTGCAACAGAAGTAAAACAAAAAGGTATTAGGAACACTACATAAACCCAAAGGAACCGAAACTGCAATAAATCTTATAAACTGTGCTCCTGTAAAGCATCAGCCTTGGCTGATACCACACAAAATAAGCTTGAAGGATAAAGGAGAATGGAAGGACCGAGGTAGGAGTGTCCAGACCTCCACTGGATGAATGCGAAGAGTACTAGGACCTTGGGGAGGCTTTCCACCCAAATCCCAGTAAAGATCAATGGAAATCTCGGGAGACTTGTTATCACCTAGACTCTAGGGAAACCACCGGTTATTATCGGAGCGTAATCTCTGATGATGACCTGTGCGAGAACTCCTAGTGAGTAGAAATAATAATAAAAACTAGAGGGACTCGTGTAAATTACACGCAATGATGTTTTGAATACTAATTATCTTGGTCTTAACCTATGCATGTTTGAATATAATATGATAAAATTTGACTTGTATATTTATTTTAAAAATGAACAGTACATGAAACAATTTACAAAACGCTTTTATATACAATATTTCTAGTGAAGGTAGTTCCTCTTCTCTGGCCATGAGTTGAATTATTTCGAGGACACATTTTCACTCTTACACTGTTCATAGACCTTGTTCTTGAGAAGGCTACATATTAACATTAACATTAATACGTGTCTTCCCGGTCGTCCCCTCCCTACCTTCGATGTAGAAAAAAGATCTTAGAGGTTGGTTGTGATCGAACTATAAACCAGTCGGGTCGATGTCAAAAACCGACGTCCAAATCCCACGTCGCTTGAAAATATAATGAAAATGAGGTGACTTTAATGCTTTTCCAAATCTAAGTGCAGCACGCATGCGCAGAGCTCTTGATGTATGCGTGGCATACGAACACACACTCTATTGCATTAATATAATAATAATAATAATAATAATAATAATAATGATAATAATAATAATAATAATAATAATAATAATAATAATAATAATAATAATAATAATAATAATAATTAGCACCTTACTAGCAGCCCAGGAACAAGCCACCCGCACTAGGTCCGTCAAACGTTACATTGACAAAACTGCAGAATCACCGATATGCCGATTGTGTAATGATAGGGAAGAAACCTTAGCGCATATTGTATCTGAATGCCCAATGCTAGTATCACATTAGTATAAAAAATAGAAACACGGCAAAGTCGCTCAGGTACTACACAGCAATATATGTAAACTTTATTAATTGGACCACAATGAGAAGTCGTATGAGCATAAGGCAGAAGTGGTACAGGAGAACAACAATGTTATATTTCTTTGGGACATGCGCATACAGACTGATAAGGTTTTTGAACATTCAAAACCCGACTTAATATTTCTAAATAAAAACAAGAGAACTTGCTTAATCATTGATATAGCCTGTCCCTTCGATACCAGAGTGCAGAAGAAAGAACACGAAAAAAATATCAAGACCTAAAATGGGAATTAGTTAGACTATAGAAATGTAAAGAAGTAAAGGTGATCCCCGTTGTAATTAGAACGCTTGGAACCATAACGAAAAGCCACCAGAAATTGCTTAAACAGATTGACGAGACAATTTCTTTTCCAATTCTGCAAATGGCTTGCCTGTTAGGAACGGCAAAAGTGTTAAGGTATAGCGTGAATGTCTAAGGTCAAGAGAATTGACTAGATGTTCAAAAAAAGAAAACTCCAACTAAAAACATCCAAAAGTTGAAAGTACTATGAAAAAAACTACACACACACAACAACAACAACAACAACAACAACAACAATAACAATGATGATGATGATGATGATGATGATGATGATGATGATGATGATGATGATGATGACGACTAATAAGATACTCTGGACCATTCATAGGCTGGACCAAAGAGGAACTCAGGCACCTTGACCAGAGGACTAGAAAATGAATGACCATGCACAACGCACTACACCCAAAAGACGATACGGACAGACTCTAAATGAAAAGAAACTAAGGGGGAAGAGGACTGGTAAGTATAGAAGATTGTGTGGAAAACTACAAAAAAGAGCTGGAGAAATATAAACTCAACACATGGAAATCCTTATCACTTCAGCAAGAGACACCGTTCCAACGAACAACTCGGGAAGCACCGAAACCAGAAACAAAACGACAAGAAAAGAAAAGTGTGAAGAAAAACAACTACATGGACGCTTCAGAAGACTGACAAGAAATAAAACCAACGAAAATGAATGGACATGGCTAAGAAAAGTACACTTGAACAGAGAAACGGAATCTTTACTGATGGCTGCACAGAACAATGCAATTAAGACAAACTACATTAAAGCTAAAATGGATAAACCCCAGGAAAACAGTAAACGCAGACTGTGTGGACAAAGAGACGAAATAGTAAATCATATAATAAGTGAATGTAGCAAACAAGCTCCAAAAATACAAGAACAGACATGACTGTGAGGGGAAAGCAGTACACCGGGAACTGTGCAAACAATTGAATTTCGAATACGCAGACAAATGGTACAAACATAAACCAGAAACGGTATTAGGAAAACGAAAAAGACAAAATCATCTGGGATATGGATGTACAAGCAGATAAACTTATACAAGCAAGGAGACCGGATGTTATAATAATCAGCAAGAAGGAAAAATCTTGCAAAATCGTAGACTTCGCCGTTCTAGCAGCCACAGAGTGAAAATCAAAGAAACGGAAAAACGAAGCAAATACACGGAACTAGCCAGAGAACTGTTAGAAATATGGAGCATGAAGAAAGTCGGTATTATACCAATAATCGTAGGAGCACTAGGAACAATCCAAAAAACCTGGAAAAAAGACTGGGAGAAATTGGAATCAAATGGATCACTGGAACTATACAAAGGACAGTAATGATCAAAACAGCTGTAATCTTAAGAAAAATCATTTAATGCGGAAACTAACCCGCATAAGCTACGAAGGGTCATACGGAATCTACTACACAGAGGAAAAAACACAGAAAAAACACATCACAAACAAAGAAACAGAAAATGCAAGAAACATCACTTTATAAGCTCCCCGCACCCCAATAAATTACACCGGCCTCAACTGACACAACACAAACATAAACCAATCAATAGAAATAGCAAGAAACACTATCAGCTCCCTGCCCCCCCCCCCAAAAAAAAAAATTAAAAGTAAAAATAATATTTTTAAAAAATTAAATAAAAAATTAAATTTAAAAAAAAAATGGTACCAGCCTAGGCTGACACCACACAAAATATTTGCATAAGGTCAAGGAGGATGAGAAGACTAAGGAATGACAGCACAAACCAGACCTCCACTGGAAGTGCAGAAACTGCTGGGACCTTGGGGAAGCTTATTGCCTCCCAAATCCCAGAGAACACCAATAGTCTTTACCAGCGAGAATTCAATGGTAAACGGCTGTTGTGATACTGCAAGTTTATTTGCGGTCGCTATCGAACAGAGGTGGAAAATACTGGAAATCTGGGGAGACTTGTTGTCACTCAGACTCCAGGGAATACCACCGGTTGTCGGTGAGCAATCACTGATGACCTGTGTGAGAACTCCTAGTGAGTAAATAATAATAATAATAATAATAATAATAATAATAATAATAATAATAATAATAATAATAATAATAATAATAATAATAATAATAATCATCTGCATTTAATACTTTTTCAAAAACAAATAATACAACCAATAACGGGAGCAGTGACTTACCTATAAAGTAAGGTAATTCTTCTGCCAATCGTCTTAATTTATTTATTCTTCACAACATTAAGAAGTAAAGAAAATATTTTTTTAATACAAAACACACAAAAATAACAGTAATCAACATTCGGAAATTGTGCAGTCCAAAAATATTAAAATCCACACTTACCAGAGACATTAATATATTAATACATTAAAATTTACATAGTTATATACATATCCACATATATCCACGTACACACACACACACACACACACACACACACATATATATATATATATATATATATATATATATATATATATATATATATATATATATAACACTTAGTAAAAGGTGAGGTTATGGTTAGGTTAGGGTTGAAAAGATAGTTCTATAGAAGTACACACAAGTCAACTACTCATCAAAAGTAATACCGATATATTTTTACTCAAACACCCTTTCAATCAATTTGTTATCAATAATAAAGGAAGCCTCGAAATAAATAAAAGTTCATATTTGGCCGCCGAATTTATTGTTATAATTTCCAAAAAGTAAACCGAAGATGAAAAGAAATGAAAAATTAATAAAGGGATAATTATTAGTTTTGCGGCGTTTTTTATTTTTCATCAAAGCCGTAAACAATACATACTCGGTTTTCAAAGTAATTTGTAAGCGTTGCTTTGTCAACCATATATATATATATATATATATATATATATATATATATATATATATATATATATATATAACTAGTTTTTAAAGCTTTTTTGTATAGGTTTCTATTGTTAAGAATTATTGCTATACATATATGGCCAATTCATATTAAGATATGTTTAATAATAGAATGGGTATTATTTGACTTTGGATAAACATATACTTGGTCATAGTTTAGGTTAAATGTAACATCCAAGAAATTGATAATCTTAATTCCTCATGTAATCGCAACTTTAAGTCCGAAACCTGTCATAGTTTCGTTTATTAACTTTTTAATTTTTTCAGTTTTGTAGCGAGTGATGTTTCTAATTATAGCTAGCCCGTCATCCCTATAAAGTCTATATACTTAACGTTAACCACGTCTGATTCAGTAATTTTATAAAATAATAAAGAGTCTCATTAAATAAAACATTTCAACAGAATCCACTGAATCAATCGCTACATCAAATGAATCCGTGGAATGTTTTTTCATCCATTGCTTCTTATTACAAACTAGCAGGACCCGTGTAAATTACACGAAATGATGTTTTTAATACTAATTATCTTGTTCCTCACCGATACATGTTTGAATAAAATATGATAAGATTTGGACTTGCATATTTATTTTTAAAAAATGAACAATACATTAAACAACTTACAAAACTTCTTTATATACAATATTTATAGTGAAGGTAATATTTCGACGACTAAACCTTACTTTGTAAATGTTTTCGATTAAATTAAATTTGGCTCTAATTCATGAATATTTATTTACTCCTCTCCAGGAGTTAGGCACAAGGCCAGTTTTATGTAACTCCCACAAGTAAGATGTGACCCAAGCTCGGGTCGGGAAAGTGGGGTTTGAAAAGCCAGCGCTCGTGAAGGTGAGCACTCTGGCCATTAAAAATTGCCTGGGCAGTCCCGTTGGCATTTCCCGGTAGGAGCGCCCCAGGCAGTAAGCAATAAACTTACTCCTCCCCAAAGAGGGGAGGCGAAGCCTGGGAGGGTGGACCTCCTAGAACTGCACAGGACAGATCCATAGACCGGCGGAATCAAGCCCCGAAGGCCAAGACAATACCGGTGTATAGGGTGCAGTATCCATCGGAAAAGATACTACATTTTGATCTTAGCCAAAAGGCCAAGTATGCATGAGTAGCATACAAAGATTCGGAAGATCGTTGCTTTTGATGTAAGCATGACACACAAAAGCACATACGCTATTGTATTAATATGTGTCTTCCCGGTCGTCCCCTCCCTACCTCTCTTCCCCTTCCCCTCGAAATGTAGAAAACAAATCTTAGAGGTTGGTTGTGATCGAAGTCAAAAATACTACGTCACTAACCGTTGCGCCAAAGGCAAATTCTTGAAAATGTCTCGAAAATTAGGCGAGTTGAATGTTTTTCAAAATCTAGGTGCTGCACGCATGCGCAGAGCTTTTGCCGGAAGCGTTACACACGAACACACACGCTATCGTATTTATATATAGATTAGTATTGTGTTACGACACTATATATATATATACACACACACACACACACATATATATATATATATATATATATATATATATATATATATATATATATATATATTACTTAGTATAAAACGTAATTATCAGGTGAGAATTATTGATTGTGTAGCTTGTTTCTAATTCAAATGATTATACAAAACACGCCACAAAAGCAATCGTCGATCTATTACACCTTGATAATTTATAATAAACGACATTTCGTCATTAATTTTTAAATCCACAAATTGGATATTATATTTTATTACGGATATGTTAAGAGTTCAATATGATTGTTTTTTTGATTAGTCATAAATAATTATGTTTAATTTGAAAGTTATTAAACAAATAAAATTGTAAATTTAACCAAAGTAAAATACTGATTTTATTATTTTTAATGACTGATTTTATTGTTCACTTGGACGAAGTTTTGTAGATAACCATAGTTATTAATGTTTTCACTTGAAGTGTGATGAATTTACCTTTATATATTTTATCTTAATTCAAGTTAACGTTTCATCTGGTTAATAATTTGGTTTTAAACTAGTAATACTTAAATAATTAGGACTAATTCCTTAAAAGGTAAATCAGATACAATTTCGAATAAATATTGGATTTATGCAATTACATGTTTGTGAACATGTAATTAAAATAAGGAATTCATTTTTCTCAATTAATGAAATACAACGTAACAGAAGACAAACGCACGCGGAGGAATAACACCCAAACGAACTATTTCATTTCAAGCTGAGCGAAACCGCATAGTCATTATTGTATCGAATAAGTTTTCGAATTGAAATCTATCCAGAAGTGAAATGTATAATAATTAATAAAAAAAATCACATTTAATTACGCAGTGATGAGAAGGCAATGCACATAAATTATCAGCCAATGAGATTAAGCGGTTTATATTTGGATTTGTGTTGTATTAAAGGAAATATCGAGTTGCATTTCCAATGCATAAAATTGATTCATATTTCAAGCGATAAATGTAGAAATAATTTCGTATTTTATTGGCTAGACAGAATAAAATATTTGTTTGTCAGGTGTATTGCTGTTCAGGTCTATAGTTAAAAATCCAGCTGACTTAATTTCCCGTATGTTCATAGTTTAATTTTAACTCTTTAGGATATATTAAATGTTTAGTATTTGCAAACTCTTCGTTATCATTAATGCATACAAGGTCGTCAATATATCGCCTACATCCATGATAACTATACGCTCTAGATATATGATTTTTTATTAATGATGACATATATATATATATATATATATATATATATATATATATATATAAATTTAGGTATGTTCATGCGTTTATATATTTGTATGCACAGGATTAAATCCAAAACTAATTAACCTATCATTATTCATTTTAGAACACAGCTACTAATGCTATATTGAGTGTAATTTAGTTTTATACAAAGGGGTAAAAACGGGGTTGAAAGTTCAAACACCTAGGATTTTTGTGAAATTTTAACAATAAATATTAGACATTCATTAATAAATATTCTCCGAATCTCACTAAGTGTAAGCTTGATAAATTAGAATCATTTTTGTATTTAGCACTATGTCGTCTGATATCCACCAATTTTTTTATGAGTAATAGCTTTGAGTGAATATCATGCGTGTGTTTATGTGGTCTTGTTAAATAAGATGGCTCATCAATAGTTCGATAATTCCTTCAGCGTAGTTTGTAATATTTAATAAAGATCCTGGATAGTTAATCTGTTTGTTTTAAAATATGTTCACAGCGAAAACTGTTCAGATCAGAAAATTAACACGTGATCACATTTAGAGCAATGGCCAAGGATTTATATAGCGGCTTTCTCAGAGAAGAAGAACAAGAAGGAAAAAGAGGGAAGTGAAGAGGAGGAAGAGGAGGAGAAGAATGAGGAATAGGAGGAATAGGAGGAATAGGATGAGGGGGAGGAGGAAGAGGGGGAGGGGGATAAAAGGGAAAAGGAGAATAAGAAGTTCGTTACTTATCTTGAAGATATCTTATTGTTTAGCCAAACGTGTTTACCTCTCAGACGACAATTGGAGAGTTATGAGGAACAAACATTCCCGAGAGAAAGATATTTGTGATGAAAAGGAAAAAGACTTGAGATATTATTGACAAAATGTATATTGTGTGCCGCATATGACAAAATGTGCAAAAAGAAGTATTACTGGCCATGTATTCACACAATTCAAAAGAACTAAAACGTCATCAAATGACAGATTATACAAACGTTTGTCATGGTTGAAAAAGCAACGAAACGATAACAAAAAGATAAAAACACTTTAAAATCAATCTGATGTCCAGTTGTTCATAAACCATAGAAATAATTCATTTTCATGAAAAAAGGCAGTTTTTATAGAAGACTATCGGGTATATTTGATACAACAATGCACACATTACGTATTACAACATTTTTATCACTTTTACTCTGAAATAAATCGTATTTGTTACTATGATTTATGACCATTGTCTATTTCGTTTCTTAATACTCGACGTTACTCAGAATTTGATAAAAATCACAACTATGCACTTTTTCACTATACATCTTACACCAATTTTTTAAATCTGTTTTCCTACCCCACTCCTTCCGTTTAACTCCTTTATAAAGTTGGAAGAAGCTAAAATGTTAGAATACTCTCTAAATTAGTGTCCTATGAATATGGGTAAATTTACGTTGAAATCAGATATACGTATTTGAAGTTTTAAGGGGTTTCTGTTTCGATAGGTTAATTAGAGGTGGAACTCGTAGGTATTCAGTACATAAAGGGTAACATAAAGATGTGAAACCACATCTTATTGTCTCCCCCAGAGAATTTCGTACATGTAATATATATAACAAAAGGTTACAACAACATCCGGACCAAGGTTTCAGATCCGAGAAAATCGGACCTTCATACGACTCCGCTGATGAAGGTCCGATTTTCTCGGATCTGAAACTTTGTACGGATGTTGTTGTAACTTGTTGTTTAATATTAAGTCGAGTCCGGTATATATATATATATATATATATATATATATATATATATATAATTACGTTGAATGAAAAATTACACTATTCTGAGGCTAGGATTGAAATACAGTGGGTGACCAATCAGTTTAGTAAAAGTGATGAGAATGTATTTATCACAAGCACATTTACATAATAGAAAATGCTTGTATTTTATGTGTCCTCCTTCGTTCTCAATAACTGCTTTCAAATGTTTTCTAAAACTTGCACAAGCATTCCTTGAATATTCGATAGACAACTTCCCCCATTCTTCCTTCATACGGCAATCAACATG
The DNA here is from genome assembly GCA_963556195.1 of Sepiola atlantica. Lineage (NCBI taxonomy): Eukaryota > Metazoa > Mollusca > Cephalopoda > Sepiida > Sepiolidae > Sepiola > Sepiola atlantica. The sequence goes on along the minus strand of OY744537.1, from coordinate 5,402,074 downwards.
ATTCCCCAAAAGTTAGATATGTAGAAATCTTGTATTTTTCTAGCTGTGTGGGCTAGAGCACCCCTATGTGTCCATACATAATTACACTCTGGGTAGTTTACTTTAAGCTATGGCAATACCTGATATCTCAGAGTCTTGTAGTAAGAATTGAAATTGATCTTTTCATCAGTTTTGTAGAGATTTATAGGCATTGCCTTTCAATCAGAAGCCAAATCAGCAGAAGACATAACTTTTACAAGTGTTTTCTTCTAAATATACCTTAAATCTCAGGTGTCAGTTATACAATAAATATGTCATTTCTTCGGTTCGTAACAGACGACAATAAAAATCTTTTCATTCAAAAAGATCATTAAAATAGAAGAATTTTTCTCGAACCATCTAATAATATTTGAGATTTTCTAATCTTTTTTACTTAATAAATGTTGTCAACAAGTGTTTTGGTGTTCTAGTTTAAGATGTTCACTTCAAATCATATTTTATTGTATTTCTAATGGTCTAGTTGTCTACCACAAGTTACATTTCCCAGTTTCCATTGTATTTCGTTGTGTTGTATTTACACGTTCTCGACCCCTTCGTGGAATTGGGGAATCGTAGAAGTAGAAGAACTCTCGCCGCTGGCTCGAAACGGGTTGATATGTCGTCGCTGCCATACTGCTACCTCGTGCACGCTTTTCCCGTCGCCGTCGTCGCCACTGTTCATACTGCCTTTTGCTGTGCTTCGTTTCTCCGTGTGTCGATTGCAGGGAACTATTAGCACCAATAGTTCGCGCCTCTGCTTACACCGTGCGTTGCGACTATTCGCACTACTGCTTGTCGTCGCCTCATCGTGTCGTTGCTGTGTGTGCGCTTGTCGTCTTTGTACGGCTACTATTCGTCGCCGTCAACAGTTTCGGGCTGTTATCTTCACTCTGAAATCAATTTCTTAACAACCACAACAAAGTCCCTTTCTGTTTTTAAAGAGCCGCATTTATTTAACTATTTTAATTAGCCGACTTGAACGAGTTCGTTGGGATCGAGAGAGAGGTTACTCTAACTATATTCACTAGTTAATATTCTTACGTAGTCTGTAATCACTTAATTACTTGACGAGGAAGGAATATGAAAGATTCTACTAGATTTCACTAAGGCTCTTATTTTTTTCCGTCATTCCGAATCTTTCTCGTACCCGCGCCATAATTGGGCTGTTGACTCTTCGCTCCCAAGTCAGTAACTGATTCAATCTCGATGTAATTCTCCCACAGCGGGGACTCTGACGTCATCAAACCCCGTGATCGCACAGGTGCAAACTGAACCCTTAACCTTCTCTTGAACTTAAGGTCAATCAACGTCACCGCGTTCGTGGGAAACACATCGAACTAAACCTGCACGGGATGACTTCGCTACAAATCTCGTAAGTCAAACCCGTCTCGAATAGATGTGTCCAACTCTCACAAGCCATTATCTAACAGTTAGATCTTTTGGGATTTCAAATTTTAGATCTTTGGTACGTGTTGTGTTGATTCCTCCACTTCCAGACTCCATCGTAATAGTTTTTACATTATAAACAGTCTTTATTGAGATTCCTAATATTCCTGAAATATCCTTTCGTGTGACGAGTGCATTCAGCAACTGACCCACTCTTTTACGTTTGCTTTCCTGATTACTTATATTGTCATATATATATCTATATTTCTCTCTCTCCCTGTTATATATATATATATATATATATATATATATATATATATATATATATATATATATATATATATATACATATATATAAATGATAATTTATTTCATTTTAATTACAAAATTGATTTTGTTTCACGAGAGCAGTTTGAGGGGACCCCGATCTTCAGGTCTTGAAATAACATAATGCCTGTTAAGATAAGTTCACAATCACACAAAGTTGTATAAAGGTGAGAGAAATTTAAAATAAAAATTGAATATGAATAGAAATAAAACAAAAACAAAAATACAAGTAAGGACAAAAAAGAAAAAGAAAAGGACAAAGAAAAAAGAAAAAAGAAAAAGGAAATATTAAGAGCTACACGGGACATAGGAAGGAAACAGAAAGAGAGGGAGGGAACGCAGATATGACTTGGTGGGGGGTCGAAATATGAAAGCATATATTTACGGGAACGCGTGTCAAAAGAATCTTTGTCTGGGTCCAGCAAGTGACAGATTATCTAATTTGGTAATTTGCCTATGGGGGGAGGGAAGGAAGAGTAACCCTATATGGGGAGCAGGTGGAGGAGGAGGAGGGGGAAAGGGATAAAAATAGTGATAATAACAATTAAATTGAAAAGTTAAAGAATTAAAAAATTAAAAATGTCTATATACCGATAAAAGTAAATATAAAATTATGAATGAAGTAAATGTGTAATCATAAGTATACTAATAATATAAAGATATAAGAAATATATATATATGAATGTATATATATTTCGTAAAAGTCGAACGTAATAATTCTGGGATAACAGATGAACATAATTGTTTCGCTAATGAAATTTGTCTTCCTATTTTTTTATGTTTTGATGGAGACATGAAACCTACGTCTGATTAAACACTGCATTTCAACTTTGAAATCCATTAGTTTTCTGAATGTAAAACGGAGAATTCGTCACTGTTAATCAGCCTTATTAATGTGTTTCGTAGAAAGACGTGGGATTTCAGGCATGGCAACATCGATATTTCAACTCGAATTCAGGTGTTCTCTTTGTTTTATCCATTTTAAGACCATCTCAGTTTCTGCTCCAGTAAGCAGAAGTCAGAATGCTAGTTTAACAGATAAAATCAATATTCAGTATTTTGGATTGTTGTTTTGTTTTTTTTTACTCTCGAAGGAAGGTAATACACAAACTAATAAAGTTAACTTTAAATATTAGCAGTTAACAGTTACATATGAGACCAGTGTACACTCTACGTAAAAAAAGCACAGAACAATTATAATTCGCCAATGTTGGCACTGATATAAAATCATAGAATTACGTCAGTCATTTAATCTTTCACACATCAATTATAATTTAATCTTCTGATTACCTTAAAAGGAAAATCTCACTATCATTGACATTATTCAGACGGCTGGGTTTTTCTGAATTGCTACGTGCTATCTTGCCTCTCTTCACCACTTAAAATGTGTTTTGACCGGAAGCTATAAAAGAGCAATTTTTACTCACTAACTTTTGAGTGACCCGTATTTATTATAAAATATACAAATAAATACGCATTGGTCTTTATCATAGAGTTGAGACAACATGAAAATCGACTTCTGAAAATCGGACGGTAAGATCTGAATTTCAGAACAGAATCACATGAAGATAAATGCATGGTACATATAGAATGCACGAACAGAGGTTTATAACATTATTAATTAATAATTAATTTGTTAGCAGTTTACTGCAGTTTTGTGGCTGATATTAAAACAGTTACGAAGACTTGAATAAATAAAACTGCAGCAATCCTTATATTTATAATTGTCATATATATATATATATATATATATATATATATATATATATATATATATATATATATATATATATATATATATATATATATATATATGGGTTGGTCGTTCAATTTCAAAGTATTGCAGGGTTAGTTAATAAAATTGAAATATAAGCCATTAGCAATACAAAATTAATTAATTAATTATTTTTTGAATACGTTAATCCTATTAATTTCGGAAGAAAATTCCATCATCAGGGGTGACCAGTATTGAGTCATTTTTTTTCATAAAAAAAAACAAGAATAAACAAACTTATTTCTTTGTTACTTGATAAACGTCTTTGGTGCGATGTCTCCGCTCTGTTGTTGTTGGCGGTTATGATGCAAATTCCAGTGTCGAACGAAAAGAGCGTTGGCTCGCTAGTCCTGATAAAATATAGGTTGGTCGTTCAATTTCAAAGTATTGCAGTCTACTACTCCAAACCTAACGAATAGTTCGTATAGGAAGTTGATAGCTGCCTCGGATGTGGGGTTCTTGCACTTTAGTACTTCCGGCCACTTAGCTAGGCTGTCTACAACAATGAGATAGTAGAACTCATCCAGTGGTCCCGCAAAGTCTAAGTGAATTCTAGACAAAAGTCGTTCCGGTTTAGTCCACGATCCGAATTGAGTCGGAGGAGCTTTCATAGCTAAGACGCATCCTCTACACTCTCTGACTTTTTCTTCGATATGCTTATCCATGTTTGTCCAGTAAACGTAAGAACGCATAAGGCTTTTCATTCTCGATATGCCTGGATGTCCTACATAGAATTCCTTGAGCATTCTTTTCTGTAATGTTATAGGAATTACAACCCTGTCGCTATATAACAGGACGTTGTCGCAAATTGAATAAATTCCCTCATCTAGTTGGTTATTGTTGATTTTTCCTTTCGTGCTTATGATAAATTCGTCCACCTCTGCCTTACTCTTAATCTCATCAAGCGTTACGTGAAGTTCTCTTATTGTGTCACATAACGTATTTTTTACTTCCGCTTTCGCTTGAATGGCTGCTATCACCATATCCTCCAATGGTTCTGACTGCTTAGGTATCAACCTTGATAACCCGTCTGCATGACACAATTTCTTAGATGGTACATACTCCATTTGAAAATTGTAGTTAAGAAGAATGGTACCCCATCTTTGGAGTCTATTCGCAGTGTGTTGTGGTAGTCCCTTTTTCGATCCGAAAATCGTTAATAAGGGTGTGTGGTCTGTTTGTAACAGAAATTGTCTACCGTGCAGGAAACGATGAAATTTCTTTACCGCGAATATAATGCTTAGAACCTCTTTCTAAATTTGAGAGTATTTTTTCGGCTGGTAGAACTGTCCGGGATGCATGGGCTATGGGTTTTAATTTTCCATCATCCATTTTGTGCAATATGCATGCTCCTATGCCATAGTTGCTGGCATCGCTTGCAACTACAATGCCACGCTTGGGATTATCATGTGCCAGAAACAAGTCAGACGTTAAGATATCTTTAATTTTCTGAAACGCGTCTTCGCACTCTTGCGTCCAGACCCATTTTTAGTCCTTCTTTAATAGTTCATTTAAGGGTGATCTTAGTTTATGCATGTTTGGTACGAACACATTGTAGTAATTCGCCAACCCTAAGAAGCTTTGAAGAGACGCAATATTTTCTGGAGCAAGCATGTTCCTTATCGCCATTGCCCTATCTGGGTCTGGCCTTCTTCCTTGTTCATCGATGATTTGCCCTAAGTATTTTATTTTTTCCATTAAAAAAGTACGTTTCTCATCTTTGAGTTTAAACCTATAATCCTGGATTTTTTAATACTTGGTTTACATGAGTCTAGTATTGTTCTTTGCTAACGCTGTTAATTAACACATCGTCCAGGTACCCTACTGCGAAATCCATCCCATTTAACATCATGTCCATAATTTGTTGAAAAATCGCAGGGGCAACTTTGACCCCAAAAGGAAGTTGGTTAAATTTGTATAATCCCTTATGAGTATTGATGCATAGCAGTTTTGAACACTCCTCATCGACAGGGATTTTAAGATAAGCGTCGCTGAGGTTGATTTTAGAAAAGTATTTTCCTCCAATCAGTTTCGCAAATATTTATTCAGGGCTCGGAAGAGGGTAATGGTGATCTTTTAATGCCTTGTTCAAGCCTGTGGAGAAGTCGGCACAAACCCGAATCTCTTTGTTTTTTTTCTTAATATAAACTGTAGGTGAAGCCCACTCACTGTGATCAATTTTTGAAATGACAGCCATGTTCTCGATTCTTTCTAATTCACCGTCTATTTGCTCTATAGCGTCGTATGGAACATTTCTTTTCTTTCTGACCAGAGGCAGTTCATTTGTTTTGACTTCAAACTTTGCAACCGCTTTCGTACACCTTCCAAGACCGCCTGAAAATACGTCTGGAAAATTCCTTTTTAATTCCCTCTTGAGTTTTTTCTGCCTTCATATTCGAATCCTCACCATATGGGCAAAAGAAGCTTAAAGGCAGATCCCATAGTCTAAACTTTTCAATTAGATCAGTTTCAGAAAGGTTATTTGATTTTCGCATAACAAAAATGTTGCCTTATTCGTCAATAATTCCCCTTCGAACGTTATATTTTCACCACTGACGCTTCTCGCGGTATTTTGTGATTTGATCATAATGGGTCTCTCCTTCTTCCATGTATGTAAATTAATGATGGAAATGTCAGACCCACTATCAAGCTGTAGTCTTACTTTTTTAAAGCATTTTGACCTGTACATATTTCCGGATATTTTGTTCGTCAGGTTCAATTTTTGTCAGTTTAATGGCTGTCTTTCTACCAGATTTTTTCCTACAACGTGATGCCTTATGTCCTTTCTGGTGGCAGTTGTCACATTGTTTGAATATGTAAGGACACTCATTGTACCAATGGTTATCTCCATACCTCCAACACGGTCCAGGGGGATCTTTCTCATGTTTGTTTCTCTGGTTATTCATTGAAGTCAATTTTTTCTTCTGATGGATCTTTTTAATGTGCGACACTCCGTTTTCCTCTATGTCACGACTGTTCTGTTTCAACGCAACAAAACGTTCACAGTCTTCCGCTAAGTTTTGTATTGTTAGAAATGGCTCACTTTCGAGTTTATTTAAAACACGACGTCTGATCTCGGAGTCTTTATTTAAGACCAGACCTTGCATGAATATTAAACATTTAAAATTATCCGATGATAATTCCTCTAATTTAAAATCGTGGCAAAGTTTATTTACTATACTTGCATACGTAATGTAGTCGTCTTCCTCTCTTCTAGTGACATTCATAAACTTATATCTCCTGTGGAAAAGAAAAGTTTTTGTAGAAAACAATTCTGTTAGTAAAGTAACTGCCTCCTGGAAGTTCAACTCACTGGTCTTTCTTTGAAGGATAAAATTCACAAACTGTGTATGCTCGACAGCTCCTAATTTTCTTAGCAAAAATCTAACTTTTTTTAGAGTCTGTCCATGTACTGCAGTCCGATACAAAAATATCCTCATATCTTCTATAGAAGTGAGCAAAAGTGACATCGTCTTCTGGAGTATAATTGAAAATTTCGATAGCGCTCCACACAGCCGTCTGGGAGAATGCATTATGATTCTCGTTTGCTTTCGTTAACTGTGTTGCCTCAAGAAATTTTCTCTGTTCCTCCTGTGTTTTTATCAAGAGTTCTTCGAAGTGTTTCTGCTGTTGTAGCAGTCTTTCTTGGAATCTTTCTTCTCGTGTGGTCGCCAGCTCTTTTTGTTCAGCATGCATTTTTCTTTGGGCTTTTTGCTGTTCCAACAACTCTCTTTTAAATTTATCCTCAATTTGAACTTGTTTTCTTTGAAGTTCCATTTGTTGTTCAACTTGCTGTCTTTGTAAGGTAACATTTTGTTCCATTTGGAATTAAACTAATTGAAAACGAGAATCTTTGAATTCAGCTTCCATCATTCACGAATTCAAATTATGCACCACACAATTTACACTTGTAAAAAAAATCAGTTTTCCCACAACGTGCTTAATACAATTAGTTTGCTCAACCAACACACAAAGCAAGAAATATATTATTTCTTAGCAAAAAAAAAATTAAATCCCAGTTCTTTTGTTTGAAAACCAAAACTGAGGAAAAAAAATACTTTTTTTATATATATATGTGTACGTAGTTTTACAAAACCAAGTCCGTTGCTATAACCCTAATAAGACTAGTTTTATGGGAAATCTTTTTAACCCCTTTGCATGTTTCAAAAATACGACTTGCTTATTCAACAGTTCTTTGTTAGAAGCACAAATGACTTACGCGAATATATATTTTTCACTGCGCGTCCTTCTTTGCCCTCGACAATTATGTGGTAGACCGTTTTAATAAATAGTCAATCCGGATCTTGCTCAAATATCAGATGTTGTCCTAATAATAACGACAAACTTACACAATATCTTTAATAGTTGACGCGGATAACATTTATCTTAACGAGTCAGTGAATTTGAAGAGAGAAAAAATAAAGGCGTCAGTGTATTCAATTATTTTAATAATTGAAAATGTATTTCGCGTTTTTTAGTTTTCGATTTTTGGTAACAAGTTTTGTGTTTGTGTTTCTTTTCTTTTGTCGCTTAACTACTCTTGTAGTGGTTCATTTGCTGTTAATCCTTGCGAATCCAAATATCTGTTTGAAAAGACAAAGATGTTTTTCCGTGAAGATCTTTCGAATCCTTGTATATCAATCACTTTGGGTGATTTTCTGCAGTGATATCGTTTTGATTTCTCGTCGCCAATCTGTTGTGAAGTAGTCCAACAGTAAAAAGAAGTCAAGTCGAGGTTGGGTTAAGATAACAAGTGTATTAACATAAAAGGTACAAGGTAAGAAAACTGACTGGCACTTGGCTAGACAGTTACAAGTCTGTCCTTTTTCTCTCTCCCGTGACTCTGGTGACTCGCACTATTTATAGTGAGAACCGGTGTAGTTTCTCTTCTGTTAGAACGGCCGGTGTAACAATTTATAATAACACAGTAAAACTATCATAACAAACTGTAAATGATGTAGCAATAACTATAATAACCTCCAATATAAGAATATAAATGTCGAAGTATCAAATGACTACTCTAATCCCAATGAGAACCTCGATACAATTGTATTTAAGCAAATGAATGCCATTTGAAAGCAAATGTTTCATTTCAGATATAGTTTATGAATTTCAAATCATAGAAATAGATAGAACTAAGTCATATATAGGCACATCCAGTTGTACATTTAAAACTAGATACATAAATCACGTAACTTCATTAAAAAACACAGAAAAGTTATAAGATAACAAAACATCATTAGCTAAATTCATAAAAAACTAGAGTTTAATAATAGATCATACGAATTGAAATGGTCTATTATTGGTAAAGCCAAAAGTATTCCCCAGGTAATTTAAAAAAAATGTAATCTATTCATTTTAGATTTGTATCTCATGCTAACATCCACAGATGACATAAATAATACCAAATATGAAGACATTGAGCACTGCATGCATCATTAAAACTTCACTTTTTAAGAATTTAGACTTAAATAAAATCTACAATAATAATTTGCTAGTAAATTCAATATGTTTGCATTAAAATTAATAAACTTACTTATAAATACAAATAAATTAAATAAATAATATTAACATTTCATAACAAAATTATAACATTAACAAATAAAAGTAGATAAAATACATAATTGATACTTCACATTTTAATTCTATAAAATATATAACCTATAAAATAGTATTATAAACCTTAATAATTAATAAAATAGTTCTATTTAAACAATAAAATGCAATAGAATTATATTTGTAATGATCTAAATAAAGATCTAAGGATATTATTCCTGAAAAATAATATAAGTTGCTTACCCTAGATTAAAATTAAATATTTGTTTTGCAAATCTATTTTTTGATAAATTGTGTATTTTTTTGTTTCTTTTCTGTTTTTCATTTTTTCTTTTTGTCTACTTTTCCCTTTATTTTTCATTTTTGTATGAGAAAGAAATTATACGTACCTTTTTGAAGAGCAATATTAGGGCAGATTAACTTATTTGGATTCACTCTGCTTAAATAAAAGATTACGTTTTAGAATAGATACAGGAATTGTATTTAAAAATTGACTTAAAGGAATGCTTACTGAACTACATTTCTTTAGTGCTTTTTGGGTCCTTGGTCTTTTTTATGACAAATCACTGTTCTAGAAAATTCAAAATATCTTTGATTGTCTAGCTAAATGGTGAAACGGCCGTAAAAATGAGTATATTTACTGGAAATCTGCTTTTATATTGTGTATTTATAAATGTTCTGGAATTAAAATTAATATCTACTGAGCCTTAACTCTAAACGTTTTACCACACATATATATATATATATATATATATATATATATATATATATATATATATATATATATTAGTAAGTTTTTGAAAGGCTGTGGGCAATGCAATTCCGGGTAAGATGCAAGTTGAAAGGAAAGGAACAAAAACAATAACAATAAGTCGAATACGATATAAGACTTACTATTTATTTTTCCTTTTTTTTTCCTTTTTTTTTTTTTTCTTACATAACAGCAAGAGTGTTTTAGCTGTTCGTGTGATGTCCGGGTGATTAAAAATCACTATTTGATATTTCGGGAAAAGACATCCCTTTTTCAAAAATAATTAGACCAGAAGAAGAATAGTCGGAGAAGAATAAAATATTATTCTTCTTCTGGTCTAATTATTTTTGAAAAAGGGATGTCTTTTCCCGAAATATCAAATAGTGATTTTTAATCACCCGGACATCACACGAACAGCTAAAACACTCTTGCTGTTATGTAAGAAAAAAAAAAAAGGAAAAAAAAAGGAAAAATAAATAGTAAGTCTTATATCGTATTCGATTTATTGTTATTGTTTTTGTTCCTTTCCTTTTAACTTGCATCTTACCCGGAATTGCATTGCCCACAGCCTTTCAAAAACTTACTACTACTATACCCAGCAATGCTTCAAGCAAACTACCATTCTCTACTATATATATATATATATATATATATTGATAGATGTCTTGTTTGTTTCATTTTACTTCAGTCCAAGTTCTCAATATTCAAGAGACTACTACCTGGCGCTAACGCTTAATATCAATATGAAATACATGAATGTTCGAATATTCATTTAATGTTTTCTTTTACTTCTCAAACGTTGAGTTAGTAACGAAGTTAGGAAAATTAATTTCCCTCTCCCCAATCGACCAGTAAACTATGTTATAGCCTATATTTGTTGTGGTCTCTTAAAATAATAGATTCCAGGACAAGAATTCATCTTGTTGGTTGAGTATCCAGCTAAGTGCTGTTACTTGAGGTACCATTTCTTGGAGAAGGTGCACCATTCCCCGTGTGAGCCAATGTATACCCGTAGTAACGGAATCTTATTTGGGCTTCGTATAGTATGTTATTTCGATATTTGGTCTGGGTTTACTTGTAGGGGGAAGTATCCTATTTTAAGGTTGCCCTTACACACCCTTGTACATCCCCCCCCACCGAATAATAATGTTTAGTAGGTAATTCAAACTCATCAGTCTAGTACGTAATTTAACCTCTATTAATATATATATATATATATATATATATATATATATATACACACATCTTTTTGACCATTTAAACTGTTTTTACATGATGTTAAAAAAGAGTATACATGAAGGTATTATAATTGTTTACGGTTGTTTCAACATAATGTCATTTCATATTATACAATGAAACATATGGATATATGATCGTTAAATGACAGAGATTTAATGGCGTTAGTATCAGGTTGGAAGCCATTTAAGAATACCAGGCGATGTATGTGGGAGGACGACGTAATTATCCTGCAATGGCTACCATCGTCAAAATCATCTCCTGTGGTCGGGATACGTGTGTAGCTTATGAAGGTCGCTGATGGATCCGTTATCTCCTAGAAACGCTTTCCTTAACTCACATGCAGGCGAGGGGGTAAAACCACTTCAACTTGTTTAAATGCCGTACCAATACAATGTGTATATTTATAAAATTGAGCTATATCTTGCTCTAAAAACTGAATTCAATTTTCTATCTACTTGCATAGTTTTAGTTTTGAAACTGTGTAAGTGTTTTTTTTTCATTTCAGACTTTGTTTGTAGCCTCGAAGGCTTGTAACAAAACTGGATCCAAGATGTCTGCCCTTATTTTCTTGCGTTTAGCTTCTCTGTCGTATGCTATATTCAACTTCACATGATAAAGACAATATATCATTCTAATGTACTGCTGCTATGTATGCAATTGAAGTTGTAAGGCTAACTAATGTGCATATTTATATGAACAAAAGACATTTCGTTAATTATCTATTTTTTTATTTCAATTCAAATTCTTGTGATTTTAATATAACTAATAGTTCTATAGATCAATATTGTTTTATTTCTTGGATTACGCTTAGCATATTTGGTCAAAATAGCCTTCTTAGTTGTTTTAGTCTTTGGGCCTTGATTTTCAACAACGTGCAATCCACTTATCACAATTGTAACTTAAAAAAAATTCCCCACACACGCACAAAATCGCCCAATCAATCTTATTTAAATATTATCAAAGCTACCACCTCAAACATTTAAAGAAATCTTTTTTTAATCGAATTCCGAAATCAAATCCACCATAATGCTTTTTGTTTCATTCGTAAACAAGTCATTAATTTTAATCATGTTAATAGTTGACAAAAAAAGTATTATTAGTTTCCCCCAAAGCTATGCCACATGAAAAAATGTGTTTTTTAAAATTATTCTATTAGAAACATAAGCTCTCCACCCCAACCCACAACATCGTAGCTATTTCTCTCGGGGGATTAAACTATTATTTACCGTCACATTCGCAATCCGAAAAATACTTAGCGCCTCACCACAAATGCGATAATAACCCGTTGAAATATTCATTATTATTCATAAAATTAATAATTAAAGAAGAGATTAATCAGATAAGATGCACTCCTCATTCAACTGCCACACGTATCCCCGAGTGACGACAGTGTTATCAATATTATATCGCTCGAGTTGTTACCCCAACACGTGCTTTTCTCCATCCAAGTCTTAACAATACGATCTACAACAGTAAATATACATAGTTTTTTTTATTATATATATATATATATATATATATATATATATATATATATATATATATATATATATATATATATATATGATTTTTCTTTGAATTGTTATTTTATGATATTGTATTGTTTCTTTAAAGTTTATCTTAGTAAAAGAATGAAGACCGGGCCTAGTGGTACACGTGTTCAACAAGTTTTCTTTTCGATTTTCATTGTACGTTATTATCAAGAAGATAATGGCCACTATGCCAGCATGTGTGTAAGAATTATCTAAGCGTAAATGGTTGATGTAGCAAAATACAACCTTCCCCGTTTCTTTCTCTATAAAAGGCAATGTTTGTTTGTGTGTTATAGAAATCGATGCGTTAACGGATAGAGATTACATATGTCAATGAATCTAAAGAAACCATTGAAAATTTACTTTTTATTAAAGTCGGGGTCACTAAGGACAATTATCGTTTAGGTCCATAAAAGTCCATTCAAACGTAAAGAAACGAAATTAATTTGTTAACATAGGTTGTCATCGTTTCAAAAAACAAAAATGAAATAAAAACAAAGAATACTCAAAGAATAATTATTTTTGAACGGGTTAAATACTAAAATATCTTTATTATTGGTATTTTTAGGATCTTAGATTATAAAATAATGACTTATATGTTTCGATTCCTTGGAGCCATTTGCTGTTTTACAGAAAACACCATCGCGCTAAAAGCTTTTTATTTCTTGATATTACGTTACAAATTTAAAAAAAAATTTTTTTTCAAGGCAACAATTGTAAACATATCCAGCAATATATATACACACGGCCAACACTAGCAATTTAATAAATGTTATGTCAGTCTCTCGATATAAGACTTTTGTAAAGATACGCTCTCCAGCTAGACAAGTGAGCTTTAATATTTTCAAAGTAACGCGTTATGGCAAAACCTACCGACCACTCGCCGAATCCTCGAGTTTGATTTATTTTTATTAAGTAACCATGAAGAAAACATAATATTAGATCTCTGCGCTTTCGTCTACTTTGCAGTCACGTATAAAACTTCATGTAATGCAGTATGGTAGTTTGGTTTGGTAGTTTTGTTTTACGGCATATCAACCCTTTTTGGGTTATTTAATGCCGAATCTGGTCTTGTTTTCTTCTCTTTTTTGTTTCTTTCCCCTTTTAATATCTGTTTCTATTTAACCCATAGTTGGGACCCTAACAGGTACTACCACTCCGGGTCAGGGTGGACCTGGGAGCAATGGTAATTAAGAGGAGGCTCCACATTCCCCAAAGTCCGTAAGCCGGATCTCACCATCGGATGTAGTTTAAGGTCATATCCAGGACCGGGAGTAGGGTAGGAAAAATAAAAATAAAAAAGGGGAGGGAGAAAGGGAGAGGGGCTGTTGTTTTTGTTTTGGGTTTTGTAGAACATAATTAAGTTTTACAAAAAAAAAAAAAAAAAAAAAAAAAAAAAAAAAAAAAACGTCAATGTAGGTGAATTTCGTCTCAGGGAGCCACAGGGCAGCCTGATCTGGTATCACCAGGGTAATGCAGTATTACACTATGATTGATGTTAAACGACAACTAACAATATAGGGTTTGTTTAAACATAAATTTAGGTATACTGTATCGTGCGATTTGCGAGTGGAAAAAAATGGCCCCTGCGAAATCTAGATAACAGGGGTTTAGTTATAAAAAAAAAACAATATTTAATTATGAGCTTTTCGCGGTTAAGACTGTGTAAGAAACTCCTTTGCAGGAGGTTAGCCACAATGTCAGGTGGGGTTTTGAAGAGCCAGTACTATAGGTGAAGTGCACTATGGCCTACAAAAATGCCGGAGCAACCCAGGAGGCATTTCCCAGGAGGCGCGCCTCAGGCGATTTGCAATAAATTAACTCTTTCTTAGAGAGTAAGTAAAGTATGTGAAGCTGAACCTCCATAGACTAAACAGCGAATCTCGACACATCTGTAGTTCGGAAGATTGATTATCTGATGTAGGGGTGCTTTTGTATGAGATATATGTCGGAGATAGACAATGAATAGCTGAATGAAAATTAACCTGGAAGGATGTATAATTTTAGCTGATATAGTGAGAATGATGCGTCCAGACGGCCATTCCACGTCGGTATCCGCTTCACCACTGCAGCCTTTATTTTATGCGATATTTTAAGCTATTCTAAGTTTATAAAATCTTGGTTGGTTTGATGATGATGATGTCCGACATATTTCTTTTTTATAGACTAGCGATTCACCTTTATCGAAGCCCAAAGACCACTCGAGGATATCCATATTCTAATACATTGATCTGGAAATCAAGGTTTGAACAAGTAAAAAACTATAATAACAAGCCGCGCGTGCGGGGTCCCCCTCTGTATGTGATTCGATGTGGAGAGTGTAAAATGCAATAATTTGGGGCAATTTGGGGCATTTTGACCCCCCTTTGAGCCCCTGGGGCGCGAACCCGAATTTTTCTGAGGTCAAGGATGCTCATTTTATATCCAGCACAATTGCCTCTACATTTTGGCCAAGTTTCAAAAAAATTGAATGGATGGATCAAACGTTATGGGAGAAAAGAGTCATTTTTTGCCATTTTGGGGGCTTTTGACCCCCCTGGGGGCGCGAACCAGATTTTTTCCAAGGTCAGCGGTACTTATTTTCTATTAGAAACAATTGCCTCCATATTTTGGCCAAGTTTCAGAGAAATTGAATGGATGGATGAAAAGTTATGGGGCAAAAAATGTCATTTTTTTACTATTTCAAGGACTTTTGACCCCCTGGAGGGCTAACCAGATTTTTTTTCAGAAATCAGAGAATTTCACTTTCTAACCTGACCAAAGTTACAACTTCATGCAACATTTCAGAGAAATTCAATGGACGGTTGCGGAGAAAAATCCGGACGGACGGACGAACGGACATGCCTCAAACCATAAGTTTCCCGATTTTATAAATCGGTGGGCCAATTATGCACTGCAGCTATCTATATGAATATGAATATTAAATATACAGCTTTACGTAAACTACCAGTTATTATAGCAACATGTGAGAGAGCAAGCGTTTAAACGGAAGTTGCAACCGAGCGAAATGGTACAATAGCTTGAAAAAAGGAAAAGCTGTTGCATCTCTTTGATCAACTATTTCGGTGAAAATTACATGATTGGTTTTCTATTTTATATAATAGCCAACTGGTTATTTCCGGAATCTGTGTGGTTATTGTAAAATAACAATTTAGATGTATTTGAGGCTCTTCATTCAACTATGATACGAATTGAAAAGGTTCACAGAATCAACCCCGCACTTTTCTATTCTTGGAAAAGATATAAGCGCGTGTTATACTAGATAAAATTGTTCTAAATATTCATCCTGTCTCTATACCAACATTTGAATGTAGTATCCTTGCAAACAAAGGTAAAAAAATATTTATATATGGGATTCATTACGAAGTAACTAATGTAGAAGTGAACAAAGAAGGGGGTCAGCAGTATTGTTTATCTGTGCAGAGACATTCGATGCTATACAGCCACATGCACTGTAGATACTGCACAATAAAAGCGGATATCCGGAATGATTCATGAAAATAATCAGAATTATATAGCACGGACTGAACGTCTATCATATCTTTCGAAATGTTATGTTGGAACCATGACAACATAAAGATGGAATTGAACATGGTGAAAACGAAGGGGCGATTGTTTTCTCTTCACTATACGTCATAGTTATTCGAATATTAATGCTAAGTACATGTACAGAGGATACACAGGAGACATTATAATCTTTTCACATATTAAATTTAAAACGAAAAAATTCTAGCCAGAATATTATCAGTATTAACAAGTTTAAAGACATTTTATCAGTGTTTTTATCAAGGCTAAAAGCCATTCAAGGTAAACGGATAATGTGATGAAATAATTGTCATTTCAGAGCAAAAATATTTTATAAAAGTATTGAGAATAGTTGATGGAGTTCATGATAGGAAACTGTTGATATTGGATTTGAAGCCAACCATGTCGTAATTGAATAGAACATATATTAATATTTATTATATACAGGAAAAAGCATAGGGATCTTTTTAAGAAGCCCCCCGCCAATAAATAAAGCCCCGCTATTCAATAAGGGAGACAACTTTTCAGCCACTTTTGCTTAAAAAATTAACAAAAGAAGAATGTATAACTTATTATCTACGATTTTAATATTAATGGATGTTATTTTTTTTTTCGTAATTAAATTTTTCATAAATTAACAAAATAAGAATGTTTTATTATCAAGGGATGTAATATTGACGTGAATTACATCGCCATCTGGACCAATTGCTCGATAAAACCATTTGATGGCCATTGTTGCAGAGACGCTGCTGATGTAGCACTCCGTGGTTTTGCAAAAAAAAACTACAGCAGACTCCTTGTCGTGGACCGGGTTATGAGTCTTAGAAAATTCATGAGCAAAGAAAACTTTAAGGAAACGTGCACTCAAACACGTGTGAAAAGTGTTAACGCGTAAAGAATTTAGCAAGCCGAAAAGTTGTCTTCCTTGGCAGCGAGGTTATTCTTAGCGGCCGACTAACTTTAGCACTAGTGGCGGGGAGCTTCTTAATATGGTCCAAGCATAGAATTTAATAGTTTCATCTGAATAATATACAGGTAAAGCAAGGTATTATTTGGTTGTCTGATTAACTAACATATGTGGTTTTATTTTCCAACTCATACAACGATTAAAAAAATACTGACGTCAAAATAATGCGCACCGACAGACAAACATTATTTAGATAGTTTTAGTAATATAGAGATAGATTACAATTATTTAATGTTCAGAATATAAGGATTTATATTTGATGACATTGTTATAAAAAAAAGTACTTAATAACCTGTCACGTCCCCGTGTGTGTAATGGTGTGTATGGTGGGAGTAGTATATTCATTTTTTGCCAGCTTTCTCCTTAATACCTTGACAATTTTTATGGCTTATCTTTAGCGGCATAAACCTCTGAGTCGTTGCAGATTGGGGATTCATAAAAAAGAAACGAGACCCCGTTGGGCGCGAATGGGTTGTCAACGGGCTTCAAATTCGTAGACAAAAGTAATAAGTAAACTTAAATAATAAAAAAACTCTTGAAAGATAAAAGAAGCCGAAAATATGAAACTCTCACAAACACATACACACTCGGGTACGCGGATACGGGGGTAGGTAGTTGGTAGGTTCTCTGTTGTAAAGTGTCGCCCTTCAGTAAGGAAACCCAAGGTGTGAAAATGGTGGCGATTTCTCATTAGCAACAAAGCGTAACAAACGCCGTGTGTGTCAGCGCGTGCGTGACGCCGGCAGCGTCGACGGACACAAGTTCGCGCCAACGTAACAAATTAACGCACATCTGAAGAATAAAAAAATGGAAATGAAAAAAAATCCTCTTAAAAACTAAATTCCTCTTAATCCAACAGTTACCATCAAATTCGAAAACCTTACATGTGTTTCATTAGTGGTTCACTGCTTATCAAGACTCCGGTGCAGCTCAAGGATAAGGGTGTCAATTGAACGATACTCCCTACCACGAGAGGGTTAAAAACAATGAGTGGAATGGGCAAAGGATCACTTAAGAGAAATTGCTTATCCAAGAGGACGGCTCAACAAGTATTTGTTTACATTAGACTTGAAGACAGCCATGTTGTATTCGGTCGAAAAGCAGCCCTGTGGTATTTTGTCTCAGAGATAGGGTGTTCTAAGAAAGAAGCTCTGTTAATGGAAATTCTGTTGGTTTTTTGGTGCAGAGAGAGAGAGAGAGAGAGAGATAGAAAAGAGAGAGAGAAAAAGAAAAGAGAGAGAGAGAAAGAAAAGAGAGAGAGAGAGAGAGAGAGAAAGAAAAGAGAGAGAGAGAAAGAAAAGAGAGAGAGAGAAAGAAAAGAAAGAGAGAGAGAGAAAGAAAAGAGAGAGAGAAAGAAAAGAGAGAGAGAAAGAGAGAGAGAGAAAGAAAAGAGAGAGAGAGAGAAAGAAAAGAGAGAGAGAGAGAAAGAAAAGAGAGAGAGAGAGAGAAAGAAAAGAGAGAGAGAGAAAGAAAAGAGAGAGAGAGAGAAAGAAAAGAGAGAGAGAGAAAGAAAAAAACTCTATGCTGTGGTTGTTGCTAGGCAAGTTCTAGCTGTAAATGTTTTACAATGAGACGAGGTATAGGAGCTCAGTCGAACATCATCAAAGAACATAACGATACAGTAGATAGAGGCTAGCAACATCTCTTCTGTATAAAAGCAACTGTAGTGAAAAGAAGAGTGTCACCCCCACTAGATTGCGAAGTCAGTTTTGCCTTGATCAAAGTTCCATGCGTTAGATATAATTCTAACAGTATTTCTTACAAACAATCGTTTTGAATATCGTCTCGATTAAACGAGACTTATTACTTGATTGTATTTTACTTTTTATTTGAAAAGTCTAGAATAAAAAAAAGAATGGAAATGTGAATGTGTGTCCCGGGCTTGGAATAGGGTAACATAGGGGTCCATATTCATTTTCAAGAAATACCGTGTGTGCCTCGAAACGGTTAAGGACTATACATTTACTGTAATAAGATATTTGTTCACCGCTTCCAATTGACTATTATAAAATGTAAAACCAAAATTTAATAAGAAGTGTAATATGATGTTATAGGCTGGACGCAATAAGAGATAGTATTCCACATTTAATCCCGTGAACCACCGAGTAGGTCTACTAGTATCTCTATCTATCTATCTATCTATCTATCTATCTATCTATCTATCTATCTATATATATATATATATATATATATATATATATATATATATATATATATATATATATATATATATATATAGGTGTGTGTGTGTGTGTGTGTGTGGGTGTGTGTGTTTATGTTTTTACTGCCGTGTAACATTTATCTCGATATGTTGTCGAGCAAGGAATATGGTTAAGTTGTTAATATTAGAATTTACCTCTAACAGAATATTATATATAACTTTTTTCCTATGTGGAGATTTGTTTTTGCGCATGTAGTACCATTAAATAAATTGTTCATGAGGCTTGAAATAAACTAAGAAAACGACGAAGTGAAAAATAACAGTCGTACACGATTTTAACTTGTGCCTCATAGAAAAGGACCATCTTACGCGGGTTCCTTTTTTCGCGGGTTGACTAACGAGCCGTAATGTTTGAGCAACCGTAATTTATATATATATATATATATATATATATATATATATATATATATATATATATACGTCCATAGAGAATCCATCCATCCTAGACCTATGATTAATTTAATAGTACCAAGTGTAGCTAGAAGAAGTTCCAATATCTCATCTAAAGAACACATTCTATAATGAAGTTTTTGACATTCGAGTTATAACAACAAAATTACATATTTTAAACCTTTTGATAATACTTGTTATAATCTTGATAAAAAAAACTATAGCCCGTAATTCGAGCATTATTACTCATAACATGGCAATAAATATAAAAACAATACTCGCACATCTAATGATGATATAAATAACCTCCCACGAATCAATACACTAATAACAATATGTGAAAGTACTCTGCATTTAAAAAGAGTACAACTTAAATAGACGATGCTTTTTTCTATGGTGTATTTGCCTCTCAGCAAAAAACGTACAAACAAATATCCTTAAAATATTTTTTTTCGATTTCTGAGGACAATTTTAAAGCTTCGCACAGGTATAGTAAACTTTTCAATAAGAATAAGAATTTCTTTCTATACTGTTCCAAACTTGGAATAACTGTGAAAATAAATCTTGCCCCAAAAAGCAATAACACAGTTCCTTCTAACCTGCTCTGTAACTGTAATGACAGGAATTTATGCCCTTTGAATGGATCTTGTAAACATGAGAGTGTGGTTTACAAAAGCACTGTAATCCAGAACAATATTCAAGACATCAATGGTAGCAAAACGATTATGCTAATGAAGCTGTCACTAATAATAATTTTGATAATACTAACTGTGACACCAATGAAATGATAAATAACAGCAGACATACCACTAAAGCTGTTTACATAGGTTCAACGGCGGGTAGGATGACATATAGGATGTCTAGACATGTTTAAACATTTAATAACAGTCACCTTTCCAAATACACTTCTCTAGCTACTCATGTCTCGTTCTTGGCCTTTTGGCTAAGATCAAAGTGTAGTATCTGTTCCGATGGATACTGCACTCCATACTGGTGTTGTCTTGGCCTTCGGGTCTTGATTTACGCGGGTCTGTCCTGTGCAGTTCTGGAAGGTCCACCTTCCCAGGCTTTGCCTCCCCTCTTTGGGGAGGAGTAAGTTTATTGCTTACTGCCTGAGGCGCCTCTACCGGGGAATGCCGACGAGGCTGCCCAGGCAATTTTTAAACCCCACTTTCCCGACCTTGGGTCACATCTTACTTGTGGGAGTAAGATAAAAACTGGCCTTGTGCCTAACTCCTGGAGAGGAGTAAATCAATACTCATGTCTCAGTAGCCCCTTACGTCTACAGTGCCAACTTGCCTTGTTTGGGGGTAACTTAGTTAAACAAATATATATGGGATCTAAACAATAAAAATATTGGCTCGAAACTGAATTGGCAATTGATTAAAAATGAGATCCTATTAACCCTTAGACAGATATTGTTCTCTATGTAGAGATAAAGCCATATTAATCATTGAATCTAAGGGTCCTTTACTAAATAAAAGAGATGGGATATCATCTAATTGCATGCATAAAACATAAATCATACTTGGGTATATGTACGTAGATATTCTTGAGTATATGTACGTAGATTCATTTCTAATTTTTCATTTCTATGTGTGCTAATATAATCTACTTATTATTTTCAATAGTCTTATTTTCCCAGATTGAATTTAGACTTTTATTTCTCTAAATATAGATAATAATTGTGTATAACCTACATAAATATACTCTTCGTTTATGTTGTCCGTTATGTGTATTCTGGCTTCTATTTACTTCTATTCTATTTCATTACTATTGTTCTTGTGTTTTTTCTTTCATTTATATTCATCATATTCCTCTACTTTTATCATTTTATTTATAAACAGTATATATATATATATATATATATATATATATATATATATATATATATATATATATATATATAAATACTATTAGTTAGTCGAAGCTCGAGAAAGTTCCGTACAATTATTGTTCGATCAGATACAGGGGTCAAGCATACATTATCATATATGCCTCCCGTATATGATCTTTCAATATGATTTTTCAAATGTGTATACTAATATACCATCACTTATCAAGGCTAAAATCGACTCGAGGATGAAGATTAACATGATGAAGAGACTGTTACCGTAACGATGAAAAATAAGAGGATTG
Organism: Sepiola atlantica; assembly: GCA_963556195.1. Taxonomy (NCBI): domain Eukaryota; kingdom Metazoa; phylum Mollusca; class Cephalopoda; order Sepiida; family Sepiolidae; genus Sepiola; species Sepiola atlantica. Next base: position 5,380,249 of record OY744537.1, on the reverse strand, counting down.
AAAATGATGACAGGAATGAACAAAATTTAATTACTTATGAGATTTATAACAAGTATTTGGTGACATTTATACTTTCTCCGGACCGCACGCGGGCTGAGGACCTGGGTGTGTCGGGTTCGAATCCAGTTGGTTTAACAGAAACACATTCATCAAAATCTACACCTGACCCTGTGTCTAACCTCCTTTAGATGAGGTAAATAAAATACATTCCCCGGAAGATGACTTGAAGTTTGTTCAAGGCACCATGACATTTGGAAAACCTTTCATGTACTTTACGCTATGACGTGTAAAGTGTCGTAAGAATTTTATGAAGAAAGTGTAATTTTTAATTAACACTAAGCTCAACAAAAGTGTTAATTTAGATAAACACTAAGCTATAGATAGATGTTACTAACAAAAGACCCAGTCTTTATTAAAACATCATGATTTTTAAAAATCTGAGCAAAATAAACGAAATACAGTTATATGTTTAGTTAAACAAAAAAATATTAACTACGAAATAATTCGTTAAATATTTATTAACCGCTAGATTATTTTATTTTTACTAATTCCTAGTTGAATTTCTTGTCGTATAAATTCACATCGTCACGTGGTTTGTATTGATTACACCACAATCGGCGCTTTCTTTTGTCGACGGCGTCACATTGAGAATGGGTGTTTTGCACCAGGGTAACAACGCTGACAAACATGTCAGCAATCGTTTCATTTTCATAGATTACTTTCAAAACCACGTCTTAATGGGGACTGTTTATCGACGGATCAAGTTACCGTCTTATCAATGTCATTACTTGATTGGCCGGAGTTAAAATTAAACGGTATTCGAGCAGTTTGACCCTCCCACAAACTGAGCCAGCAAGAAAGAAAGAATAAGGAAAAGAAAAAAGAGCAAGAATGAGAAAGGTATTCATAGATATGAAGAGAGAAGGAAAGGACAGGAAAAAATGCAAAAGGGTTGATTACTGTATTTTTGTTCTTTCTCGCAAATAGATCAGATTTCATAGATTTTCATTCAGAGCGAAATGTCGTTGTTATCAGGATGTCGCCTTCTCATCCTTCTCTTCCGTGAAACCCCAGGAGCCGTAAACGGCGATGCGTTCTGTTTTTATTTATAAATGAATAATTGAAGGACAAAAAAGATAGGAGAAAAGTTGCCCTGTTTTCGTTTTACATAAGAAATGGAAATGCAGATTACATTGAATGATTCAATTCATCTAACATATGAAGTTATCTTGTGAGATTTTAGAAGTTGGATCTAAATAGCATATAAGCTGACATATCATCGCACATTTTCATTCATTTTTATTTGCCCATGTTATTTTCACTATAAACATAGTTGACTGCAGTATATATAAGAAAGTATGTAGTCGCGCACGGACAACCGATAATGTGCTAATTTTTTTTTAGATATGTGTGAGAATTCAGAATAAGTCAGATAAATGACTCATACTTCATTTGAAGTATATAAAAAAGGCGTTGCCTTTACGATTAAAATATTGATTTCTTTGTATGCGTTTTAAGAATGTGCAAACAAATAAAGATTAAAAACTAAAATGACTTCCCTCTGTCCCTGACAAAACCGGGCAGTTAGAGCTAATATATATATATATATATATATATATATATATATATATATATATATATATATAGTTAGCATGAAGGGAAGACGGGTTTTCCCGTTCATGATTAAAAGTTGGAAAACACTTAACAAAGGCTATATCGAGGGATTAATAAAAATCGGGAGCAAAACAAGCAACAACTGTATATATTTAAAATAAAACAGTTTTAGACGAACGTGAATCGTCTCCAAGATTTTTAGATGATATATTGAGTGAGCACGACTCAGGATAGCAAATAAGAGAATACTTAAATTCCTATTAACCTTTCGTTTGTTAAGATAAAATTTATCCCAGCGGGTATATAGTCCTGTAAACGATTAGTCTACGGTAAATGGATGTAAGGTTACTCGATAAGGTTTTGGCTAAGATAAATGTGTAGTATCTGTTCCGATGGATACTGCACCCCATACTGGTGTTGTCTTGGCCTTCAGGTTTTGATTTACGCCAGTCAATGGGTCTGTCCTGTGCAGTTCTGGGAGGTCCACCTTCCCAGGCTTTGCCTCCCCTCTTTAGGGTAGCGTAAGTTTATTGCTTACTGTCTGAGGCACCTCTACTGGGGAATGCCGACGGGGCTGCCAAGGCAATTTTTAAACCCCACTTTCCCGACCCGACCTTGGGTCACATCTTACTTGTGGGAGTAAGATAAAAAAAAACTGGCCTTGTGCCTAACTCCTGGAGAGGAGTAAATTAATACTCGATAAGGTTTTCGTTATCAATACACCGAGGAAAGCTAAAGTGGAATTGCGCCCTCCGTAAATAAATAAACTATTACGAATACTTTGTCCAATAATTACAATAGAAGTATACATATAGAATAGAAGGAAACTTTTACAATACACACACACACACACATATATATATATATATATATATATATATATATATATATATATATATATAAGATATATATATATATAATAACATTTGACACAAGTTCTTGTACACATCTTTAAAAAATTGAGGAAATAGAAAACAAACAAACAAATGCCTTTGAAGATCGCGTTTTGAGATGCAATATTTTATTAAAAATCATTTTAATTCTTTTTATATTGACATTTTTCTTATTTATTTCGAATGATAACACATTCTTCTTCTTCAGAGAAAGGTCGTCCGAATCAATTTAAAGGCAATACCTTTATATCCCATCATGATAGGTGTACATATGTAGGAGAAAGTAGCTATCCAAACGCTTAACTTTCATCACTAATTGTTTAGAAAAACAAAGCGAATATTGCTACAGATTCGACACTAACGCACTTCCTAGGCATGTGCCGTCACAGCCAGGATACGTAGCCTACCTTGAATATTAATTGAAAAATTCGACTCTACCTAATTTTTAACTCTACGTGTAATATTACCATACTAATCCCATCTTACACATTCTCACATAATATTGCTCCATTTGCCTGAAGGAGGGCTGACCGGGCCGACGGGAACATTTTCAGACGAAATGTACTTTTATCGTTTCCTAAGACTATAAATTGATTTTTCATAGTTCCAAAACGACAACTGTGCGCGCACCGGTCCGTCATATTTTTCTGAATTCTCTTATACTGCCACCCTACTCACGGTTATAATTATAAGACAAAGAATAAGTGTGTTCGTGTAATTTCTAATAACTTTCAAATGCTACTCAATGCCATCCGTCTATGCATCAACTCCTTCAATCGGAGATGCGATTAGTGTGTTGCCTGTCGTCTGCGAAGCTCTTTCCATGAGGTAGTGCCTACGGATCCAACAAAGACATTTTTGGGTGACAATTGATTTTTATTGGTTTCTTAGACTATGAATTACATTTGCGTTGTTCCGGTACGGCCATTCCGCACGTTTCTTTTCCGTCTTTTTTCATTTGTTTTTTATATTGCAACCTTACTTTAGAGTTACTGGTAGTACACAAAAAAAAATGCAGCGCTTTGGCGTTATTACGAATTAATCAAAATGTTTCCGTGTAACGGGAGGCTATATTCCTAGGCACCACCACATACTTTTGGAAGGATAATGAGTTTCTTGCATGACATCTGCGTCGCTTTCATCTATGATTGAGTGTAGGCGAGAGAACACAAAGTATTTTCGGGTGAAATTAACTTTTACTGGTCCCTTACACTATTAATTGACCTTTGACGGTACCAGTATGCCAACTGCTTACGCACCATTTCTTTTTTGTATTTCCAGCCGAACTTAGGGTTAGTGCTAGGATATAAAGAAACGTGGTGCGATTCTGTTATTTAGGATTCATCAACGCTGCTAAGGTAAAGGGAGAACAACATCCCAGGAATCACCCCGTCACTTTGGAGTAGTGATGGTGTTTTGGCCTATCTCCTGATAGGCTCTCATCCGCGAGGGACTGTAGTAGACCACGAATATTTGGGGCAAAATTGATTTTAACAGTTCCTTAGACTATAAATGAACTTTAAAAAGTGTTGTTAGACCAACTGTGCACGCATCGTGTCCGTCTATTTTTTTGTGTATTTTGATTTGGGATAAATGATGGGGTTACTGCAGTGTATGTAATTCTTTTTTCGTTCAAATCAAATATTAATTTCCTTCCAGTGTGTGTGTGTATAGACAAACTTTTAAAAAGAATAAAAAGATCGACTAAAATTAACAGAATAAAAACTAATTCCAAAGGTACCTTTCGGACGACACATTGTCAAGAGAAACGTCCGCGTTTCTTTTTTTTTCTCTCCCCACGTTTCTCTTTTCCCCGTTTTTAAGCGATATTCGCCGACGTTTCTCTTGATAATGTGTCGGCCGAAAGGTACCTTGGATATTAGTTTTTATTCTGTTCATTTTAGTCGATCTTTTTATTCTTTTTAAAAGGTTTTAATCGACGATTAAATATATTATTTTATATTTCCTCTCTTTTTTTTCTTGTGACGATGCCTCGACTCGCTATGACTCTGTTCATCATATTTAAAACCATTATAAAATTCTGTACCACAAAAAAATTGTTCATATATATATATATATATAATAACGAAGATATTTTTTTTATAAAATATTTAGAACACCTTGCACAACGCAGATTATTTGTTTTTAAAAATAAATTATTTATTCATCTTAAAAACATTTTTTTTTAATTTTTTATAAACTTGAGTACTTTCGGTAAATATACCAACTTCAGAAGAATATTTCTTCTTTTTATTTTTTTTATTTTTTCCTCTTGGTTGAGACATTCTCGTGGCCAAGTTGAAAATCCGTCTAGGTGTTTTGACGAAGAGAGAAAAGTGTTGATAAGGTTGTGTGTCACGTGGTCGGCGTGGAAGGATACTTTGAAAAGTCACACAATTTGAAGCGCTGGGTGGGTAACAATAATAACGAAGATATTTTTTTATAAAATATTTAGAAAACCTTGCACAACGCAGATTATTTGTTTTTAAAAATAAATTATTTATTCATCTTAAAAACATTTTTTTTATATAAACTTGAGTACTTTCGGTAAATATACCATCTTCAGAAGAATATTTCTTCTTTTTCTTTTTTTCTTTTTTCATCTTGGTTGAGACATTCTCGTGGCCACGTTGAAAAAAAATATATATATATAAGGAATTTACAATTTACAATTGGCAGCCTTTTAACACATTTTCGTTTAAGCTTGTGAAATCGTTATACAATTAGACGATGAAAATTTCTCTAAAATCTGTAATAAATAAATACTACGCTCTTAGATAATAATAGAGCACTCTCTTGGATTTAAAAAATTGAAGCGGTTAAAAATTAAAAAAATAAAATATAAAAAGCCTGAAAATTTGATTGGAGCGTTTTTAGCTTCTTTTTTTTTTTCAAGAAAAGAAACAATGAATATAAAAGAAGAACATATCCATTACGTTTTCTCGTTTGTTCATCGCAAATTTGTCGGCCTTTCTTTTTTTGTGTGTCCGGCCTGAATTCGTTTAGATCACTTGACAGGAGGTGGGGTCCGTTTTTTTTTGTTTTTGTTTGTTTGTTTTTTTTTTTGCGATAAGGGGCCTCTACGGGGATTGTGGAATTGTAGTAGAGTCCAAGGTGTTTTGTTTATCACAGCTCGAGAAATGAAGGCGAAAAGAAAAATAAGGAAAAACGATATCGGGTGAGGAGATGGGGAAGAAAGGATGACATCCGATAAACATCCAAATAAATTAAGTTACAAATTACGTTAACGGCTAATTAGGGATGTCCGAAATTACAAATTGCTCCAAGTGTCAAGCGTTTGGAAAAATCCGAAAGGGGAAAAAGACAAGAAAGAAAACAATATGTTTTTTAATGAATGAAACTCACCGTAACTATGATTCCAATAAAAAAATAAATAAAAATTTAATTTATAAAAGATGGTACTACTACTTCTACAACTATTACTACAACAACAACTAATACTACTGTTGCTTCTGCCACTGCTACTACTACTAATAATAATAATAATAATTCGACTATTACTACGAATAGTAATAACCATTTTAAACTCTATAATAAAGACAAATGCGTATTTATTTGACTACTTATAATAAACGAGTATTGATTTACTCCTCTCCAGGAGTTAGGCACAATGCCAGTTTTTATCTTACTCCCACAAGTAAGATGTGACCCAAGGTCGGGTCGGGAAAGTGGGGTTTAAAAATTGCCTTGGCAGCCCCGTCGGCATTCCCCGGTAGGGGGGCCTCAGGCAGTAAGCAATAAACTTACTCCTCCCCAAAGAGGGGAGGCGAAGCCTGGGAGGGTGGACCTCCTAGAACTGCACAGGACAGACCCATTGACCGGCGTAAATCAAGCCCCGAAGGCCAAGACAATACCAGTATATGGGGTGCAGTATCCATCGGAACAGATACTACACTTTGATATAGCATTTGTTTTATATTTTAATGCTTATCTTTTTTAGGCTATGATAAAATTCCGGTGCCCCCCTCCCTTCCTCAAAATGATAACGTTTACAAAATAAAATAATAATCTGCTCAAGTTACTCACCCTGTTGCCTAAAATACATATTCAACAATTTATGATGATGAGTTGAATAGTCGCGGATTTTCGACGATCGCGTGCGTACACCGACCCTTTTAAAATCTATTGCTTAATATAACTCAAACTTTAAAGTACAGCAAGTCTTTCTCTATTAAATATTTTGTATCTAACTTATTTGAAAAGTTTGTTTTTTTTAAGCGGGAACGAGTTTTGGTGGGTTCACCTTCAAATGGTAAAGTTTACAAAAAATAAAGTGTCCATAGTACTCACCGAGTTGCCGAACTTAAACAGATTTTGATAACTTTAACCGATTTAGATAACTATAACAGATTTTGATAACTATAACAGAGTGTTATAGCTATAACAGATTTTAATCACAATAACCGATTATGATAACTATAACAGATTTTGATAACTATAACAGATTTTAATCACAATAACCGATTATGATAACTATAACAGATTTTGATAACTTTAACCGATTTTTATAACTATGACATATTTTGATAACTATAACATATTTTGATAACTTTAACCGATTTCAAAAACTTTAACCGATTTTGATAACTTTAACCGCTTTTGATAACTTTAACCGATTTTGATAACTTTAACCGATTTTAATAACTATGACAGATTTTGATAACTTTAACCGATTTTGAAAACTATAACCGAGTTTGATAACTATAACCGATTTAAATAACTGTAACATATTTTGATAACTTTAACCGATTTTGATAACTATGACAGATTTTGATAACTTTAACCGATTTTGAAAACTATCACAGATTTTGATAACTATAACCGATTTAAATAACTTTAACATATTTTGATAACTTTAACCGATTTTGATAACTATGACAGATTTTGATAACTTTAACCGATTTTGAAAACTATCACATATTTTGATAACTATAACCGATTCAAATAACTATAACATATTTTTATAACTTTAACCGATTTTGATAACTTTAACCGATTTTGATAACGATAACATATTTTGATAACTTTAACCGCTTTTGATAACTTTAACCGATTTTGATAACTATAACTGATTTTGATAACGTAAACCGATTATGATAACAATAACAGATTTTGATAACTTTGACCGATTTTTATAAATTTTCCTGATTTTGATAACTATAACAGATTTTGATAACTATAACCGATTATGATCACTATAACAGATTTTGATAACTTAAACCGATTTTTATAACAATAACCGATTTTGATTGCTATAACCGATTATGATTACTATAACTGATTGTGATGTGGTTTCGAAACTTAGATTCATCCTTTATAACCTGTTATAGGAATTTCTATAGACAACTAAATACGTAATAACCTTATCCTTATTACATTTTAATTAACTGCTTAATGTGAACTATCTTCTGGTTATTAAATTGAGACTTATACTTAAAAGTTTTCTGACTTCTTAACAATTATATATTTATGAAATTATTTAATAAATTTCCGATCGCATAGCTTTATATATCATCCACTTAATAATTTGGTTCGTCTGAAATGTTGTCGATAACCCGTAATACTGCTAACCTATACGCTCTTTATCCGTTTTATATAACTTAGATGCTGTACTCTTTGAGACCCTTGACATGCACTAAGAATTCCATATTCTTTTTCTTTAAAGCAAATCACCCCTTTATTTACTTATAAGGTTTAAATATTATATACTTTATTCCTTAATTCAATTTTAATTTTGACTTGATTAAGCCATTTTAAAATTGGTCTAATTTACATCTCATTTGAATCTACTTGATTTCATTTCTAATCTATTCCTTATACTTTTCTAGTGTAGATTAGCTTAAGTACTTAACTTTTAATCTTATTTACTTTAAAAATACGAATGTTTATTTTTTCCTTTTTCTAATGTCATCCCTTCGGAATTTTTAGTGTATTATATATAGTCTAATCGATTAATCGCCTACTTTAAATATAATTTTAAATATCGTTTTGAGTTTTTATTATATTTTTATTATTTAGTCGTTTTTTATTATTTTTTTCTTTAATTATTTTAATTTTAATATTATCTTATTTTATATTAGGTCAATATTATAGTATCTATATGAATATATAAATATGTATATATGTCTCTGTGGATCGCTCTGGAGTCGAATACATGTGGATATTTTGCGTATGTGTCTAATTGTATGGTATTTAATCCATGTGTCTGTGTGTTTGTCAGATTCCATCAGATGTATCGCTTATCCTTCTTGATAATTGTCTCAGTGGTATTGCTTGCTTTTAAATTATTTTGAATTGCCTCTTTTTATTGGTGGTTTATTTATTTTCAAATGAGCTTATCTGAATTGTACTGCTCTTTAGAATACTCATCCACACTCGTATGGGGATGGATTCTGGGATGATTTAAGTAATGATAACACCGGAGTTTTGAAATTCCATGGATTTCGGTAATGGTCTCTGATGCTCGATGACTTTCACTTTGAAATAACAGCAATATATTTACATAAGACTTCAATGATCTTATAATGACATTTTCCGGTAACAAATTAACGTCAAACCACTTAATAATTGTCTTTTTTATAGGACTCTTTTTAACGTTATTTTTTATCTATGTATAAGTGACCTCTCTGTTTTCTTCTAATTACGTTCTAATATTATTTTATTGTCTGATTTTCATATTTTCTATATGTAAATATATTATTTATATACGAAAATATAAAAATAATTTTATTTGTCTTCTATATTAAATCGCTTTTTACTGATATATATATATATATATATATATATATATATATATATATATATATATATATATGTGTGTGTGTGGGGTGTATATATCCTCGTGCATGCAGGTATAACTTTTTATTTTTTGAATTAATTTTTTTTTTCATTTCTATCTTTTCTTATTATAATTTTTCTATGTATCATTTTTTCTAATTATTATTTTTTTCAAGTGATTATTTTTCTTATTATTTTCTCATCATCTATTTATTAATTTCTCTCTATATATTTGTTTGTTTTTCTATTTCTCTTAATTTTACTTAAATAATTTTTTCTTCGGTGTATATTTCTAATCTAAATTTTTGTCTACGCTGAATCTTGAATTGTTTGTTCTTCTCTGATATATTTTTATATATAAGTCTACTCCTCTAGCCATAATCATTAGTATTAATGTACACTTATTTTTATTATGATATATTTTCTTCTTATAAATAGAATTATATGTTCGGGTTATATTCTTTTTCTTTAAAGCAAATCACCCCTTTATTTACTTATAAGGTTTAAATATTATATACTTTATTCCTTAATTCAATTTTAATGTTGACTTGATTAAGACATTTTAAAATTGGTCTAATTTACATCTCATTTGAATCTACTTGATTTCATTTCTAATCTATTCCTTATACTTTTCTATTGTAGATTAGCTTAAGTATTTACTTTAAAAATACGAATGTTAATTTTTTCCTTTGTCTAATGTCATCCCTTCGGAATTTTTAGCGTATTATATATAGTCTAATCGATTAATCGCCTACTTTTAAATATAATTTTGAATATCGTTTATTCGTTTTGAGTTTTTATTATATTTTTATTATTTAGTCGTTTTTTTATTATTTTTTTCTTTAATTATTTTAATCTTAATATTATCTTATGTTATATTAGGTCAATATTATAGTATCTATATGAATATATAAATATGTATATATGTCTCTGTGGATCGCTCTGGAGTCGAATACATGGGGATATTTTGCGTATGTGTCTAATTGTATTTTATTTAATCCATGTGTCTGTGTGCTTGTCAGATTCCATCAGATGTATCGCTTATCCTTCTTGATAATTGTCTCAGTGGTATTGCTTGCTTTTAAATTATTTTGAATTGCCTCTTTTTATTGGTGGTTTATTTATTTTCAAATGAGCTTATCTGAATTTGACTGCTGTTTAGAATACTCATCCACACTCGTATGGGGATGGATTCTGGGATGATTTAAATAATAATAACACCGGAGTTTTGAAATTCCATGGATTTCGGTAATGGTCTCTGATGCTCGATGACTTTCACTTTGAAATTACAGCAATATATTTAGATAAGACTTCAATGATCTTATAATGACATTTTCTGGTAACAAATTAACGTCAAACCACTTAATAATTGTCTTTTTTATAGGACTCTTTTTAACGTTATTTTTATCTATGTATAAGTGACCTCTCTGTTTTCTTCTAATTACGTTCTAATGTTATTTTATTGTCTGATTTTCATATTTTCTTTATGTAAATATATTATATATTATTTATATACGAAAATATAAAAATAATTAATTTGTCTTCTATATTAAATCGCTTTTTTCTGAGATATATATATATATATATATATATATATATATATATATATATATATATATATGTGTGTGTGTGGGTGTGTGTTGGTGTGTGTGTGTGTGTATATATATATCCTCGTGCATGCAGATATAACTTTTTATTTTTCGAATTAATTTCTTTTTAAATTTCTATCTTTTCTTATTATAATTTTTCTATGTATCATTTTTTTCTAATTATTAATTTTTTTCAAGTTATTATTTTTCTTATTATTTTCTCATCATCTATTTATTAATTTCTCTCTATATATTTGTTTGTTTTTCTATTTCTCTTAATTTTACTTAAATATTTTTTTCTTCGGTGTATATTTCTAATCTAAATTTTTGTCTACGCTGAATCTTGAATTTTTTGTTCTTCTCTGATATATTTTTATATATAAGTCTACTCCTCTAGCCATAATCATTAGTATTATTGTACAATTATTTTTATTATGATATATTTTCTTCTTATAAATAGAATTATATGTTCAGGTTATATCTTTATTTCTCGATATATGTTTATTTACTCTATTATAGTCTTTTTTATCTTCTAATTATTTTAATTTCTTATTAATTTTAACTATACTTCATCTTGTTTTCTATTTTACATGAACTAAATTCTTATTTTTTATTTGTTTCATTTTATTCTTTTTTATTCTTTATTATTTTATTTCTAAATTGTACTTTCTTATTTACCTTATCTTGTTTATTTAATCATTATTATTATTATTATTATTATTATTATTATTATTATTATTATTATTATTATTATTATTATTATTATTATCTGTATTTTCTTTTTATTATTAGTATTGTTTAATTTAATGTTACTTTTTTCATATTTCAATTTTATTGATTTATTTATGTATTTTTCTCTTCTGCATTCTTTTCTTGATTCAGCCGAAATATTTTAAATGTTTGATTTGTAATTAAATTTGCTGTCTTTTTGTGATTTCTCACTGATGTCATTTTCAGCACAAAAATCTGATGTTTTTCAAGTGACTTCTGTATATGATGTAATAATAGGCGCTGACGAAGTACGATTTGGAATCATCGGAAATATAATGAAAACTAAAATATTTCAAAAGAGTCTTGGAAACGATCGTACGCCTAATAATAGTTGTTTTTGCATTCTTGGAAACTTCATATATATATGTATATATATAGATATATATATATATAAATATATATATATATATATATATATATATATATATATATATATATATATATATATATATATATATATATATATATATATATATAAGTCAAGTTCATTTTATATTCCAATAACTATGTTTTTATTTTATTAATTTATTTTTATTTTTCACATTTCCTAAAAACATAAAATTTCTGTGAGATATATTTTTCCGTTTCATTTGTCGTGAGCAAAACAACATTTTTATGTCAATATCGTCTCTGCAACACTACAAAATCATCAGAAAAATTCACAAAGAGTAAAAAGTTATTGAATCGAAGTGTCTTGAAAAAAAACCTACACTATACAGTGGTTCATTTTTGAGTGAAACCAAATAAAAAACAAAGAAAAGAGCAAACACGCACGTCGGGTAACCCACTAAGTACAGAAATGTTTTTTTTTGGAAATGATAAAAAAACATGGTTATTGGAGTAGAAAATGAACCTGACTTTAATATGCTCTGTTGTTACTGATTGACAATCATCGAACTGAATCTTGTAAAGAGACTCCAAAGTAAAAAAGGCACTAATAGTATATGCTAATACATATATTGTCCTTAATAATAATATATATATATATATATATATATATATATATATATATATATATATATATATATATATATATATATATTCGTTTCAAATGAATTCAGAAAGAAATCCTTCACTCTATTTCGTTAACAAGACGTTTTCTTAATGTGTTCTATACCGGTCGATACATTGTTTTTTGTTTTTCCTTTTTTAGACTTTCCAGTTTGAGCCTTTTTTTCTTTTTTAACTTTACCGATTGGGACGTTATTTTATATGAATATGAATACTAGTGCTGACACTAGCGAAGCATAATATCTTACGCTTTTTTTTGACGGAGGGTGTACACTTGTTGATAATAGACTGTGAAGATTTATTGTATACAAATTATATCCCAGGGTAAGTGAAGTAATCCTGTGAAATAAGTTGCACCCTCCCCTAGACCTCGGTGTAATAGCTATTGAAAATGGAACCCTCGCGTCGCCATTGACTATAATCGACCAAATTACTTTTTTACATAAATTTGTACGGAATAAAAACATACTAAAATGAATAAAGAACATACAGATTCTCTGTCTGCAAATAAAACTACGTCGCAGTTCTCTTTGATTTTGTGAATTTTGAGAAGAATGTTATACTAATAAATGTACACGAAATCCGTGTTCATAATTGTGTTAACCTTTCTATTTAGCGTTATACTCGGTTAAGGGATAACTGTGTACACTATACTACGTTGACTCAACGGATCACGGGGCGCCCAGTTTCTACTCAAATCAATAAAAAACATAAAAAGATAATCAGTACGTTATTTATTTATATATTATTTATTTACAGTCTTATAAAATTCATTAGGATTCTCCCATTTGTGTTTGTTCTAAACATTTAAGAATCAAGCACCGAATATTGGATACTGATTTTCAAAAGACTGATGCAATATTCCTGTTGTTTTTCCTACCTGTTCTGTTGAGTTTATATAATTGCTTCTAGTGTATAATTCTTGAGTTGAATAGTCATAAAACACTAACAGAAAAATGTCTGTTATTCCATAATTTTATCATGTGGTTTTCTTCGGAATCAAAATCGTTAATCGTGAAATACCGAAATTCCGCTGACATTATTTCGTCCATTGTGTGTCAAGACTAATTTATTGTCAGGGCTGATAGCCAAACCAGAAAGCGAAAATTGCGTGATGTTTGTAAGCAAGGGAATGTGTCGGATCTTATAGATATTGCGATTGAGAGCGTCTGCAACGAAAATGCCTCCTTGTCTGCTTGTACAGACCCCGGCTGGATGACTTAACGCTTGATCTTTGTGTCCAAAGTAGCGGAAGAGTTCATTGCCTTGACGGTCAAGGCAGATCACGGATTTCTCGTGACTATCTGTGATGATGATGTGATGTTCTTTTGTCAGAGCTACGTAAGTCGGGTGCACAAGCCTCCGGCCAAATGACTGATAAATCTCGCCGGTGATAGAGATTATATCCACACAAGAATTCGACGCAGACGCACAGACGAGGACGCTTTCGCTTAGTGACACGATCCCTAAATATCTCTTACTCGTCATCGCTGTCCACCGAATGCACAATTGAGCAGCATGGGATAAGTATACGATACTTTTCTTGCTGGGCACCGTAACACCGATCTCTCCCTGAATAAGACGACAAATTCCCCAAGGGGATTTTTTTAATTGAATCTGTTTTACTAATTCCCCTTCTTCTGTGAAGATCTTTACCTTACAGCTCAAACTGTCCGTAACGACCAGAAACCCGTCCGGTAAAAGCGCCACGTCCGTGACCAACGAGTTATCCGAGGAAGAGATTGTTGAAAAGTTACTGAGTAAAACAGTTGAGGTGATTGTATCGTCTATGGCGTCCGCTAGACTACTTCCGGTCTCAGTTGGTGCAACGGATGCACTTCCGTCAGACATGTGTTCGCAGGAATCAGGATTTGGCTGCTGTTGCTGCTGTTGTTGCTGTATGGATATTTTGCCCAGCGGTCGTTTAACCAGGCGCTGGAGTCTTTGCTGGAGACAAGGGTCAGGCTGGAACTTTAGAACATGTCGATTGGGGGCAGCCGTATCCATTTCCGGTAACTCCTTGTACTTTTGGTCAGCTTCACTTATTGCTTTCAGGAAAGCTGCGTCGCCGACATCTTCAAGCGCGTTGTGGTCAATCAAGTTTTGACAAATATTTATTGATTTTATAATGGATTCGTATTTGGTTAGAATTTCTCCCAAACCCAATTGACCCTCGCCGTATTGATTTTCCAAGTCGATGACAACTTCTTTTTCGCGGTCACGAAGTTCGTGAAGCAGCTAAAAGAGAAAGGAAATATAAAAATGATTAGCATTATTGAAAATAGAAAAATATTCTTCAATTTTAAACAATGTATCACTGATAATAAGTCTAACAATAAAAACAAAACTTGGATTAATGGTAAAGTGGTAAAACGGTGATTGGAATAAAGCAAATAAACGTTTTATATCAAAATGCATTCGCAATGCTATAAAAGTATTTATTAAACAAAATAAAATAATAAAGTTTCACACATTTTCTTCCAGAAAGATACAACTTAAAAAAAAATGATTTTTAATTTTTCTTAATTTTAATAATAATAATTACGTTTTGATCAAATTTAATTTAATTTAATTTAATTTAACAATAAGCAAGTTTTGCAATCCCAAGATGATCATTTGGATTTCTCAGACTATCATTCTCCTCCTTGTAATTATATGCACAATATTTCTGACGATTATATAAATTGACAACTTTTCTTTGTCCTATCCTGAAGTGGCACACACCCTGAGCAGGCTCAACCCCGAAGAAGAACGTTTCTAGGGAATATCTAATTTACAAGCAACCCCCAATCGAGAAATAAAATATTGCAGTGGCTCAGTAGCAGCAGCAACTCATTCTAATCTGCCTTTATGAAATTGATGGATTTGGCCAATAATTAAACTGTTTATGGTCTCATTGGACCAGTTGAAGAGACATTCTCATTATTTGTGTATTATTTCTTCTTAAGAAAACGAAAAGGATTTTTGTAGAATTCTTAACATTTGAGTAAAAAACGTAGTTACTTGTTGGAAAACATGATTCGAAAAGAAATACCTGTGGATGCGTCTGCCCAAGATTTATCAGAACAATTCATGTACTAATGACTTACAGACTTGCTGTTGACGAAAGAAAAACGTGTAGTTTTTTAAACTAATGAGTATTGATTTACTCCTTTCCAGGAGTTAGGCACAAGGCCAGTTTTTATCTTACTCCCACAAGTAAAGGCGATTACCACATTAACCGAAAGGAACATAAGCTGCAAGAAATTTCATCGGCTGATATCATAGTCGTGAAGGGTTAAGGAAGATAAAAAGACCGAGAAGGGAGAGAACTAACGAGACCTCTACTGGTAAGGTGCAGAGAACGCTGAGACTTTGAGGAGGACCTACTACAACCCAAAACCTAGAGAACACCAAAGGTAGATGTCAGGAAGAAATTGAAGATAAGCGGCAGTTGCGATTACACAAAATAATTTTTCCATAGTTTTCGAAAGAGGTGGAGAATAATGGAACGCTGAGGAGACTAGTTGTCACTCAGACTACGTGGAATACCACCGGTTATTGTCAGTGAGAAATCACGGGTGATGACCTGTGTGAGAACTCATAGTGAGATAATAATAATAATAATAATAATAATAATAATAATAATAATAATAATAATGATGATGATGATGATGATGATTATAATAATAATGATAATAATTATAATAATAATAATAATAATAATAATAATAATAATAATAATGATGATGATGATGATGATGATGATGATGATGATGATGATAATAATAATAATAATAATAATAATAATAATAATAATAAACACCTGAATAAAGAAACGGAATCGCTACTGCCAGTCGTGTAGAACAATGTGATCAGAATGAACAATATCAATGCTAATATAGACAAAACGTAAGCAAAACAGTAAATGTGAACGAAGAGACAAAATAGTAAATCACATAAGTGAATGCAGCAAATGATCCCCCCTAAAAAGAATGGGGGCTATGGAAGCGTCTTTAATTTGAACATGCAGATAAATGATTGAACCAGAGACAGTATTAGAAAATTAAAGTCACAAAATCTTCTGGAGTATGTGGGTAGAAACACAAAATAATCCAAACAATGCGACCAGACTTGAGAATAGAAGGACAAACAAATCGCAGATTTCGCCATCCCAGCATATCTCAAAGTGAAGGTTAAAGATGCAGAAAAATAAAGCAAACACTTGCCAGAAAACTGAAAGGAATATGGACCATAAAAAATCACGATGATACAAATACGTTTAGGAACACTAAGAACCGTCCAGAAAAAAATGCAAAAACACAATGAGAAATTGAAATAAATGGAAAGATTGAGATGATACAACAAATAGCAATGACTAAAACAGACGAAATCTTAGGAACATCCTTGAATGCAGAAACCAACCAACGTAACCAGCGAACGCTAACCCCCATAGATACTTTTAATAAGAGTACTAGGACCTGCAGGAGGATTTGTCAGAGATAAATTAATGCTAAGCAACTGTTGCGATAATGCAAAATGATTTGCAATTGTGATCGAAAAAGATGGAGAATACTGGACATATGGGGAGACTTGTTGTCACTCAAACTTCAGGGAACACTACCGGTTATTATCTGTGAGCAATCACTAATGATGATATTATTGTGAAAACTCCCAGTGAGTAAAAAAATAATGATGATGATTATGATGATGATGATGATGATGATGATACTGCTGCTGCTGCTGCTGCTTCTGATGATGATGATGATACTGCTGCTGCTGCTGCTGCTGCTGCTGCTGCTGCTGCTGCTGCTGATGATGATGATGATGATGATGATGATGATGATGATGATGATGATGATGATGATGATGGACAGCACAAACCAGACCTCCACTGGAAAAGTGCGGAGAATGCTGGGACCTTGGGGAGGCTGATTGCCACCCAAATCCCAGAGAAGACCAATGGTCCTTACCAGCGAGAAATCAATGGTAAGAGGCTGTTGCGATACAGCATCGTTATCGAATAGAGGTGAAGAATACTGGAAATCTTGGGAGGCTTATTGTCACTCAGACCCCAGGAAATAACACTGGTTGTTGTCGGTGAGCAATCACTGACGATGATCTGTGTGAGAATTCCTAGTGAGTACAAATAATAATAATTATAATAATGATGTTTAGTTTGTTTTTTATGCTATGTTTTTGTATCTCACGTTGTAACTATCTTCTATACTGAACCCTTAAAAATTTGTGCAAAACATTTATAATATCAATATCCAGATAAAACCTTGTGAAATATAGCATCTAGGTGCCCCCCCCCCAACAGCTTTGAATTTTCTGTTTTTACCATTATAACTGAATTCATCTAATTCCATTGGGAAAAGTTCATACGGTGCTTTGTAGAAAAACGAAGGTGAATTCAGTAAATATACGAGGTCGGTTACAAAAAGTAAGAGAACTTACCCTATTGTATAGGTGAATCGATCGAGTTTTAACATAATGTTACCATCTGCTTTCAATTTAACGAAAATTAGTAACATTAAAAAAATTATAGGTCAACATCGGTACATTATATACATTAGTGCATACATTTAATGATGCCTCTTTCTTATTTATTTACGTCATTTATTTATTTACATTATCCTCTTTCTCTCCTCGTCTCACCTACTGATTTTGCTACTGCCACCCGATCCTTTATTACACTCCTCCCACGACTTCTCGTCTAATTCGCCCTTCCTCAAACCATCTAAAACATTTAATGTGCAATAAATAACGATTCTCAGAGTTTTCGTGTTTCATAGAGCGGCTGGAAATAAATCGAACATGTATTTCTTAGAAACAAGACTAGACCAAAGAGAATGAATGATATTCTGAATTCAGCATGCACACATGATATTCAATCAGCTAGAAAATACTTGACCTTTGAGCTGTGTATTATTTCTAAAATGTTCCGATAATCACGCAAATACATTTTCGAAATATCTTTCAGTTACACGCTGCTTGTTTTCAAAGACAATTATTGTTGATCTTAAGATAAACTGCTTTTTTATCTACAGTTACAAAATAGACGGGTGTGAGATTAGCCTTATGGATGTAGTCGCAGACTATGGGATTAGATATGCTGAGTTTAAAATTTATCAGGAAGTTTTGCATTCAATAAAATACTATTGAAAAATGCATGACTACAAATAGTTCTCCCATCTATGGCAAAGTAGTGAGCCGTCTAGCTATGATCAAAGTGACGTCCTCAGCCAGAGGACGATAAATCCTTATAAACTAAAACAATGTTTATTTTTATTTCAATCTAAATTCACTGGAGAGACAATAAATAATGGATTCGTGTTAAACGTATACAATTAATTGTTAAAAAAGTTATTGAGTTCCGGCAGCAAATTACAAAAAAGTATCCTTTACCGTGCTAAACTTCTCACACATGCTAAAACCTATAATTTTACAAAACCACCATTCGACTATGCAAGAAGTATTGTTGTTACATCTGGGCGGGTGCACCAATCACTAATCTCTCTCTCTCTCTCTCTCTCTCTCTCTCTCTCTCTCTCTCTCTCTCTCTCTCTCTCTCTCTCTCTCTTATACAGGGTCCAAAACAGAGCCTCTAATTTAATATGTTCCACACTGTCTACAAAGCTCCAGCCACTGTCCCATCACCGCAATGTTGCATATATGTGCTTGTTTTACTGGGATGTGCTCGGGTAAACTTGCTGCACTGGTTCCCCCTTGACGTAAACACCCCCGACCAACCCGATAATCAGCTAAATCCCACCCCTTCACTATAGAGATACCCAGATGCCGGAAGGCTTTCTACTCTTATAACTTGTTTCCTCAGACTGCTAGCCTTTGGAATTCACTCAAGGCTCCAAGTTTCGCTGACTGTACCGACATGCAGACGTTTAAATTTAATGTGAACAAATATCTCGTTGTACAACTACTCACTTCGTCTGTCCCTGTAGATATGACCCCTAGTTCACAGTAGCACTTTATGTCCCAGAGGCAATGCGCTTTGTTTAGGGAGAATAAATGTTTTTTTAAAAAAAGAAAAAAGAGTTGATATGCCGTAAAACAAACAAAACACACAAAATACATATATTTTCTTACCTTAGCAATAAGTTCTGTTTCATTCTGAACATCTCTGATTATTTGTTGTCTGTTGACACTCATAGCCGAACGATGTTTCTTTAAACGAGTGTAAACCTCTTCAACTTCAGTTTTTCTAGTCTGTAGCTCCTCGCAAAGTCGCGTTTTCGTACTCATAATCTCATCGACCGCCTCCGCCAGAGTTTGCACCGTGCTACACGTTTTATGGGCTTTTGCCGTACACAAACTACATAACAATGTATTACAATCCCCACAAAAAAACTTGACTCGCTTCGAGTGATGTACCGTACACATTGGTCGTCTCTCTTTGCGATGTTTCTCCGAAATAAACTCGTCCGTGATGGAGATGAGAGTAAAATTGGTCGGGAATCGATCGACCCATTGTTCAACCGACAATGAGTCATCATCTGATTTAACAGCCGTTTTGCACAGCGGACAGGAAAACTCCCGAAGCTTTTGGCCATCGCGCAGATTTTGGGCCTTGGTATTGAGGTAGGTTTTCAGACAATGACAACAGAAGGAATGTTGACAAGGCAAAGTCTTAGGTTCACTAAATACACTCTGACAAATCGAACAATACAAAGATTTCAGCTCCGTCTTGAATAACTCCGTATCTGACATTTCTTCCTCCGACATTTTGAAAGAGCAGAGTAAATGGTGTGAAATCTGTAGTTCAAGTTTTTTCACATCTCGACGTGAGCTTCTTTTTATGTCGCACCTCTTGTGTCGTCTGTTCGAAAATAAGATTTGTGTTTGTCAAAATTAATATCCGAACAAATTGTGTGACGCTAATCACGATTCAAACGTTTAATCAAAGGTTTGATAACAGATAAATTAAACAGATGAAAATCTAGAGTGGAGCAGGCGTTTTATCAGTGACACAGTTCGGAAGTTCAAACAAAATGCGAATAACATATAATGAACTTTGATAACAATCTACAACTTGTTGAATGCAATTGAATCACGTGATACACCTGATTCGGTACAGCATACTAAAAATAAAGATTTTTAGTAACCAGAATTTGGGGAACGCGAAGAGTGAGAATTTCGCGTCTCTAAAAAGGGGAAGTAAAAAGAGTTATTGCTACTTGACATAACAACCCTCGGTAACTACGGGGAATGTAATTGTAATTTTACCTCATGTAAACTTGTTATTATGTAGAAAAATAATATTTCAAGTTTTTTTTTTAAACAAACAAAACGGTTGATAAAATAAGTGGAAATTAGACACCTTTTTAATACAATATATATTTTTATTTTGATCTTAAATCTTTTGGATTAAAATTCCATCTTTGAGATGACTAGGATTATTCCACTCTTTTAACGTATGTTTAGTTATTGCAATCCGCGTGTGGTGGTTCCGGCGGTTATTAATTGAAATCCTAGGTGTTTGAACGAGAAAGAATGCAATATTCTGATAAATAAAGATTGATTTGATTTTTTTTACGAAATACCAATCATCTATGGGTTATTTAATTCCAAATAAAGTTTTCAAATATAATTCTTTAGGTAGGATAATTATTTTATATTCCCAGAAGACATTGCACTTAAGAAAACTTACTCTTAGAAAAGAGAATCTTTAACCTGAGAGTGTGAGTATCACTCTTAGAAAATATTACTCCCAGAAAATATTTATCCCAGAAAACATTACTCTCAGAAGGAAATTTTACAGAGAGGGTAGGGGTGTTACTCTCAGAAAACACTACTCCTAGAAAACATTACTCCTAGAAAACACTACTCTCAGAAAACATTACTCTTAAGCAACATTACCCTTAGAAGAAAATTTTACAGTGAGAGTGGGTAAATTATTCTTTAAAATATTACTCTAAAAGGAAATTTCACAGTGAGAGTCGGAATAGTACTCCTAGAAAACATTACTCGTAATAGGTAATTTTACAGTGAGAATGGGAACATTACACTTAGAATAAAAGTACTCCTTAGCAGGTGTAACCTTCTTTGTTCTCAACACGATTGACTCTCAGCCACCGCCTTTTCGTATCAGTATAGGAGGGGGAAAGTGAGGTTTTATTTTTAGAAAAATCAGATTGAATAATGCGATTTAGATTAACTTAGATACTACGGCATGACATAACCAGTTGATTGATTGGCTCCGGCCTTTCTGGCACCCTGTCTCGCCGAATAAAAGGCAGGAGTGAAAGGATGACTCAGCACCAGGATCCCGTCTTAAGGCATCACGGTTTACAGGTGGCCTCGTTTTCGCGAAAGAGAGGGGTACCCATCAGCATTGTGTTGCAGTCGGCGAATTCGTGACCTCGACGACAGGGCGGTGTAAATAATAAGATATGTCGTTTAAATTAAAGCATTCACGAGTTTGAAATATTTAAAAAATTGAAAATTAGAAGCCTTTTTACTGAAAGATATGTATTTTTTAAATTTTAATCTGCGATTTTTCGGACTAAGATTTCACCTCCAGAGATGATGAGAATTGTGTCATGCTTTTCTTTTATTATTTAACGTCAGTATTGTTAGTGAATGTGGTGGTCCCGTTATTTTTTAACTCAAATCTGAGGTGTTTTTTTAATACTTAAGACTGTTTAAATGTTACGAATTTTCGGAGAAGAGTTTGTAAACTACTACCATTTTGAATGTTTACATTAGGCAAGACCATACGTAACAATTGGTCTAAGTTACACGTTTGCATTGTAAACCAAATGAAAATTTAATTTTCAGCAATATAACATAAATATCTATGCATAAATACTAGAAGAATACCCGCTACAAGATTTGTAAAATTAATTCCCAAAACATAACAGTTGTGCACCAGTATGTCCTCTTACGAAGATAAAACTCAAAATATAATGCTACTAAACCTTATTTTTAAAATCATTATTCTAATTTTGTATCAAAATACATTACATGTTTTTTTTATAAAAGAAAATGTCTACACTTTGAGGCTTAAGCTTAAGGGGTCTTATGAGGAAAATTAAATGGAAGGAATCTTGTTTAATTGTCTGGTATAGATCAAATTCAATGCAAATATTATATACTTTAATTTTCAAATAGAAGGTTATATTATGCCATTTAAAAACCCTTCGGACGCAAAAAAAAACAACGCAACTTAGAGGAGTTGTTCTTTTTATTATTATTAAAAAAATGTTACAAATGTGACGATAGTTGCAAAGGAAGTTAATTTTTATTAAAGAAAACTGCGACGTTGATTGTTTAATGTAACACAGTGTTTTATTTACTCCTCCCCAGGAGTTAGGCACAAGGCCAGTTTTATCTTACTCCCACAAGTAAGATGTGACCCAAGTTCGGGTCGAGAAAGTGGGGTTTGAAAAGCCAGCGCTCGAGAGGTGAGAACTCTGGCCATTTAAAAATTGCCTGGGCAGCCCCGTCGGCATTCCCCGGTAGGGGTGCCTCAGACAGTAAGCAATAAACTTACTCCTCCCCAAAGAAGGGAGGCAAAGCCTGGGAGGGTGGACCTCCTAGAACTGCACAGGACAGGCGTGCAGTATCCATCGGAACAGATACTACGCTTTGATCTTAGCCAAAAGGCCAAGAGATAAATTGCTAACGTCTGTAACCTTTAAAAGCGAACGGAAAACGTCAATGAAGGCCACTTGAGGATAAGGCTAAACGGGTTTGTCATGCGGACGATGACACAACACCGTGATGATTGGCAACGATGGTTGTAAATGGGCAGAATTTGATTAAATTTGTTAGAATTAAACTTGAAAACGACCACATTATAGTCAGCTGGGAAGTAGTACCGTGGTATTGTGTTCTACAGACGGTAGTTCTAGGAAATAAACTTTGTTCGTGGATGTTCCATTTAGTTTTAAATACACAGAGAGAGAAAGGGAAATTATTCACAGTTGTTGTAGGTTGACGAGTTTTTGTTGTGAATATTTGATCGGAATTATTATCGATTGGAGCTCAGTCGATCACTTATCATGAAAAGAAACGATAAGGTAGAGAATGTTCTGTGCAACAGTCAACAGCTATTTTGTTTGTCTGTACAAATGTCCTTTTCGTCCACGTGTTTCGTGCGTCTCTTCTCTTGTCATTCTTATGAATCGTCCATGTAATTGTTTCTCTTCCCATTTTTCTTTTCTCGTCTTTTTATTTCTCTTTGCGCTGCTATGGCATCCTCATATTGAAGGTGTATCATTATTATTATCAGCATAATAATAATAATAATAATAATAATAATAATAATAATAATAATAATAATAATAATAATAATTATTATTATTATTGTTATTATTATTATTATTATTATTATTATTATTATTATTATTGCTATTATTATTATCATCATTATTATTATTATTTATCAGTATTATCTTATTCACTATTATTATTGTTATTATTATTATTTTTTATTAGCATTATCTTATTCACTATTATTATTATTATTATTATTGTTATTATTATTTATTAGTATTATCTTATTCACTATTATTATTGTTATTATTATTGTTATTATTATTATTATTATATATTAGTATTATATATTAACTATTATTATTATTATTATTATCATTATCATTATTGGAATGTGTTTTCTTATTATCATCATTATTATTATCATTATTGTTGTTTTTATTATTATTATTCGAATTTGTATTGTTATTAGAATTGTTATTGTTATTATTATCATTATTATCATTATTATTATTAGAATTTTTATTGTTATTATCATCATTATTATTAGCATTATTGTTTTTTTATTATTATAAATATTTTTATTGCTATTATTATCATTATTATTATAAGCGTTATTATTATTACCGTTATTATTATAATCATTATTACCATTATTATTAGCATTGTTATTATCTTTTTTTTTATTATTAGCATTATCATTATTATCATCTTTTTTATTAACACAATTTTTATTATTAATTTGTAGTTCTTACACTAGTCATTTATAGGTATTCATCACTGATTCACACCTATTACATTCACTGAAGGCAGAGTGACAACAAGAGTGTAGAGATGTCTAGCATTTACAAAAACTCTTTTAAGAAAGTATTCTTTAAGATCTTAAGAAGGGACCCCGCATAGACAGCTGTCGATAGGTACTATATTAATGTCATTTTAAATCGGTTTTGCGGAATAGTATCAAGCATTTTATATTTAGCATATTTCTTATACGACTAAATAAGCAATCTATCACTGAATTATTACGGATTTATATATACATGTATGTTTCGAATTATGTTCAATTCCCTTTTATATGCAAATCATTGGCGGCCATGTTAGTGGTATCCCAGGTTTCCAGCTGCCGACGCCATGTTTTATGAGTGAATATCAAATTACATTCAATCCCTTTCGGTTTTTTCATTCCTTTTTCCTTCTCTACCCTGAAATCTAGACCCTCTTTTTTACCATGTGTCCTTCCCCAATTGTTAATGCCACCGAAAAAATCGACAGTCACAACGCTATTCAGCTGTCGTAATGACCGCAAAAGATAAAACAAATGAAGACGGTTGATTTGTTTGTCCGAAGGAAGCAATAACAATGAAGATCAGTCATCTCTTTTTCCGTCTTATCACTCGACTAGTCATGTCTGCTTTGCTGGACTGAAAAGGATTTATAAGTCAGAACAAAGATTTTTATAGATGTTTACGACATACTTACCTGGCACGCTAGGAAGTAAGTGTAGCATCTGTTCCGATGGATACTGCACCCTATAGACGGGTGTCGTCTTGTCCTTCGGGGCTTGATTCCACCTGTCTGTGGGTTTGTCCTGTGCAGTTCTAGGAGGTCCACCCTCCCAGGCTTCGCCTCCCCTCTTTGGGGAGGAGTAAGTTTATTGCTTACTGCCTGAGGCGCCCCTACTGGGGAATGCCGACGGGGCTGCCCAGGCAATTTTTAATGGCCAGAGTGCTCACTTTCTCGGGCGCTGGCTTTTCAAACCCCACTTACTCGACCCAAGCTGTGGTCACATCTTACTTGTGGAGGTTAAGATAAAACTGGCCTTGTGCCTAACTCCTGCAGAGGAGTAAATAAATATAGATGTTTATGATATTTGGCTTCGTACGTCAAACACATTCACAAAAACTTTTTACAAAAAGTTTTTACAAAAAGTTTTTACTAGATTTGAGGAAATACGTTGCCTTGCAAATTAATGCATCGGGAATAGCGAATAAAATGATACTAAAAGCTGAATGTTAAAAATTCTGAAAAACGTATCTTTAAACCCAGTGTGCCAAGTTGATGTCATGTGACTGGGACTAACAGTAAGGAACCGTTTGGGAGACGAGTCAGTTTAATACAATGGAACAATAATGATGATCGAAGGCGAATAAATAATAACACATAATACATACTTTTAGCTTCATATATATATATATATATATATATATATATATATATATATATATAGTTAATGCTTTTATTCAAACATGTACAAGGTCTGCTACACTGGCATGTCGATGTTATCGATCTACAGCTCTCAAGAGCTGAGGTCTCATCAGGCAGATAATTGTTTTATGATCCAACCTGGTCGTTGAATTCCAGGAAGAATGAAGTCAAGCAAAGAAGAAGAGGAGATAAAAAAATAAAAGTCATGTGACCGATTTAAAAAAATATATTTGTCGTTAGAAATTCATATTTTCATTTTTTTTATCCAACGCTGAGCTGGGGTAGAGGGGGCTTTTTCTTTTCTTTTCCTCGCCCCCCCCCCCCTCTACCCCAGCTCAGCGTTGGAATGAGGTAGGTTCCGGCTAGGACTTAGGACATACGCCCTCCAACGCATTGCATCTTTTTTTTGTTTATTGACAGGAAGTAAGGTATCGACCCCTTATTACTTTACCCATAATTAATAATTACGGAATATTCATAATAATATTCATACTACTAAATATTATTTATTTTTCTTTTACGCAAATATGTCACAAATAAGTTGGTAAGCCAAGATAAGTTGTTTCTGACTTATTTTCCAACTGTATTCACTTTGAAATAATTTATATTGCCAATGGTAACGTTTACCCATTTACCTTTCTTTTATTTTGTAATGCGAGAACAGTTGGAATAATGTCGAAATAAAAATGAAATAATGCATGACAAATATTAACATTCGTGAGCTGTCCGTTTCATCGAAAACTTTCAATTTTTTACCGGGACAAAGAGAAGGGGTAATAACTCTTATAAACATTTGTAGGAGTTATCTCGCTTGTCTCTGAAAGTGAACGGGAAAAAATTGGATGAAAATAAAAAGCAAAGAAAATGGAAAGTTATTTTATTTTTGCATATGTCCAACGAATGCATTTCGATCTACTTTTAAAATATTTTAGGCACTTTCGCGTGGTATCTTGATTGGTATGGTCCCTTTATTTTTTATTTAAAATATTTTCCCTTTATTTTTAATTCTAAACATTTTTAGACTCTTGCCAAACTTTATTTTCACAAATATTTTTTTCAACAATTGATTTTTATTTACAAAAACATAAAATAAGATGTTTTGGAAATAACGATATTAACAAAGATTTGAACAATTGATTTTAACAAAGATTTGAACAATTGACTTTAACAAAGATTTGAACAAATGATTTTAACAAAGATTTGAACAATTGACTTTAACAAAGATTTGAACAATTGATTTTAACAAAGATTTGAACAATTGATTTTAACAAAGATTTGAACAATTCATTTTAACAAAGATTTGAACAATTGATTTTAACAAATATTTGAACAATTGATTTTAACAAAGATTTGAACAATTCATTTTAACAAAGATTTGAACAATTGATTTTAACAAAGATTTGAACAATTCATTTTAACAAAAGTTAATAAACAATGAAAACAACAAAAACAAAATAAAAACATAAAGAACTAATGAACCGCAAACCATTTTAACGGACAAAAAAAACGAGAAACAATATTAATATTGTTGTGAAGGCGCTTATATCGAAAGAGTGTTAAATGCAAAGAATATAACTCTGTTAGACGAAGTTAAATAAGAATATATTGATGAAACAATTTGGGACGCTGAAAACGTACGCAAGTTATTAATAAGTAGAAGGTAGTTGTCGAGCTTGTTTAAACTTATTAGATGGCAATTCTAATAATTAAAAAAAATGAATACATATTAAAATTAGTCAATCAAACGATGGAATACTATTATATGGCAATTTTAATTTTTTTAAATGAATACAAAAATACAATAACTGAATGTACGGTAAAACATTTAAAAAATAAATAAATACGTTAAGTATTTTTAAACGTATTCTTATCTTCGGCCCTCCATCGAATCCCCCACGTTCCATTTTTTACGCGATTTTCCAGACTATTCTAGCGTTTCACTGCGAGTCGCTCGTGTCGAAAGGGTGTTCAATGCAAGGGGTATAACTCCGTTAGACTAAGTAAAATAAGTATATATTGAAGAGACAATTTGAGACACTGAAAATGTACGCAATTTACTAGACGGTATTTGTCGAATTTGTTTAAACTGATAAGATGCAATTTTAATTAAAAAAGGTAATACATATTACAATTAATCAAGCGAACAATGAAACATTTATTAAACGGACATTTTCATTAAAAAATGAATATAAAAATACGATAATTGAACGTACGGTTGAACATAATTTTTTTAAAAATAAATACGTCAAGTATTTTAAAAGTATTTTCAAGTATTTCGCCTTCAACTAAATCACCCATCCATACTATTTTTATGTGATTTTCTGGACCATGCTAGCATTTTAAGACAGTTAACCAATTTTTAGAATTATTTGCCAAAGGAGATCGATATGCGTGTGTTTTTTAGGGGGTGGTGAGGGTCTATGGGTTTTGCAATTACGTGTGGTTTTATGGCCGGGTGCACGTCGGACCACGTGTAGATTAAATAAAACAGTTTAAGACAAACAAAGAGAAATGAAGAAAACATTATTATTTAAACTTACCTTAAAGAAAGCGAAGGAATGAGGAAGCTATACACATATACGAATAGGTCTTTTATAATGGTTAATAAAAAAGGAAAACATTTATATTAACAAAATAATGCATTTATTTAATATTTTATAAGCGATATATATACGAGTGCGATGAATGTCTTTTTGTGTGTATATTTGTGAATGTGCGAAGAGATAAAAGTTCGTTTAGATTTAAGATACATTGTAGAATGTTCGTCAAATTGAAAGATAGATTCTTGAATTGAAAAGGGTTACCTTTCTCTTCCTCCCCCACACAGCTTGTTCGAGCTGGTGGGGGGGGGTCGTTTGTCGGCAAGCGTTCTTTGTGTGCGTTTGTTTGTCTCAGAACGCTGAGGAAGAAAGAGTATGAGGAAGGGAACACGTGTTCTTTTATCGACTTCAAATCTCGCGTGGTCAAGCTGGCCGAAATCCTTCGGCCAACGTGATTCTGCGAGATTTCACGAGTTTCTCCACTTCATGGACGAAGAAGCGTTAAACAAACAAAGAAAGAAAGAGAAAGAGAGAGTACCTCATTGTGGTGTTCACCACAGTTTTACAACGTGGCCCCTCGACTTGGGGTTAGTGCTAAAAAGATTTTATTGGCCGTTAACTATTTTTCTTTCTTTTGCTATGGGAGATACATTTTGTGTGTTTTTTGTTTGGGGGGGTCTACCTTTTTGTCAATTTCTTGTGGTTTTACGAACTTGCAACTCGGACGTTGGGATTAGTGCCTAAATATATATATATATATATATATATATATATATATATATATATATATATATATATATATATATATATATACAAATTAGAAAAAGGAAAAAGTTTATCATTTTAAAACGTATATTTATCTTTAAGAATTAAAAACATAATTGTCGATGTTAATTGCTTTTAAATGTTTCAAACTAAAAATTACTATATTAAAAAAAGATAATTATTAACAGATTTTTAATTCCACGATTAAATAAAATTAAGAGAAACACATTTTTCATTTTTAAATAAAGGTTTGTTCTCTCATGCCAAAATACATCGACGAAAATTGTTAGGGACAAATGTGAAATATTCTACGTTCATCAAATGGAGTTTCTGTGGCGGCGAAGAGCAAAGCGAGAAGAATTCCTTCGTAGAATTATCTCAATCAGAGATCAATATGTGATATTTGTTTCGATTAATTAAGCAATTTAGTCTATGTTTGATGTTCATTTAGTTCGATAATTAACATTGTTTCATTGTTCGATTGATTAATTACATTTGAAGAATTCTTCTATATTTACTAATAACATTTGATCATTGTTAAGGTATAGTATTTTTGTATTGATTTTTTAATAGCCGTCTGAGAACGTTTTATTGTTCGATTGACTAATTATAATTAGTATTTGTTTTTTTAATAAAAATTACCGTCTAATAATTTTGAACAAACTCGACAACTACCGCCTAAGTTGTGTACGTTTTCAGCGTCGCAACTTGTCTCTTAAATATATGCTGATTTCACTTAGTTTTACGGAGTTATAGCCCTTGCAATTTTGGAGGTTTCCTTCTTAGGGTTCCTAGGTTTGGAGGACCAGTTTGGAGGAGGTTTGGAAAGCAGAGTTTTATAAAAACATCTTAAATAAAAACAGTTTTAAGTAATATTCAAATGTGTGAGAGAGCGAGAGAAATGTTATATGATCAACAAACAAAATAGTGATTTCAAAAGCATAAATTCACAAAAGAGATATTGGGGTAGAGGGGGCGTTTTCTTTTCTTTTCCTCGACCCCCCCCTCTACCCCAGCCCAGCGTTGGATAAAAAAAATGAAAATATGAATTTCTAACGACAAATATATTTTTTAAAATCGGTCACATGACTTTTATTTTTTTCTCCTCTTCTTTTTTGCTTGACGTCATTCTTCCTGGAATTCAACGACCAGGTTGGATCATAAAAAAATTATCTGCCTGATGAGACCTAAGCTGTTGAGAGCTGTAGATCGATAACATCGACATGCCAGTGTAGCAGACCTTGTACATGTTTGAATAAAAGCATTCACAATACAGCTCTATATTTTTATTGAGCACTCTTTTATAAGCCCGGTTTGATTCCCTTTGGATATCTACCCTGTGGATTTTTACCCTACCTGGATTACTATATATATATATATATATATATATATATATATATATATATATATATATATATATAGGATGAATGAAAAGTTCCACATAGAAAGCGTTGATGAAATGGCAATAATAAGGAGAATATTTTGAAAAAATATTTTGAAAACCTGGACAACACATTTAATTATATTTTTTAAAAATTAATTATTTATTTACTTCAGTACTTTCGGTGTTATACACCCTTGTCAAAAGTATAAGCATATCTTTTTTTCTCTTCCTTTTTCGTTTAATCCTCCTTGATTGAGACATATTTATCGCAGTTAAGTTGAAATTCGTCTTGATGTAATCGACGATTAATGTTGATATGCCGCTGTGTGTAGCACGCGGTTACGTGAATAAGGTAGAGTGAAAAGCATATATATATATATATATATATATATATATATATATATATATATATATATATATATATATATATATATCTACAAAGCCACCATCCGCCCATGCATGGAGTATTGTTGCCACCACTGGGCTGGTGCATCATCCGCTAGTCTCTCCTTAGACAAGGTCCAAAAAAGAGTTGCTAACTTGATAGGTCCTTCACTGTCCACCAAGCTCCAGCCTCTGTCCCATCGCCGCAATGTTGCTTCATTGTGCCTGTTTTACAAGTACTTCAATGGATTGTGCTCTGATGAGCTTGCTACTCCCACGACGTAAATTTACTAGACTAACCCGACAATCTGCCAAATCCCATCCATACACTGTGGATGTCCCCAGATGCCGTAGAGCTTTCTACTCCAAAAGCTTCTTTCCTCGTGCTGCTGGACTCTGGAACTCCCTCCCTGCTTCCTGCTTCCTGCTTTCCTGGCGCTACTGACATACAGAAATTTAAAACCAACGTAAACAGACATCTTGCTGCGCGGCTCCTAATTTAGGTTGAATCCCCCCCCCCTTTTTCTTTCTCAGTAGCCCCTTACGCCTACAGTGGCAGCCTGCCTTGTTTGGGGTGAACTATAATAATAATAAAAATAAAATATATATATATAAGTGCTGGAGATTGGTAGACAGTGCAGATACACTTGTTTGCAAGAGGGAGAGACAAGTAGCTGATGCATTAGTCCAGATGTGGAAACAATGCTCCAAACATGGGCGAATGGTGGCTTTAATTCTCTAATAGAATTGGCAACATTTACTAAATTTCAAAGAATCACATTTTTTGTTTGTTTTCAAATTATAGATAATATAAGTTTGCGTTTTTAATTGAAAATGTTTTAACCGTGAAAAAGTGTTTCTTCCTTCCCTCTTTCTACTCCTTTTCCTTCCCTTCATTTGTTATCCCTTTTTCCCCCATCGTATTTTCTACATATCAAGTCGTAACTAACATACACGACCTAACGAAGGTACGCAGACTTTGTCAATTGTAATATTATATTATGTGATGTCTTTATCGCTAATAAGCAATTATTCGAATTGATTTCATGGCAGTCGAAGTCAGTCTTCCCATTAATTCTGTTAGTTCGAGTCTCTCTTGATCCATCAGACTGTTCTTTGTCGGAATGAGGTAGGTTCCGGTTAGGACTTAGGACATACGCCCTCCAACGCATTGCATCTTTTTTTGTTTATTGACAGGAAGTATGGTATCGACCCCTTATTAATTTACCCATAATTAATAATTACAGAATATTCATAATAATATTCATACTACTAAATATTATTTATTTTTCTTTTACGCAAATATGTCACAAATAAGTTGGTAAGCCAAGATAAATTGTTTCTGACTTATTTTTCAACTGTATTCACTTTGAAATAATTTATATCGCCAATGGTAACGTTTACCCATTTACCTTTCTTTTATTTTGTAATGCGAGAACAGTTGGAATAATGTCGAAATAAAAATGAAATAATGAATGACAAATATTAACATTCGTGAGCTGTCCGTTTCATCGAAAACTTTCAATTTTTTACCCGGACAAAGAGAAGGGGCAATAACTCTTATAAACATTTGTAGGAGTTATCTCGCTTGTCTCTGAAAGTCACGGGAAAAAATCGGATGAAAATAAAAAGCAAAGAAAATGGAAAGTTATTTTATTTTTGCATATGTCCAACGAATGCATTTCGATCTACTTTAAAAATATTTTAGGCACTTTCGCGTTGTATCTTGATTGGTATGGTCCCTTTATTTTTTATTTAAAATATTTTCCCTTTATTTTTAATTCCAAACATTTTTAGACTCTTGCCAAACTTTATTTTCACAAATATTTTTTTCAACAATTGATTTTTATTTACAAAAACATAAAATAAGATGTTTTGGAAATAAAGATATTAACAAAGATTTGAACAATTGATTTTAACAAAGTTTTGAACAATTGATTTTAACAAATATTTGAACAATTCATTTTAACAAAGATTTGAACAATTGATTTTAACAAAGATTTGAACAATTCATTTTAACAAAGATTTGAACAATTCATTTTAACAAAGATTTTAACAATTCATTTTAACAAAAGTTAGACTAAGTAAAATAAGTATATATTGAAGAGACAATTTGAGACACTGAAAATGTACGCAATTTACTAGACGGTATTTGTCGAATTTGTTTAAACTTATAAGATGCAATTTTAATTAAAAAAGGTAATACATATTACAATTAATCAAGCGAACAATGAAACATTTATTAAACGGACATTTTCATTAAAAAATGAATATAAAAATACGATAATTGAACGTACGGTTGAACATAATTTTTTAAAAAATAAATACGTCAAGTATTTTAAAAGTATTTTCAAGTATTTCGCCTTCAACTAAATCACCCATCCATACTATTTTTATGCGATTTTCTGGACCATGCTAGCATTTTAAGACAGTTAACCAATTTTTAGAATTATTTGCCAAAGGAGATCGATATGCGTGTGTTTTTTAGGGGGTGGTGAGGGTCTATGGGTTTTGCAATTACGTGTGGTTTTATGGCCGGGTACACGTCGGACCACGTGTAGATTAAATAAAACAGTTTAAGACAAACAAAGAGAAATGAAGAAAACATTATTATTTAAACTTACCTTAAAGAAAGCGAAGGAATGAGGAAGCTATACACATATACGAATAGGTCTTTTATAATGGTTAATAAAAAAGGAAAACATTTATATTAACAAAATAATGCATTTATTTAATATTTTATAAGCGATATGTATACGAGTGCGATGAATGTCTTTTTGTGTGTATATTTGTGAATGTGCGAAGAATTAAGAGTTCGTTTAGATTGAAGATAGATTGTAGAATGTTCGTCAAATTGAAAGATAGATTCTTGAATTGAAAAGGGTTACCTTTCTCTTCCTCCCCCACACAGCTTGTTCGAGCTGGTGGGGGGGGTCGTTTGTCGGCAAGCGTTCTTTGTGTGCGTTTGTTTGTCTCAGAACGCTGAGGAAAAAAGAGGATGAGGAAGGGAACACGTGTTCTTTTATCGACTTCAAATCTCGCGTGGTCAAGCTGGCCGAAATCCTTCGGTCAACGTGATTCTGCGAGATTTCACGAGTTTCTCCACTTCATGGACGAAGAAGGGTTAAACAAAGAAAGAAAGAAAGAGAAAGAGAGAGTACCTCATTGTGGTGTTCACCACAGTTTTACAACGTGGCCCCTCGACTTGGGGTTAGTGCTAAAAAGATTTTATTGGCCGTTAACTATTTTTCTTTCTTTTGCTATGGGAGATACATTTTGTGTGTTTTTTGTTTGGGGGGGTCTACCTTTTTGTCAATTTCTTGTGGTTTTACGAACTTGCAACTCGGACGTTGGGATTAGTGCCTAAATATATATATATATATATATATATATATATATATATATACAAATTAGAAAAAGGAAAATGTTAATCATTTTTAAACGTATATATATCTTTAAGAATTAAAAACATAATTGTCGATGTTAATTGCTTTTAAATGTTGTAAACTAAAAATTTCTATATTAAAAAAAGATAATTATTAACAGATTTTTAATTCCACGATTAAATAAAATAAAGAGAAACACATTTTTCATTTTTAAATAAAGGCTTGTGCTCTCATGCCAAAAGACATCGACGAAAATTGTTAGGGACAAATGGTGAAATATTCTTCGTTCATCAAATGGAGTTTCTGTGGCGGCGAAGAGCAAAGCGAGAAGAATTCCTTCGTAGAATTATCTCAATCAGAGATCAATATGTGATATTTGTTTCCATTAATTAAGCAATTTAGTCTATGTTTGATGTTCATTTAGTTCGATAATTAACATTGTTTCATTGTTCGATTGATTAATTGCATTTGAAGAATTCTTCTATATTTACTAATAACATTTGATCATTGTTAAGGTATAGTATTATTGTATTGATTTTTAATGGCCGTCTGAGAACGTTTTATTGTTCGATTGACTAATTATAAAAAGTATTTCTTTTTTTAATCAAAATTACCGTCTAATAATTTTGAACAAACTCAACAACTACCGCCTAAGTTGTGTACGTTTTCAGCGTCGCAACTTGTCTCTTAAATATATGCTGATTTCACTTAGTTTAACGGAGTTATAGCCCTTGCAATTTTGGAGGTTTCCTTCTTAGGGTTCCTAGGTTTGGAGGACCAGTTTGGAGGAGGTTTGGAAAGCAGAGTTTTATAAAAACATCTTAAATAAAAACAGTTTTAAGTAATATTCAAATGTGTGAGAGAGCGAGAGAAATGTTATATGATCGACAAACAAAATAGTGATTTAAAAAGCATAAATTCACAAAAGAGATATTTTATATATGTTTAAAATGGAACTCTACAAAGATAGGAAAACATAGAATAATTGTTCATATTTGAGTGCCCTTGCCGAACAAAGGTTGTTTCATTAGTTGAGATATCGAGGAAACCCGAGTCGATAATTTAAGGGCTGTGAATTGTCCACGGGTCTGAAAATCGTAATCAACACTTCCCCACTCAATTACATAAATTACATTTCATTGAAAGTTATTAAATAGAGTCA
The DNA here is from genome assembly GCA_963556195.1 of Sepiola atlantica. NCBI lineage: Eukaryota > Metazoa > Mollusca > Cephalopoda > Sepiida > Sepiolidae > Sepiola > Sepiola atlantica. The sequence continues at coordinate 5,344,527 of OY744537.1, read as the reverse complement.
ATCATTTGTTTTCATAGGAGAAACTTCAGTGAGAAATGTATGAAGTATTAAAATGGTTAAGTGCATAAGTTTTTTTTAAATATGCAGAAATCAGCAGACGACATTGAAAAGAGAATCAAGGAGTGTGTGTGTGTCGTCTTTAGTGTGCGTATGCGTAAGACAGTGAAAGAATTAATGCATTGTGTCTGTGTGTGCGTTGATATCAGTGTGGCTATGTGTGTGTGAGTTTAGAAAAGGTGTTTTTCAGCATTCCCAAGGCCCTGAGAAGGGCGATAGGGAGTTGTAGAAACGTCGATGTTAGCTCTCTCGTAGATTAGGGGTAAGCATGCAGCCGAAGGAAAATTCTGCGTCTATATGGGGTCGAGGTGGCTCCCAGAGGACAATTTCTATAAATTCAAAAAAATCTTCTGATTGTTTAAAAATATTGTTATTTGCGTTTATTCAGCACTTTCATTTTCGGCACCGAAGTGTACCCTTCTCTACTACGCAACCAAGCCTGATTCCGTATATTCCTCTTTCCATGTAACCAAAAACTTTAATTTAAAATGAAAACGAAAATTATCTTTAATAAAAATGCTCTGTTTATAGTTTAGATATATTTTTACGTTAAAAAGTAATAATGTCCAATATTAATTATTTTAAAACGTTTCAAAGGAGAGCGGGAAATAAAAAAAAAAACATTTAATAAGTTATTAAACAAACTTTCGATTACATCGAATTAAGTTATCTCCCTTATTATATTACATGAACTAAAATAAGGCCAGTAGATTTATCCGACGTTGCCTGCGTATGAAAATAGTTAGGATCCCCTCTTTTTAAGTAACTAATCAGCGTAAGTAGTTGTACAAATAACAGGGCTATAAACCTTAAAAGGGATGTACGAGTTCTCTCCCTTGAAATATATCTGAAATCTTAATAATATACTATGTCAGTTTTTGCTGTTATATTTTATAAAATTTGTTCATCAGATTTTTTTAAAGGAAAAGAGTTATTATTCTATCCCTGCACCCTATGCTTGTGAACCAAAAAAGAAACACGATATTCTACTTTGGAGATGCGATTACATGTAAAACAGCATTGAAAGTTTCGCGGTAAAAAAAAATAAAACAAATGAGAAACAATTATTCTACAATTTCGAGTGGAGAACATATTCACGTATAAATCTAAAATAAAATGATTACCCACTCCCGTGCCAGAAGGTGGTTTTAAGGACATTTTTTTTATCTTGACCATTTTCTTAATTTCTTAGAATTTACTTATAGATGTTTGTGTACTATTGAAAATATCCATTTAATTTTTTTTAATAGATTTTTAATGTTGTTTACATTGGCGCGTGTTTTTTTTTGTTTTTTTTTTGGGGGGGGGTGATTCTTTTTCTGCTGACAGTATGCATTGAAACATGTTATGAATAAAATAATTGTGTGAATGAATATTGTCATATTTGTCATGTCTCTACCTTGATCTCCGTCGTTCTGCGAAAATTACTGGCCATCCATCCGAAAATGGTATCTGTTTACCTATCTATTTATTAGTGGGTTCCCACCCACTAACTTTTCTGTTGTAAACCTTACCTTTTTCCCTATAAGATCATTCTCTGGATTAACCTGGCGGCCATGTACAACTTTTCAATTGGACTTTTCGTAGAAATGGTCTTTTATGCGCATGATTTAGTCACATGCCTACCTATAAGTTCAATTATTTAGACCAGCGGTTCTTAACCTTTTTTCTCCAATTCCCCACTATTTAGTGAGCCAGCTCTCCATTCCCGCCAGAGTTATCACATGGACATAAATACATACGAAAATATTCATTATGTTTTTTCTAAATATATTTGGCCTATAAAAAGCATACAAAAAATGTAACACTAGCACTAGACGCATACAGGTTAATGAGACTTTTGCATTTGTTTTGCTTTGACAAGTGCCTCAATGTTCGGTTCCACCTTTGAAATAGCGCAGCGCAAATCAGATTCAAGGTAAATCAGGCGGTTTCGCGATTTGTTCTTGATCTCAACCATGCTCGAAAACGCTGATTCGCACAGGTACGTAGAGGGAAATGCAACCAGTAGTGTGAGCGCCGCCACAGCAACGCGAGGATACGAACCATGCATAGTGGCCCAGAATGTGTTCAGGCTTTTCTCCGCAAAAACAGCCTTTGCTGCGGAGTCATGCACCAGGTCAAGAAACTGGTCTTCGATGTCTTCGTCTTCCTTCGGGAAGTTGTCAACTCGAAAGCTGAAGGGATCCCTCGTGAACTGCATCATTGGGTTGTCGATTTTGAAGTCCGGAAAATAGTGCTGAAACTCGTGGTTCTTCTCTCCGACCGGTCATTCCCCACTTGGCAACTCCGCCATTCCCCACCAGTGGGGAATTCCCCACAGGTTAAGAACCACTGCTTTAGAGGTTTACATTACATTGAAGCAAGATGTATTGGCAACCATGTTCTATTCATTATTACGAGTAATAAAAAGTAAATAATTATTACTTTTTCAGCATAAAGTTTTACTCTTTCTGTAAAAACGCACACAGTATTTACCCCCCCCCCCCGCTAAAAAAAATAGTTATATATCCTTAAAAACGCTATCTGGCTCTGGGGTGGGTGATCATTACCGCCGGTTGGCTTGACAGTGGAAGATCATTGCATGTTAAATGTATATTCCGACTCTAAATTCTAAAATAACATTTTGTTTCAATTAAGATTTCCAGGCTCTTTCCAAGTAAAAAAAAGTAGAATCTTATTTTATGAGGGTAGCTTATAATGTAGGGATTACATTTTACCAGAAAAATATAAGATGTAAAATAATTGAAATTGACCGATATTAGTTTTAGAAATTATACAGTCTATTGGCGAACAAAATGCAAGAGAGATAACTCTAACTTAATGTTATTATCTCCCTTTCTTCAAGTAAAAAAATAATTTGGTTCCCTCCCTTTGTTTAAGATGAAATTAAATACAAACTATACTGAATTAAAAATAGGCACAGAGAAAAAGATTTGTTAAATATTTTCATAGAACAAAACTTCACGTGATGAATAATAATTGTAATTTGCCAAAAAATATATAAAACGGAGATCTATCGTAATCTCCTTGTAATATTGCTTTTTTTTATTAACAATATTCGGACAGTTTTTGATGAATCTATAATTATTCGAATGGTATTTTTCGAAGACGAGCTGCACTTTATAAACCGCGAGTCGTACCTTTCCACACAGTGGTGGTGGTGGTGGTGGTTGTGGTGGTGGTGGTTGTGGTGGTGGTGGTTTTTGTGGTTGTGGTGGTGGTGGTGGTGGTGGTGGTTGTGGTGGCGGTGGTGGTGGTGGTGGTTGTGGTGGTGGTTGTGGTTGTGGTTGTGGTGGTGGTTGTGGTGGTGGTGGTTGTGGTGGTGGTGGTGGTGGTTGTGGTGGTGGTGGTTGTGGTGGTGGTGGTTGTGGTGGTTGTGGTGGTGGTGGTGGTGGTTGTGGTGGTGGTTGTGGTTGTGGTGGTTGTGGTGGTGGTGGTGGTTGTGGTGGTGGTGGTGGTGGTTGTGGTGTTGAGTTACCACTGCAGCATGTTGACTTTGCCTGATTGAGTTCTGTCCGGACAACTGCATTAATTTAAACAACTGGATTACGTTCAACAAGTATACCATCTTCCCAGGCATTACGCACTTGTTTATTTTTTTTTGGATGAGGAGTATATGTTCTGTTTCATGAGACCATTCTCCAAAGCATTACCTCCTCCTTTGGTGTGGGGTGGGCGAAGACAATTCATCCTGATACCATCTTTCTACGCATTCCCTCCTCCTTGGTGGGTATATAGTAGTATCTGTATGTTGTACTATACCCTCCACCCGGGCATTACCTTCTTCTTGTAAGGTGTAGTGTAGTATCTGTTCTATTGTTATGGTACCGTACTCGTACTTCCTTTAGGGTGTGAGGAGTTTCATATACGTGGGTTCGCCATGATACCATCCTTCCATGCATTACCTCCGCTTTTAGGGCGTTATACTAGTATATGTTTTTTTTTGTTATGATATCATCCTCCCAGGCATTACCTCCTTTATTTTAGAGAGGGTAGTGTATTATCTGTTCTGTTTTCATGAGAATATATTCCCAGGCATTACCTTCTCTGTTGAGGGGAAATAGCGTACGTCTACAAGATATTGTCACAATCGGCTCTCCATGAACAATCTCAACACATTTACATTTACTTACATTATATATAATGGTCGCTATCTTTGCTAATAATACTACTACTACTACTACTACTAATAATAATAATAATAATAATAATCTAAATGAATAAATGCGAAAGTATTTTTCATTCGTCATACCTATTTTACATACAAAAGTCTCTATGTTATTTAAGTAAATAATACAAGATTTTACTCGGAAATACTGTATATATATTAGACATTAAAGAACCAAATACTGTATATATATTAGACATTAAAGAACCAAACAAGAATTTCTTTACGTCTAATTTGCATAATTATTTTTTCAACTGTTTATAATAAATTTCTGTTTGGGGTTATATACTTTTAATTTTAGTTCACTATTTTTCCTATGCATATGCAATAGGTTTGTCGATATGAACACTAATTATTGAAGTGATTTAATAATAAAACGGATGAATTGCCAAAACGTTTCTTAAAATATTTTGCAATATTTTCAAGGAAGATAATTAGAATGGCAACTTCTTTTCGCAATTATCGTTGTTGTTGACAGTACGCGTACTACAATAACAATATCGCACATAGTAATATTTTTCTGATGGAGTGTAGAAATAGAAACAATCAACAGAGTTCTAATTGTAAAATTAAAATTTGTCGACTCATTTGCAAATTAAACTGCCTTTGTTTTTTATTTATTTATTTTTAAAATTTATGTACGTTTTCAGCTTTCTAAATCATCTTCAAAATACCGTCATTCTATACGATTATCTTTTGACCATATCCATTTTTTGTCTTTCTTTAATAATTCGTTAAGGAGGCCTTTAAATCGTACATTTTTTGGAATGTAGATCGCATAATATTTGGGCAAGCCAAACAATTTTAGTTTTGCAACTGTTATGGGTGCAAGTATATTTTTCATTGCATCGGTTTTCTTTGTGTCAGGTTTTCTGCCTTCACTGTCTATCACTTGTCCGAGGTATTTAATTCTTGCCGTGAAGAATTGACACTTCTCGGGACTTCATTAGACACCGAATTCTTCTAGTTGTTTAAACATAGCTCTGACGTGTTTTTGTGTTTGTGAACGTTCTTACTTTTGACTAGAATATCGTCTAAATAGGCGATAGCACACTCAAGACCCGCCAGCATAGTTTCCATAATCTGTTGGAGCAACGCAGGGGCAACCTTTAAGCCAAAAGAGAGCTTATTTAGCTTGATAATTCCCTTATGTGTATTTATACACAACCATTTTGAGCATTCTTCGTTCACTTTAACCTGCAAGTATGCGTCAGATAGATTTTTGAAAATATATTTCCTTCGTTAAACTTTCAGAAAATGTTTTCTAGCCAAGAAAGTGTATAATTATAATCCTTCAAGCAGTCGTTTTAGCCTGTTGAAAAATCGGCGCATTCTCTTCTTTTTGTTTTGTTTTTGCTTTTGACGTAGACGGTGGGCGATGTCCAGTCCGCATGGTCTACCTTAGACATAACTCCCACTTTTCTAATCTTTCGAGTTCTTTGTTAATTATGTCTAAATTGGAAAAGAGGAACGTTTTTCTTTGGTTTAAAAATTGAAGTGACATTTTCTTTAAGTTCGAACTTGACTTCTGTCTTTGTACATAAACCCAAACCCATCAGAGAAAACTCTATAATATTCTTCTTTCAATCTATTCATGAATTTTCCATTTTCAATATATTTTCTCTGCACTGTTTATTTCGTTGCAAAAAGAGTTCATTATGAGGTCAAATAAATTGAACAGTCTATTCCAAAAAGACATGAATTAATCCCTTGAATCACATATACTTTTGTATTTTGCAGTTTTTGCCACAGAAATGTCGGAGAGCCTTCTACTCAAATAGCTTCTTTCCTCATACTGCTGGCCTCTGGAACTCCCTCCCTGCCCCCTGTTTCCCCAATGCAGAAATTTAAAACTAATGTAAACAGACACCTCGCTGGGCTGATCCCAATCTAGGTGAGCGCCCCCTACCTTCTCCCCTTTTCTTTTTTTCAGTAGCCCCTTACGTCTACAGTGGCGGCCTGCCTTGTTTGGGGTGAACTATGTTAAAAAAAAAAAGAAATAAATATTGCACTTTAATTCTCCTATAAAGTTTTATTTTTTTCCTAAACCCCTCTGGCAATTTTCTTGCTTACAGATAATTTGGGTTTTACAATTTGAGTCCAGATGGATTTCTTCTTTACTTTAATGTTTACACTTATTTACAAAACATAAGTGTGTGCCTCCTTCAAAATCATTGGATTCGTTAAAATTGCCTAAAAACAAAAACAAAACACTTGCTGAAATTCGTTTGCATTATCAATATATTTTAGTGATACAAAAGTACTGAATTCTTTTGTTTGCGACTGTCTTTACTCATTTAAAAAGTGTTTATATTTTTTACATAACACGTAATACTAAATTGATTTTACGTAGGCTTTTACAGAATTCGCACCGAATCTAAATACACTTACTTCACAAACAAAATAATCATCGCAAACTACATAAACAATAAATGAAATTTTTTCTTCGTAAAATCAAAAATATGATACACAAAATTATCATTTGTTTTAATTAATACTAAATATAATATTTTTTTTTTTTCTTTTTCTTCTTCTTCTTTTTCTTCTTCTTCTTCTTCTTCTTTTTCTTTTTTTCTTGTTCTTTTTTTCTTCTTCTTCTTCTTCTTCTTCTTCTTCTCCATTTTCTTTTTCTTTTTTCTTCTTCTTCTTCATCTTCTTTTTCTTTTTCTTCTCATTTCCAATTTATAAAAAAAATGCTCTTTTCTTAGAAAGGACAACACGCTGCATTCTACAGTGGCAGCATCGGAAGCATTCATCGGTAGCAATAAACTAACCCCTTCTTAACGGGTGAGAAAGCAAAGCCTGGAAGGGTGAACCTCCCACAGGACAAACCCTGACCAATACGCTACCGGTCGAAGGGGTGTAGCATCCATCCGAAAAGATATTACAATCTGATTTCTTTATTTGCAGAAAATATATTGGAATTTACATTCAGGACAAATTTAGCCCGAGGCCATCAAAAGTGTGGGCAAATGAGATTCGTTCAGCATCCTTGGTTTAAAGTAATATAGTTGCACATGCAATTTTCTAGAATGATCTAAATCACCACAATAGCACATTTGCTTTAGGTGTACTTCTACAGCATTTGAACCGAATCGCTTATAACAAAATACACACTTCGCTTACATTAATAAAGAGTATAAACTTTTACAATATTTTTTTGGTTAATAATTAGGTAAGATTTGTTTGATGGATGGTAAAACACATTATTATTTTACTAACAAAACTTTGTAACAAAAAACAATCGCTGATACCAAAATAATCATTTTGTTTACATTAATGAGACATTTTTATTGTTTTCACAATTTGTTTAACTGACATATTTTTAATAATATTAGATACTATATTTTGTGATTATAGACGCTTTGTCATCATCAAAAGTTTTAGCGTTCGATCCTAGTCGACTCGAGGATATTTTTTTAACAGTGACCGAAATATACATCTAAAGAGGTGAATGGTGGGTCGCAGTGTTAGTAATTACTTTTGCCCCGGACAATGGGGAGAGGTGTGCTGAGGGGAAGTCGGGGTGAGCCGAAAGTCCGATAAACAATTTTTTATTTCCTTTTTTATTTTTGTCATTTTTTTAAATATCCATTCAACAGCTATGCGATGTGACACAAGATCGTGTTCTTTCAATTTATGAAAAAAAGAAATTTGCACTTTTCTTGCAAGGACTACACTCAGCGCCCTGCCGTAGCAGCCCCGGAAGAGAGAGCCTCGAGCAACGCCGTGTACCCCTTCTAGTATATATTTATATATATATATATATATATATATATATATATATATATATATATATATATATATATAAGTATACATTTTTATTTATACAAACATTATTGGTTACATATGTGCATACATGTTTCGGTTGCACTTTTCCAAGAAAGTCAACCTCATCAGACCAAGAATCTATCTATATATATATATATATATATATATATATATATATATATATATATATATATATATATATATATATATATAAATCTATATCTATCTATCTATCTATCTATCTATCTATCTATATATATATATATATATATATATATATATATATATATATATATATATATATATATATATAATTGCAATTCATCTTACACGGTCAAACATGATATGGGTTTCATGGCCTTTAGAGACAATCATCATTAATGGTTCAAGTAAAACCAAATTAATGGCGAATCTACACGATTTTTCCCATCTGGTCAGTTCAGTCTGTGCCTCTAAAAAAGTTTAAACTTAGCGTGCGGCTTGCACCACACCACACAGCATTTTTTTTTAGATGCCCATCACAAAGTAGAGGTGAAATGGATGTCAATATACTTATAAAAAAAAGGCTGGGGATTTTGTATGCAATTTTCCTTCTCCTTGATTAGTTGCCTATTTTCGAATACCGGTTAACTAGTCGTGTCAATTTCACTAATACTATTTGGGAAAATATTAATCCGACCTCTCTCCTCTTATGAGTGTAACAGTGTGGTAGATACACATACATGTGGACATCCATACATACACACCTAGCACGTATATAATCAGACAACCACACCCATATGCTCAAAGCATTTCTTTCACCAAATTGAGGTTCTTTTATTTATTTTTACATGCAGTAAATCATATCTACTCACGTAAATACGCCAACATAAATAGATCTAATTCGTTGCACCAAGTTACGCACACGCACACTGACACAAACATTCATTTTTATTCAGAAACCGAAAATATATACGTGAATTTGTATGAATCCAATAAACATGTCAAAATAAATGGTATAACTTATCCAGTAACCTAAATGCATGTGTATATATGTGTGTGAGTTCGTGTATGTTTATATATATATATATATATATATATATATATATATATATATATATATAAAGTATAAAGGTATACTCAAAAAAGAATAAAATGGAAATACCAGTAGAGTGCTCAATTAAATTAAATTAAGAGCGTAAAAGGGAAATACCAGTAGTGACAAACCGAACGAGAATGGTCGTATTTCGACGGCCGAAATATCTCGGTAGAACTTTACAACATGAGTTTTTGAGTTTATTTTTGTTAGTTGTTGAATTGGTTATTCTTTATTCCATTTTTATTTTTACATATTGTCTGAAACATTGTTTCTTTTTTCTCATATATATATATATATATATATATATATATATATATATATATATATATATATATATATATATATAAGTGAGGTTCATATTATATTCCAATAACCACGGTTTTATTTTATTATTTTTATTTTTTATTTTTTCACATAACATTTTGGTGAGATATATTTTTTACGGTCCGTTTCATTTGTCTTGTGCCAAACAACATTTTTATGTCAATATCGTCGCTGCAACATTACAAAATCATCAGAAAAATTCACAAAGAGTAAAAAGTTCTCTTGAAAAAACCAACACTATACAATGGTTCATTTTTGGGTGAAAGCAAACAAAATACATGGTTATTTGAATATTATATGAACCTGACTTATATTTGCTCTGTTGTCATTAATTGACAATCATCGAGCTGAATCTTTTAAAAGGACTGCAAAGTAAAAGGGCACTCATAATATATGCTAATACATATGTTGTCATTAATAATCATATATATATATATATATATATATATATATATATATATGTGTGTGTGTGTGTGTGTATATATATATGTATTGTGATCAAACTTCTAAAGTTTAAACTTAATAGATATAAATTCATAACTTTAAAGCATTTATAAAAAGAGTTTAGTAAAGCGATTTTCAATGAACGCATCTTTATTTACCAGTAAATACATTCATTTTACGACTGTTTCACTACTTATCAAGACAATCCAGGTATTCAAGAATATTTTGAACTTTTTTAAACAATGATTCGCCAGAAGAAAAAAAGACTAGAAAAGAACTAGAAAAAGTCCTGAAGAAACCTACTTTAATAAACATTCCTTTAGATCGATTTTATTTTTCAAAGCAAACTCTGTCTTTATACCAAAACTACCGCTGTGAAGGATTGCTAATCGGGTGTGTCCGGGGTATTTACGTTGAGGGGATAAAAGTGAAGTAAGTTCGTCGGAACACAGTCCGTTGAAGTACCTGTAAAAAACGCACAATGTAAACAATGCGGTAAGGGAGCAGAAGCTTGTGCTTGGTAGGCGATACCTATTAAATTAAAGACTTTTTTTGATCGATGTATTGTTCAAAGACAAAATATATCTATATAAGTTTAGAATGCCAAATAAAAATGCGTTTTAAAAAAAAAAAAAATCATGCTTTTAATAACTTCAATTTTAGACGCAAAGCGTACTATTAATAAGTAACATAGATTTTTTTAAAAAGTTTGTAAATAATTATTTAATTTGAAAATAAATCACATTGTTTATATGGCTTTCTAAATAAATTAAAAATTCAACGATGCTTCATTTTCATTATATATATATATATATATATATATATATATATATATATATATATATATATAAGAACCGAGTTCGAGCCTTCTGACAGACGTATATTAACATTCCTACACTGAAGATTACGTAAGCATGAAACATCGATGTCTGTAGGTAATAATAATTAATATTTACTTAAAAATAGTATATATATATATATATATATATATATATATATATATATATATATATATATATGTATATGTTTTTAATTAACACAGGTTTATGTTGTAGGCCAATAGTGTACGACTAGAGCTATTTATTTAAAGTATTAATTTATCGATTTTTATAATAATTTCCATGAGTGGCTTTTGGCCTTGATAAGTATAAACAGGCGCACAATTCATTTAGTAATTAAACATCTGGTTTGAATAAGACAATCATAATACTTTTGCGACAATAATATATTTTTTGCAGTAACTACTTGAAAGACATACGCAATACTTGTGATTTATAAAATAAAATTTTCACAATATACGAAGCCTGTCTAAAAAGTATCCGAAAAAATATTTCAAATACATGACGGGGTTGGGACCCTAATCCTCTTCAAAGTAATCCCCTTGTGCTTGCACACACTTAGAACACCGATCCATCCACTGTCGGAAACACCTCTAGAAGTATTCGTTTGGAATGGTGTTCATCTCCGCCTTCGCGTAAGATTCAGCAGGGTGTTTGGAGAAGATGCGATGTGTAACACGAATTAAGGAGTGATTCAACCGATTAAGAAATGGCCGCACATCAGCGGAAAGTCACCAGCGTTCTGGCAGGCCCCAAACTGCTCGGAGTGCAGCTGTTGTTTAGAGGGGGCGAAAAAAAAAGATAATACGAAACACAGTTCCAAAAGAAGACTTCCAGATGTGTTTCCGGCAGTGGATGGATCAGTGGGCTAGGTGTGGGCAAGCATCAGGGGGACTACTTTGAAAGGGAATTAGGGTCCCAACTTCGTCACGTATTTGAAATATTTTTTTCTGACCTAAGGTCGGATACGTTTTCGGCAGGCCTCGTATATTATGCAATTAATTAACACGCTTTAATTAATGATGCTATTTTTGTTTTTGTTTTTGTTTTACTTTTCTGGGTGTAAAAGCTTGATAACGCACGATTCATTAATAACGTTATCTAATCGTATCAATTACAAACACACGCACCTGCGTGTTATTGGATCATGCAATAAAAAGTGGCAAAACATATGTTTCATTGGTTACGGTGAACATAAGTCATAGATCAAAAATCTTAATATGATATGGATAGCAAACCAGGAAAGCAGGCTTTTCCCGACCGTGTCAAAATTCAGCTGAAATGTTCTAGGAATTTAGATGTTGATACAGAACACACCCACAACACATTTAGTTGTTAGCATTAGTACATATTTGATAAGAATTAAATAAATAAAAGTGTCACATAGAATATGGTAAAATCAATATAAATATAAAGCAAATTGGCTAAAATATATGGAAATTAATTATTATTGTAAAGTAAGAATATTGGTATAAATATACTTAGGCGATGCGTAAACATTCTTTTGATAATGGAACATTCAAATGGAACGAAATACTAGCATCTTTTAGGAAATTACACATCATTTGAAAATATGTGACATGCCAGAATGTTTAGCATGTCTTTCATAAACTGAACACTCCAAGAGGTGTAAGAATTAACCATTAATGAATAAATATTCATCTAATTTCCGTTTCTTCGCAGCATTTGAACAGGTTTGGTGCAACGGCGTCTTTGTGAATTCAGATTCTTTAGTTTGGCATTAAATTTGATCTGTAGACAAAAATGAAGAAATATTTCTCCGAATTTTAGTTTCTTATTAAGACTCCTAAATTTAAGACACGTTCAAGAATAACAACCACGTAACAGATTTGATCAAAATTGGAACAAGGATTGTAGACATATGGTTTAGTCTTATTATATCTTGATTTTAATTTCTGGAACGGATATTCTACTAGTATATATATATATATATATATATATATATATATATATATATATATATATATATATATATATATGTTAGTATGTGTGTGTGAAAAAACATAAACAAATTAAACACTATAATTAATCATCAAAAAGCTTTACTGGTTTCGTTTCTGAAGACGTCTGTTTTTGGGGAGGGGGAGGTCACATATCCTGTCTCAACGACATGTTTTTTTGTTTATGCTATGGCGTGTATTTTATCCTGATACACACACACACACACACACACACACACACATATATATATATATATATATATATAGCAATGTACCGCGGTTTGATGTAATATACAGTATCTAAATAAATTATATTAGCTCTCTTATATGATCGAGCACTTCGTTTGATTTCTTTTCATATACAACCTGGCACCCTCTCTCTCTTTCTCTCTCTCTCTCTCTCTCTCTCTCTATATATATATATATATATATATATATATATATATATAGAGAGAGAGAGAGAGAGAGATATTAAAACATTAGACGACAACAACAAATGATTATATAAGTTCTAAAGATAAGAAATATTAATAAGTAATATACATATCAATAGAGTATATATATATATATATATATTTATATATATATATATGAGGTATAAAAATCGACAGAGCTGATCTAAATTCTAATAGTTTTGTCTGTATATGCGTGGATGTGTGCGTTTGTGTTTGTTTGTTGGACCGTACGATTATGTATGATGACTTTACATCTTTAACTTTACACAAATTCCAAATCTGAACTAGAAATAAAAATTATTTCTAAAAATAAACCAACCTTTGTACAACTTTCCAACGATAACGAAACGAGGTGTTTGTTTATTTATGATGAATCGGATTTCGTTTTGTTTTTTTTTGCGTTGACCTGTCGTCAATTAATACACTTTCTTCGGATCGGGGATCATAAAAATTAAATTAACAAAATCTTCTTGACCTTAAATAAAAACCAAAGAAAAATTGAAATCATTCTTATGTTTCTTTCTTTCTTCAATTTCCCAAAGTTAATTATGTTTTAAGAAGCGAATAACAGTCGGAGTAGAACAAGTCGGTACAAGTAAAATATATTTTTCTCATAAAAATAGATTATCATATCACCTGACTTTTTGCAGGTGGTTGTTTGCGACCCCCCTCTGGGAGAAACGGTTTGGGTAAACAGGTAACTCATTTGACACTCATAAGGTGACATTCACCTGCCGAGAGTTTAAAGCATTTACGAGTTCCGATAAATATGAATACACTAATAATAAATGTACTTTATTTCAAGAAACATACATAACCTATTGTATATGTTCAGCCGTATAATATATATATATATATATATAATCGGTGTGCGATTCTGGTTCACAGAGACAACTTGAATGTGTAGGTGGTCGGCTAATCCTCTTGACCATAGGCGGTTGTCACGTGATAATGGATAAATTAAGTTATATTTACGCTGAGAGGGGCGGGCATAAACATCAAGAGAGTCAAATAAAACTCAACGGCAAAGTATATATATATATATATATATATATATATATATATATATATATATATATATATTTAAAATCCCGAAACAGTTTTCATGGTAACCAACTGACGATCCTTTATATAAAAAACATATATAAAAATATATTTATATTAGAGTAAATCCTTGGAAGTTAACTAATATAGTGATTGCAGTAGATTTATTGACTTACTAGACAAAAATCTTTCAACGAAAAAAAAAATTTTTTTTTCAGTTTTGAAGGTTAAAAAAACTTCCGAGACTATATATTCTCGGTTATTTTATTGACTTTTAAGAGTCTACCCAGTGAGCTGTTTCGATGTCCAAATAATTTTTTTCTGAGCATTCCAATCTGACTGATTTTAAATCTTTTTTGAAGTGTGTCAATTTCCATTTCGCCATTGTCTTTTTGGTGTTGTTTTAATGAGCATTTGAAGACGTTTTGCATGAACTTTCGCTTTGATTGTGTACGGTATTCGTTCGCAAAAAATCCCTGACGATAGATGCGTTTTTGTTTACTGCCTAAATTTGTTCAAGAATTTTTTTCAATTATTATAATAACACGTCTTAGCTTTTCTATGTTGTGGAACTAACATTAAATCACAATTTTAATCTGTAAAATTTTAATTAAATTGAATTTTATTTTATTTTTCATCCCGGTTCATTCTCTTGTTTAAATGTTTCAAATATTAAATTTGCTATATCTTATGTATGTTCATTACTATCATCTTCATGGATCTCACTGTAGAAGTAATGTATACTTGCATAATAAAAGATTATGGCTCCCATATTAACTGGATATATGTATTTCTAAAATAATACTATAATTTTATGTTGTTGTTTTAAATGACTTCTGTATGCGATGTTGTAAATGGCTCTGATAGAGACGCGTTTTGAGCCAGAAAAAATATACAAAATTAAATTTAACAAATCGTCTTGGAAATGATCGTTGTGCCTGAAAAGTAGAAATCTATTGAGCTAAGCGTATGAGAGTAAGCCTTCGTTGAAATTTGACTACACAACCAAAATATAATATCATATATATATATATATATATATATATATATATATATATGTGTGTGTGTGTGTGTATGTGTGTGTGTGTCTCTCTCTCTCTCTCTCTCTCTCTCTCTCTCTCTCTATATATATATATATATATATATATATATTGATTAAACAACAGTGACAATTCATGTTTGTTTTTTTATTCATCTTTTCAAGTTAGCAGACCAACGATCTAATGTTCTGTTCTAAATGTGAACAGGAACTCGCCAAAACTGCAAACGTTTTCGAATCCCATAAGTCTTCATCAAACACGTGAGGTATTACGCACATTAAAATTCGTGAATTTATTAAGAAAGTCGATTAAAACAATTTTTTTAAAACAATTTTAATTTAAATATTTATATATATATATATATATTTAAATATATATATATATATATATATATATATATATATATATATATATATATATATATATATATAAATATATATATATATATACATTTGTATATCTATTACAGAAGATCAGAACAATATTGGTACCGCCGGTTTCAAATCCGACAAAGAGGAACAGCACGTGCCCGTCCTTTGTAGACCTTTCTCAGCCTCCGTTGTCTATCCCTATTTATACGAGTAAAACCAATATCTCTATCTATTTTCTAAGAATCGTATTTACAAATAGTGTTGCCCGGGATTCATTGTTTACACACTTTAAAAATAATTCCTATTAAGAGTAACATTCTTAAAATAGGCAAGAAATAAAGAAAATAATAATATGTTAGTCACATATACTGCCGACCAGTGTGCAAACGAATTAACTGAATGGGTCAAAGCAGGCATTGAAGCCTATGTTCCCATGCGAAAATCTTTTAGCAAGCCCTACTCTCCTCAATGGTTCACCTCGGAATGTGCAGCTGCCATTTCTAAGAGACAACAAGCATTCCGTAAATTCGGCCGCCATAAGTCAGCTACTAATAGACATAAATTTATAGAGTCAAGAAATAATTGCAAGGCCGTGATAGGTGAAGCGAAGAGAAGGTATAATGAGTTAACAAAAAAAACGCATCCAGTCACAGAAACTAAGTACTCATGATTTCTGGAAAATCTACTATAGTATAGTGAATAATGGTCAATCAACGATTCCCCCACTATCAAACCACAATTATGTCGTTTGCATGGCCACTGATAAGGCTGAACTACTTGCCCAATGCTTCTACTTTGGACTCAGATAACTACCCTTTCCCCAAATTCCCTTTGCTGACCGAAGCCACACTTGATAACCTTGTTATTACCCCATCCCAGGTCAGAGACATCATAAAAAAACCTTGGCACCTCCAAAGCTTGTGGACCTGATCTTATACCTGTAATAGTAATAAAGAAATGCTTTGCTGCACTAGCCCCTGTCCTCTCCAAACTCTACAATAAATGTCTAGCTGAATCTTGCTTCTCCGATAGCTGGAAAATTGCCTCTGTGGTACCAATCTACAAGAGTTCTGGGAATAGAACTGATCCTCAGAACTATCGCCCAATCAGTCAGCTGCCGATCTTTGCTAAAATCGTTGAATCCTTAATCAATCTAGTGATAGTACGGCACTTAGTTAATGCTAAACTTCTTTCTGACCGCCAGTATGGATTTAGACAAGCACGATCTACTGCAGACATCCTAACGGTCATCTCTGAACGCATGTATCATACACTCGGCAAGGCAGGAGAAGCTAGGGCAGTAGCGCTTGATATATCCAACGCCTTCGACAAGGTATGGCATAAAAGGGCTTCTCCTGAAAATACGTTCATACGGTATTACTGGGCAATTACTTAATATAATTAGATCCTTCCTAGACAAAAGAAAAATCCAGGTTGTCCTCAATGGCCATTCATCTAAGCAACATGACATAAATGCTGGTGTACCCCAGGGATCTATCTTTGAAGCCTTGTTGTTCCTGATCTATATAAACGATCTCCCTGATGACATAGAGTCTGAGATTAGTTTATTTGCTGATGACACCACCCTTTACTCTCGCCATGTTGGCAAAACCGACGCGATCATATCCGAGGCAATGGCTGAATCTTTAGAAAATGACCTCCAGGCTGTAGTGGATTAAGGTCATAAATGGTTGGTAACTTTTAATGCCACAAAGACGAAGCTCCTTTCCTTCAATAACTACAAGGAACCTTTTCAACCACCGATTGTCATGGCAAATAACACCATACATGAGAGTTCATCATTCAAACTCCTCGGCCTAATCTTCACAGGTAACATGAATTGGAACAAATACATCGAAGACATTGCCAAGGCTGCCGCAAAGAAGGTTGGCTCCCTTTACCGTGCTAGTAAACTCCTCACACCTGACATTATCTCGTATCTCTACAAAGCCACCATCCGCCCATGCATGGAGTATTGTTATCACATCTGGGCTGGAGCATCATCTACTAGTCTCTCATTCCTTGACAAGGTCCTAAAAAGAATCGCCAACCTAATAGGTCCCTCACTGTCAACCAAGCTCCAGCCTCTGTCTCATCGCCGCAATGTAGCATCCTTGTGCTTGTTTTACAAATACTTCAATGGATTATGCTCCGATGAACTGGCTACTCTGGTACCCCCTCGACGTAAATTAACTAGACTTACTCAACAATCAACTAAATCTCATTCATTCACCGTGGAGGTCCCCAGATGTCGGAGAGCCTTCTACTCAAATAGCTTATTTCCTCGTACTGCTTGCCTCTGGAACTCTCTCCCTGCCCCCTGTTTTCCCGACAGAACAGACATGCAGAAATTTAAAACTAATGTGAAAAGACATCTCTCTGCGCAGATCCCAATTTAGGTTGAACCCCCCCTACTTCCTTACTTTTTCTTTTTCTCAGTAACCCTCAGTGGTGGCCTGCCTTGTTTGGGGTGAACTATGTTAAAAGAAATACACTAGAGCAACTCGGCAATCAGCTTAATCTCATACATTCTTCGTGGAAGTCACCAGATGCCGGATAGCCTTCTACTTCAATAGCTTTTTTCCTCGTGCTGCAAGCTTCTGGAACTCCCTCCATGCTCCCTGTTTTCCCGACTGTACCGACATGCAGAAGTTTAAAACTAATGTACACAGACATCTCGCTGCACAGCCCTCAACTTAGGATGACATCCAAAACTTATACCCTAATTCTCAGTAGCCCCTTACGGCTACAATGGCAGCCTGCCTTGTTTGGAGTGAATTATGTTTTTAAAATATCAAAACATTTACTGGACACACAGACAGACATATTTTTTATATATGTATTCTCTGTCAAGTTTGCTTCAACAATGTTGCTATATAGTAGCAATGGGGGAGTAGTTTACCAAAGTAATTTGCGTATTGTTGCAATTACTTTTGGTGTAATTGAATATACAGACAAACAGATTCAACACAACAATAACAGTAATAGGCTGTTTGTGTTCATACATTCTTTTGCACAGACATCTCCGTTACCCTCAGTTGTTGTTCATTAAATCATATCATACGGCGTTCAAGTTGTTCAGAATTTAATTTACTTCTACATATGAATTAGTTTTTCATCCTTAGACGACAAATCTCGTATATTCGTGTGCTTGTATACATGTCGATGCGAATCTAGCCTTGTTTAAAGCAACGGCTTTTTAATCTACTTTGCGAGAAACGAAACAGCTGTGACAAAGTGTCTGTCTATCATCTCTGTGCAACTTGTCACTAAAGAATGGTAGAGATTTTACTTTCTCATTCTCTCGAAGGAAGTTAAGATGCCATACAGCGTTTTAAGTCAAATATCTATCGGTCGTCTACCCAGATATCAAAAAGACTTTCAAAAGCTAGACTTTTTTATTGTGGGCAGTTTCGTTGCACGTAGCAGGATCTGTAGCACAAAACTTATTATTGAGAAGAACTAAAGTAAAACAAGTTGAGAATTACAGAAAAATGAAAATGAGTTTTAAATATTTGCAGATATTTTCTAAAAAAAATCGCAAAATTCAGATATGCAAAATTTCTTTTATTTCAAGAAAACCGACTTAGCATGAAACATCGATGTCTGTAGGTATTAAAATAATTAATAAATATTTATTCATATATATAATTGTTTATCAGCCCCCTCCAACAAAGGCTGGGCACTCTCGAGTAACTTTAATAACAAGCAGTGCAAATAGCTACATGCACGATCCGAACGCCGTTCGTAGATCACTCTATACTGCTTGGTATCTAGCCGCCGACTCGCTATTTACATTTAAAATTCCTCTCTATTTACTAACAAATTGGCTATGGCCGATGGGATAAGACCCTCGACTACGAATCAGTGGCGATTTGTGATCGACCGTTGAGAATTAGTTGACAATTAGTTCCTACACTGAAGATTGCGTTAGCATGAAACATCGATGTCTGTAGGTATTAAAATAATTAATAAATATTTATTTATAAATATTATTGTTTATATATATATATATATATATATATATATATATATATATATATATAGTAAACTATGAAAATATATTTATGGCAATTAAGCCACACAGAGGCTCCTGCGTTTCATCCCGGGGGGGGGGGGAATCTTCAGACAAAAACCCACCGGAAAAAAATCCCACCATAGTAATTTAAACAAGGACAACCCCCTCATCAATGTAAAAATAAATCATTTTTTTTAAATGAAAATTAAAATCGTTTGATGTTTAATATTTTCATAATTATCAATAAATGCTTCATATCAGTATATTTTTCCTGACAAAAATTTTTTTATTTCATTTAAAAACATTTTTTGGTACTTTTTAAATACTACATTATTATTGTTTTTTGGTTTTTTTATTCGCAAATTCGGAATCATAGCTTTATTTCTTGCGGAAGAAAATAAGGTGGCTTTGCACCCTCTGCTATTTCATCAAAAAAGCAAAAATACGATTGTCTATATTTTTAGGCGATTACATGTAAACAGCCTGGAAATCTATGCGGTTAAAATGAATAAAAAAACAAAAAAATCAATTTCGCATATAAATTTACCGTACAATGATCAGTCCTTTTGAAGCAGACAGTATTTGAAGAACATGTAACCAATTCTATTTCTAGTAAATCTCGGATATGTCAATGTTTCTGATCAAACTTTAGTATAAAATATGTTATTAATAAAAGTCATAAAAACGCCTCCTTCCTACTACTAACTGCAAGTCCGGGTGTTAATACGAAAAATCAAGCGACTATGTGATGTTTTATGACTTAGGGTTAGTGGTAAAAAATTAGTTAACTGTCTCAAAAGTTAAAATGGCCCGAAAATGGGGGATTATTTTATGTTAAATTTATATGCGCAACTAATCTCCAACTCTAAATACTCAAATAACTGCTTTGATTTTTTTCAATGTGTTCACACGTAATCGCCTAAAATAATAGAATCTCATTTGCGGCGGTTACTTTTATGTATATATGATTTCTAAACTTCTAAATGTTTCCCTTTATGTAGTGTATCCAATATTTTGATAAGCTCATTGGGATATGTTCATCTATATTTTTCTCTTTGCAATTTTTTTCTATTTATTCACGTGTGCCATTAATACTTGTGCCATGTTTACCTAAGATATAGTTAAGCAATGATTTGCTTGAAAATCTATTTAATTAATTTCAAAGAGAAATAAGCATTACTTTTTAATAGTTTCAAACCGGGAAAAGTACAATAAAACATTCATTATTACAGAGGATATGTACGCGGTGACCAGACAACGGCCAGCGTAAGAGCGGTGTCAGTAAAATATAAAAAATGGGAACGTCACAAAAAGAACAAATACGAAGCAGAGTGCAGCAAAGACAACCCCTAACAAATAAAAGGGCACCTATGAGAGTGAGGACACGTGCAATGGGGAGATCCTTGCGAATAAAAAGAGCAAGACAATGCAAAGAGTCAAAGCAGACAAGAGGCAAATAACCATCAACATGAAGACCGCTGCCATCAATACGAGATTCGTTTTGAGAAGAGCAAGGATGTGATGAGATTTGCCCAACAGAAAGGACTGAACATCAAAAATGTTTGACCTGAGGCATCTGATATTACGATAGGAAATAGTAAGATGTCTGTTGTGTGAATTTGTAGAAGACATTTAAAAAGTGAGAGAAAGACAGGATCAGCGCAAGAAAAACCAAACCGAAAGAGATCCTACCACCAGCGTGCAATCCCCTGTAAGCTCTTCAAGAGACCAATTGGGAGAGAAGGGGTTACAAGGCTGGCAGAAAAATAAGTCTTCTCCTAAACTGGTTACATGACTGAGCAGAAATCGGTGTTTTTATCGTGAGAACATCACTCTCTAACAAAGACTAAAAGAGGCCGTTCTTCATAAAAGTAAAGACTGTAAACGCCAGAAACAATCCTGGCATTTTAAGAGTCTCAGGAGTCAAAGGTTACTTGGAAATGCATAATTTCTTTCGGGATACAATTTTGAACAATATACACTCTTTATAAGAATAACAAAAGAACAGAAATACAGGTTTGATTTGGTTATACTTTCAAAAGAGCCACAAAAAAAGGTTATGTGTTAGAAGAGTTCACAATTGATTCGACAGTACGGAAGTGGTTCCAAGACTTCCGTAGTCGTAATGCAATAATTGAAAGTAAAGATGATAGAGAAGTTTACGCCAACCGGTAATCAACAGATCGCTGGTCGTGCCTGAAAAATCGTTCATAGTCCACTAAATTGTAGTATTATTTCATTTTCTTTTAGCTTCAGATTTAACTATACGAGAAACAAAACGTATTATTCATTGTATGTATGTTCTGAAAAGGATGTAATATCAAGATAAACACGAGTACTCACGTATACAAATGTTATATTATCTAGCAATAGTATAACCAATTATGACTTGCAAAGTGATGTTCAATAAGTGTTAGTATATAGATTGTTTACTATAATGTTCTACAAACATGGAATCGTAGCGAAGGAAGAAATAGAATGTAATTTCCCCATCTTACAGTGACATCATTGGAGCCAAAAATCCGTAAACGGATTTCAAACAAATATCACATTAAAGTATTTAATACTTGAAAAAACTTAAATATTGTCAATTTATTTCATTTAAATAATTACGTAATGTTTTTGTTTCTTTTTTAATTACTGTATGTTATACTAGTAAAATAAAACGTTTCCGATTATTAATAAATTAACTTTCATTCTAAATTCATATTAGTCGTCCTTCCAATTTCAAATCTTACATGAACTGGTTCAATTAGTTTTAAAGGTTATCGACCGCTGGGATATAGTACTGGCATTTACTCTTAACAGTGAACGGTTGAAAGCAATTGTTGAATAAAATTACGTCAATGTGTCAGAGTAATGTTTACATTACTTGATGTCAGTATTTCAACAATCTCCGAAACAATAAAATAATATATAAATACGTTACCTCGCTAAAATATATTATCTCCCTTGTCTATTGTGTTAATAAATTACCACCTATGCCATATGAAATAGCCGTATTTAATTAAGCTAGATGATTCTTTGTGACTAATCACTATGTACTTGATTTTGGAAGGATAAAAACGAAAACTCTTAAAGACGTATTTTTAGAGCCGTCTTTGCGAAATTATAGAAAACTTAATTTTGCAGCTGCTATTCTAGTTGAACGGGCGCTTAAGCACAGTATCCGATAAGTTCGTCTGTTAATTTAGTCGTAAACACTTCGTTTCCAAAACATTTATTGCATTATAATTGTATCATTAATCCTTATCTTACGTATCTTCTTCATTACGTTTCCATTTAAGTTTATTTTCATCTCATTTGGCAAACAAAGGGAATTTATCATCCGAATAAAATTGGTGTAAATACTCGATGAATGGGCGCCTGTTGAGCTTAATAAACAAATACTTGTTTTTTAAATCATTATTTTTTGGGGGAAACTAATAGTTTGTGTAACAGGGAATCTAATACTTTCAACCATCCGTTATGAACGGATTTCAATAAACGATTTCGTTTTCATGAATATTCTTCAATCTTTACTTTTTTTTTATTTATCTTCCTCCCACAAGGCAAGATGTGACACAAGGTCGGGAAAGTTGGAAAGAACCAGTGTTCGAGAATTTGAGCACTTTAGCTGTTTAAAAATTGCCTGGGCAGCCCCGTATGCATTCCCCGGTAGGGGCGCCTCAGACAGTAAGCAATAAACTTACTCCTCCCCAAAGAGGGGAGGCAACGCCTGGGAGGGTGGACCTCCTAGAACTGCACAGGACCAGCAACCCAAATAGACCGGCGTAAATCCAAATCCAAAGGCCCGGACGATACCGGTTTATTAAGCAGGGTAACCCCCCCCTGGTTGAACCCTTCTTCAATCTTTACTTATTTACGAGTATTATATGAATTCAATTTATTTCATGCAGAAACGTTCAACGCCATTTTTCTTGGAATCATATTTACTTTCTAAGAGTTAAGGTATTAGAAAATATAAAATCGATAAACTTCCTATATATTACATTCCACTACGATAAAATACTTTTATTGGAAATATTCATAAAAAATGTCAATCCAATGTACATACATCCTCAGTCCACCCACTCCAATCATTAAAAATATATTCTTACTTGTATCAGGCGTAGAACTAGCAATGATTAAACTAACGAAGTAGTATTTAATAAATTGAATGACGTCTATAACGCGACTCTAATTAATAGTTGATATTTTAACATTTGAATTAAATATAAGAAACAAGATGCCAACAACAACAGAAATGGGAAAAGTTCAAATATCATTTTGTGCATCTTGTCATACAGTGAGATGCTAAAATCTAATCGAGGTTAGAAATGTCTTAATCATAATTATACACAATTTCCTGTAACTTACGTTGTACCTATATTATGTAATCCAAATAAATACAGATTGAGTCACAGCGACTGTTAAAAATTAGAAACGATTACTAATGCGCATAATACGGAAAGAATAACAGTAAAGTTTAAGAAACAAATATCAGTAAAAAATGACAAGTAAAATAATATTGAAAAATCAAAAGAAATAGTGGTGAGTCGGATAGAGATAATAAAAATTAAAATGACGAAAAATGCAATTATAAAATAAGTGTCAATTGGCCCCTACAAAATAATTGTTTAACAAAAAGCATACTATACTAAGTTACAATATACAATAGTAAACACTCAAATAACAAAAAAATAGTACATGGGTGTCGGGGCTTACTAAAAGTTGATGTTATCAGCCAGGCTAATGTTAAAAAGTGACAATGCGCAAGCGCGAACCTAACACCTACTAAACAACTCGCCAGCCGTTAGGCACGCAGCAAAATCCTTTGCTCCAACGTTCTATGTGAACGTCCATCAAAGACTGCACTCAGACGATTTGAAAAGATTCGCCAAATGGACGCCTGTGAAACACTATTGTTTCACATTAGACCGAACTTAATTCTCCTGCCAAGGTTCGCGCACAGAATCTCAGTGTACACTTTGCAACAGTAACCTAATTCCAGCATTTCACTTCATATGCGAACGACGAAACGACTTCCACAAATCCAACAATTCACTTGAATCAACAAGCACTGCCTACATACAGTTACTAATACTTAACCTCGGCCAGCACGTTACCCACAATAAAGAAGACTCTTCTGACACACTTACACAAATTCTAACAATCACGAGTACGAACGCGTGCACACATATATACGACTACTGACTCTATCACGAGCACAGATTCGCACACACAGACATAACAACTCTTTCCGTTTCATTTAAATAAATAACTTCGAAGTATACACCATTGTATTATCATTTTATGTGTTATTTGATTATAATTATCATATACTGTCATGTGATTGTACGAAACCGTTAAATAGGAAACACCGCATGAGATGAAACATTATTTTATAATCACAAAAGTATAACTAATAATAAAAACTATAGTTATTGTATATCATTATCTATCAATTTTTGATAACTAAAAGAGGGCGAACATTCACTTACAGTCAAAGTGAAAAATGTTAAGCACATGTTTAAACGAGATGTTGTGATTATCTCTGAGCGAAAAACAAGAATCTTTTAAAGTTTAATGAATGAAAACATTTACTAAACAATAACAACGAAATAACTGAAAACTGTAGACATATAATACAGTTTACTCTGGAATAGCTACTAAATAAAAAATTATTACACTAATTTGGGGGAAAACACGAACCTTAAAATAGCGATTGTAACTGATGTAAACACTGTCTGTTTTATTTACTTGAGAATAAGATGACAAAGCTAAGCAGAAATCAATTAAGTTTTTATTGAATGATGGGGGTGAGCAGGACTAAGTGTGAGTGTTTTATATAGGCAATAAAAACTAATGCTTTAACTGATAGTAGAGGAACGGACACCATGTTTGATTATTAAAAGATTTTTAATTCTCGCAGTTAGCCTGACGATTTCGTTTGTAGAATGAAAGAGAGACCCTCTGTTTAGCTGACTTGCTATTAAGATGGAATACTATCACTAAGCTCTACCTCAAGTACAGTTGAAGTAAATGCTGAAACAAAATAAATATATATATATATTAATTCTTTTATAATGTTAATAATATAAGAATAATGTAAGTATTAATATGTATATATACACATATATTTATTTATATATATATATATTTATTTTATACGTACGTATAAGTAATCAATGGACACGTGCTTCTGGCTCACAACACTCATCAGCATCAAATGACGGCTGTAAGACAGAAACACGTGTCCATGGATTATATTTATGTACGTACACAATTAATAAATATATATATATATATATATATATATATATATATATATATATATATATATATATATTAACGAAAAATACGTCTTATAAAGTTAAGGGCGACTAATAATGCAATCTTCTGCATCTTTATCAAGTAGGAAGTTAAACACTTGGT